>NQII01001099.1:262266-280047 GCA_002778355.1 Clitarchus hookeri | reverse complement strand
CCCCCCCCCCTCCAATCTCGTGGTCCACCCACCTTTATGTCTGTGCCGAAAACAGTTTGCCTCTACATGGCACATGCTATGTCGATGGAGACGTGGTAGAGCAGTGGCTAGAGCACTCACATTCCACCGAGGTGAATCGGGTTCAATTTCCGGTGGGTTTAACTTCCAGATTCACACAAGGGAATCGTGCTGGACGAAGCTGCTGGTCAACGGGTTTTCTCACGATGTCCTGTTTCTCCCACCCTTGCATGCCAGCGCTCCTCCATTCTCACCTTGCTTCACCCTCGTAGACTTTTCAACACCCCAATGTTAGATCTGCCGAAAACTCTCTACATGCAATGTCAATCTCAGCATGTATAAAATAATATTCCCCTTACTATGAAGTGGAGTTACTTTGTAACTGCTGCGATAACTTTGAACCAATGGTTGTTTTGGCTATCGAGGCATGAGCTGTGTCGAGGTGGTGGAGTGTACCGACATTTCACNTAACTTTGAACCAATGGTTGTTTTGGCTATCGAGGCATGAGCTGTGTCGAGGTGGTGGAGTGTACCGACATTTCACTATGCATTGCAGAAGGCATCTTTAAAGGTGTATGTTGTATGGGTTAACAGATTTTTTTATTAATGTGCTATATCTGTTTATGTAATTCAATAAATCCAGTTTGTTTACATTTTCAGTTAATTTTAATTAAGTATTGCACCGGCTNTATATCTGTTTATGTAATTCAATAAATCCAGTTTGTTTACATTTTCAGTTAATTTTAATTAAGTATTGCACCGGCTTGAATTCTGTATTTGCTCAATATAAAGTATTGTACACACACCCATTTTATTAGCAGTATTTACTTAATGTAATTTTGTCGTCTTCTTGATGGTTTTTGAGCGCCAATGAAGTATGTTTTTAGCTTGCAACATCTTTGGCGTGTCCCGTTTGTGATGTCTTTGCTTGAGCTGGCATTCTTGGTTGCTTTTCAAAATCGCTTACAGTTTTCATTTTCCCCGTAGAAATTTTAATTACTGTTTCACTGCCCAATCCCGAGGTTTAGGAAGCAGTAAGTGCAGCCAGGAATTAGTTTTAATGCCAGGAAAGTGGTGGGACATGTTGAGAAGAGATCCTGGGGCTCGTTTATTAGATTTACGAGTCGTTCAAGATGTGAGATTTCTGCGAAATTTTCAGTGTGATGCTGTTACCTGACATGGCTGTAATTACCTCGCCTGGCACGCTTGGTGATGGTGCAACACCACAGTAAATTAAGAGATTTTAATTATCATAAAATGTTGAGAAGTTTTTTGCTTCATTTCTGCAACTTTAGAACTCTTCCGATGGTTTTAATAACATTACTTACTGGTCAGGGAAAACTCGTGTTTGTAAAGCCAGTGCATAAGGAACCTAATAAATTTGTATCCCTAAATTGCCTATAAATTAAATAACATTGCAATGAAAGGGTTAAATTAGGAGATCATTGCATGTTGTTGCATGCTTCGCAAGTGAACTGCTATCAAAACTGATGCAACATCCATCGCTAAATGATAAAACGATTCGGAGTGGCGCGAATCACCACCACTCACCTCTATTTTTTGTTGCATGACTGGCTGGCGATGGCCGCTTCCGGCGGAAGCAGTCGCACCAGCTCTCGATATGGCAGTACCAGTGCTGCCAACCCATGTTGTCATGTGGGTGCGAAATTTAAAATGCCCACAGAATCAAAAATGTTGCCAAGTCTTGTATGTCACTATATACACCATCTGTTGTCCTCATTCCAAGTACTAACATGTGTTTCGCGAGAGTTACAGAAAGGGTAATAAATTTAATTTAAGAAAGATGTGAGTTACCTTAGTGAGCNCTAACATGTGTTTCGCGAGAGTTACAGAAAGGGTAATAAATTTAATTTAAGAAAGATGTGAGTTACCTTAGTGAGCCTGCCAAAGTATACCATTTTCAACAAGGCAACGTTTTAATTATTTTTCCTTAAAATGTATTTTCTACAGCAGGTGTTAACCATGTTTCTTCTTATAATAACTTAAATTACATATAATGGCAGTTCATTTTTCTTTCTTTTCAAATTATCTATGCAAAGTAATACATTCTGAAAACACATTCATCTGTTTATTAGGCTTANTCATTTTTCTTTCTTTTCAAATTATCTATGCAAAGTAATACATTCTGAAAACACATTCATCTGTTTATTAGGCTTAACTTCGTCAAACTAAATAACATGTTCCACTGTAATTTTAGAGTTTTGTTGCTAATTGATTTCAGAAAGGTAATGGCTTAATGCATGCTTTGGTTTATTTAACCTGTATTAATATTCAAGGTGAAATGTTGTCTTGTAAATTTTTTAAATGGAATGTTACACAGTCATTTGCAATTTGCACATGTGTTTATAGCAGGGTCAACCCACACACATGTAATTTTGCTGTATAAAGGTGCTACTACCATATGGGCATAATTATATTAAACACGCATGGTGCCTCGTAATTTGAAGTTCCTGGAAGCCATTACAGTTTCAGTCTTCTTGCCATATGAGCATGCTTGGTTGAGTACAGCCACTGATACCAATTAAATATTTTGTGGGGGAGATAAATGCTATAGTCACAGTGGATTTACAATTTTTTTAAGCTGCTTACTCATTTTTTATTAGTAGAAATTTGCCACTTTGGAAGTACGACACACAATGTTTTAGGTTTGCCAGACTTTATGTTAGACTGCTTTGATTGTTTTCACTTGTGGAATCGATGTACACCAATCGTATTTATTTTTTATAAAGATGGTACCAGCCAAAGTAGTAATACTGTTCAAACTCTTATGGTGCTAAGAAAATTNTCGTATTTATTTTTTATAAAGATGGTACCAGCCAAAGTAGTAATACTGTTCAAACTCTTATGGTGCTAAGAAAATTGATTGAAGTATGCGACATGCTGGTGTTGAAAATTTGAAGTTGGAGTTACCGTGTACGTGATAAAGGATGGCTTTTGTGTTTGTGATGGGGTGGTTTGATAGTTAAACAGTAAGGTGGGGAATAAGTGTATGCATAACGGGGTGAAATTGAGAAAATGGCAGTATTTGCCACATTTATTAAATCTGAACTGTCCCGACTGGGTCCAAAGTAAGTTCACTAGACTGCCAGTGTTACAATAGTAACACTTTAATTTGGTGTACTTTCTTCAAGCTGCTACATCGCCAAGTTTGATGATGCGCCAGCCTGTTTGATGAATCTGGCCTGAATGACATCTGGCCAACCTGTTTGATGAAACAGGTTGGCCAGATGTCAGTGAATGATGAGCACATGCAGAGTGCCGCCGTTGTAGTGGGTACTCGGTGCTCAAGGGAGTAGACAAATCACAGTAGAACTGTGCTCAGCTAAAATAGAATTGTTGGCATGGATCACGTGTTTTTACGAAGCGAAACTAAGGAAAAGAAGCGTGGGCTCCAGGTTGTCTGGTGACAAGGAGTTGGCAAACCGGCTGTGCGAGTGCGTGTACGAGCTGACGGACCGGTTGGCATTCTTCCTCTGCTCACGCAGGCCAGACCACCTCGGTGGCCAACACTACATCATTCCCGAGCTGTCCGACTCCTTNCTCGGTGGCCAACACTACATCATTCCCGAGCTGTCCGACTCCTTGGCGCACACCGAGATGGCGAAGGTCGCCAGGAAGAAGCTACATCAGGTGTGCCAAACACGTCCTGATCAGTGATGGGACAATTTGGTAACAATGCAAAGTGATCTCTTCTTACATGACGTCTTCAGTAACCATTCAAAGTTATCTCTCCCTACACGATAGTTACGGAAAACCTTTGTAACTTAAACCCTAGTGGCTAATTAAAAAAGTAATTTGTAATTGTCACTGGTACAGCAAATTTTTCTGCTACCTGATTTTTTTGTTTTCAACATAGAGTAAACCCTTTAAGACAGTTTTGCTTATTAGCATGTAAAAAATAAATTCAGACTCTCTAACTGTGAAAGTATTTTATGAGGGTTAATACAATATTTTTGTAACACTTGCACCTGGTCAATTACCAGCTTATTGTTAAACACTTTCAAATGTTTTCATGGTCACCAAGTCAAAACTTATTTCGGATCAGTCATAAATGTCTTACGAGGGTATTCCTTGACATTGCATGGTCTGTAGTCACATCTTCACCAGGTTATAAACCATAACTTCACTTCAGTAAGGATCTGTTTTTCTTTCGAGCATCCTTGACATTTTCTTTACTTTAGGAAAATAGTAGATGTAGGCCTGAAGACAAAGTGATCCGAGCATGGATAATGTTGAGAGGATTTTGGCGGGTNTTTAGGAAAATAGTAGATGTAGGCCTGAAGACAAAGTGATCCGAGCATGGATAATGTTGAGAGGATTTTGGCGGGTACATGATAGCGAGGTCTCGAGTGCTGATGAGGATTATGCGAGGCGAATATGGAGCAGCGCTGGAATGCATGGGCTGNACATGATAGCGAGGTCTCGAGTGCTGATGAGGATTATGCGAGGCGAATATGGAGCAGCGCTGGAATGCATGGGCTGAGAAACAGGAGATCCCCGAGAGAACCCGCTGGCCAATGGCAACATTCACCCTGCTTCCCACGTGCAAAAATCAGGGTGACCCCGCCGTAAATCGAACCTGGTTCGCCTCGGCGGGAGTTGACTAGTCTGACCACTATACCTCCAAGGCCCTGTGCAAGTTGTGTTCATCCATGTGTATGGGGGGCAGGCGGTGTAAGAGATGCGTGTGTGGTGTTCCAGTTACCAAACCACTTGTTTGAGGAGCTAGCCATGGACGTGTATGACGAAGTGGACAGACGCGAGACTGAAGCCAGTGAGTACCTCTTGTAGCGTTACATTGGAGGTTAGTCTGCACACACTCAATGTACATGGCTGTGTGGTAAAGTTTACACGGCACACAACTTCTTGCCTGTTCAGTATCAAATATCGGCGAGCATTAGTAAGCCCTATTGTCACATATATCAAAACACACATCCCGTCATAATGTGTGTGTTGTAAAATCTCAATTGTAGTAATATTGCAATTTTGTACATAAAGAGGAACATTTCAGTGTTGTATAAACTGAAAGTGGTAAAGAACATACAAGATATATTTGGCAGTTTGTCTATTAGAAAACTGCCTAAGCAAATGAACTGCNACTGAAAGTGGTAAAGAACATACAAGATATATTTGGCAGTTTGTCTATTAGAAAACTGCCTAAGCAAATGAACTGCAAAATTTTTACATTCGTAGTAAAATTGTTTTGGAACTTAAATTTATATCGTAGCAACAGCTATTAAATGTAGATGTAAGAATTTTAATTTACACTGAACCTTCGGTTTAGTGGACCTCCAATAAATAGGCGTTGGATATAATGGGCTGCTTCGTATAAAAAAAGTAATTGTTGTAGGCTAACAAAATATGTACTTGTTGAGGTTAAGGTTGTGCGACTAACTTGTTTTTCTCATAAAACGAAAATGAAAAGTATTTCATGAAATTTTGTGAAACTGAAAGGAAAATGAAAAATAATTTTATAAGTGCTTAGTTGTAATGAAATGATTTTCATAACATTTTAGCAAGTTATTCATTATTACAAATTCATTTCAAAACCATAGTAAAAAATTTAGGATATGTATGTCCATTTTATGTATTTATTAAAATAATAGAATAATGAAAACAAACAAGATTATTTACAGACACAAATTTCCTTTGCTGGTGCACTAAGGCCGTGTCTCAATTGGCCCAGGGAGCGCTCTCTTGTACTCTCGCGACCACGTCATTATGATGTCAGAGAGAACGCTCTCTGGATGTCTCAATTTGTCGTAGAGAGCATGAAAGAGAGAGAGCACGAAGTTGTATACTCGCTGACCCTCTCTCGCACTCTCTGACCACATGCCATATTTTTTAATATTATTTGCATGTTTGAATAAGGTTATATTAGCTTTGTGGACCAAAACCATGTCACATTTTAACTGTAAGTGAATAATTTCAACTGACAGATAGAGAGAGAGATTGAGATAGAGTGATAGAGATAGAGAGAGAGTGTGTGTAAACGAAATAACTTACATAACACATGTTAATAAAATTATGAATAAGAATTTCTGACAAAGTCTCGTATTTTTTCTCATCACTTAGCTGTGACATGACAGTAATAAATTAAACAAAAATAATAGTATTTTATGCATAAATAATTATTCTGATAATCCTATAATTATTTGTGGATTATTTAGAATACATAAATTGTGTACAATAGCTATAACCGCGATTTTAGCTTAACATGATTTCCTGCCGTAAACGTACTGGTCAGCGTTTCCGAAAAGAAAAATTGGATACGTGATTTACTTTATGGATATTCCCTTTGTGCTTAAAATGTTTGTCTGTGTCAATATCATGACATCAAATTTACTTCTTGTATCAACTTATGACTCTGCAGGTCGGCGACTTGTTTGTTGGTTAGGTGTGGTCCTCCTGATCAGTGCTACTAGTGTGTAGTTTAGCGTTACTGTGAAATAAATTTATATTAATAACTGTTTGGTTGATTACACAGTATTCATCACAGTATCTCGTGCTATATAAAGCAGGACAACCATCTGGCCGTCACTCTAGAATGTTTGTTTTGTGTCAAGCTTGCTTTTTGCTTGAACACATTGGTTAAAGACATGCGTGGAGTGCCTTGTTGATGAAATATAGTGCCTTCGTTGCACGCTTGTGTATTCAACAAACAAATAACAGTAACTGCTTATTATCATATGGTAAAAAAAATTTATTGGCATAAAAAATTTCTTGTTTTTTCGAGAAAATTAATTTTCTTGCCTGCTGCTTGAGAACGCCGTATTTCTCAAAAAATTTTCTTGACTTTCGAGATCTTGCATAACCGTACATTTTTAAAATGCATTCAACACTTTTTTATCAAATGCTTTTTTGAATTGTAATTGGAATAGTGTCTCGGTTTATATTTAATTTTTGAAAATGTGTGGTTTTATGTAAAGTTTTTAGCANGGAATTGTAATTGGAATAGTGTCTCGGTTTATATTTAATTTTTGAAAATGTGTGGTTTTATGTAAAGTTTTTAGCAATACTGTATCTTTATTTTGTGTGCATGTTATTGTGGGGATGGTATTTACATTCAAGTACTTCTGGCTTACACCAGCATGATTCTGCTATAGTTTTAACTACAATTTAATTGTTTAAATTGGAGCAGACATACGTAACAAGCATATTATAACTACATATTTGTATTGCAGGAATGAGTGGAGTTAAGATTGTAGCGGACAGTTGCCACAGGCCATCAAGTACAGTAGGTTACCCCGTTGTAGAGCATTGCAGTCTGTGTAGGTGAGGTTGTGTGTTCCGACCTGTAAATAGAGCCGTGTTGGTGTGTGTGCAGTCTGGCTGTCGACGCAGCAGTCTGGGGACGCCCTGGGGCACGAACGCTGCGCCGTGCCATTCCTGCCTGTCAACCCAGAGTTCTCGTCGACACGCAANGGGGCACGAACGCTGCGCCGTGCCATTCCTGCCTGTCAACCCAGAGTTCTCGTCGACACGCAATCAGGGCAGGCAAAAGCTGGCGCGCTTCAACGCGCGTGAGTTTGCCAACCTGGTCATTGACATGCTGGCGGAGGCCAAGCGCCGTCAGTCGCCCACCGCGTCCCTCGTGCTGTCTCAGGGTGTGTGTACCGGCATTCACTCATCTGTTTGTCTTGTGTTTTTACTAAGGTTGACTGAACTGTTCTAAAATTCCAGTTGAATTACAATGACTCGATGACACAAAGTGTACAAAAATGCAAGTTCCTATTTTTTGAGATAGTTATTTTTGTCAGTAAATTGAATACACAGCAAGACTTATACAAGAACAGTCTCCCCTAGAGTTGTTAAAATTTTATCAACAGTTTTCGTAAACACAAGATTTTTCACATAAATTGTCTTTCCAAATTATTTCCATAGTATTTTCGCACCTGATATTCAATATATTATATATCACTGTAAAGTGTCATGTTTTTCTTTTTGATTTTTTCCTTTTTTATTTTTTAATATTTGCACATTCATCCCCAACATTTTTATACACAAATGATTGTTGACAAAACAAAGCATGGAAGATAGCCGTCCTGCACCACCAGTTGATGTTTGTTCAGCAGTGACATTTGTATATTTATTACTCAGTGAGCAAAGTGGCAGCAAAACACAATGCACACAACTTGAAAACACAACTCGACCTGACTCAAAACTCAACCATTTAAGAGATGTTCAACTTGAGCTCGACTTCATAAATTGATGTTTGCACACTCCTAATTTTTATGACTAACCTACATAAAAATTTCTTACTTTTCGTTAAATTGAACTTTTACTTATATGTTATTTATAAGTTATAGTTTGTTATTTATANCATAAAAATTTCTTACTTTTCGTTAAATTGAACTTTTACTTATATGTTATTTATAAGTTATAGTTTGTTATTTATAATTAATGTGAATCAAAATAGAGAAATTACGTGTGTTGATAATACATCATACATAGTAAAAATAGTTCTCATGCAAAATATTTAGGAATGGACAGATACCGATGCATCGGCTGATAAATCCAAAATGGTATCGGTTACAATCTGCCATGATCCAACCAAATCATTTCATCATTTCCAAATTATTTAATTATCATGGAAATCACCACATCTTGGTTATCTTCCTGGACATGTTTTCACAAACAAAGTATTTTTATTTTTGCAATCAAAATAGTTTTTAATTTAATTTATATTTTTTAGTAACACTTGATTTGAAATTACTTCATAGATACAGATATGGCTGACTTTGCTGCTACACATTTAGCTCGATATAAGCAGTACCTTGTGAAATTCGTAAAATAAAATGCAGTTCAACTTTGGTAGCTGCTTTTAGGTAGTTAAAATTAATTTGTAAAAAATTATATTTTACTGCCATAATATTCATTGTCACGTGTTTTCTATCACGTAAATGTAGGGGTTTCAAACTCGATTCCTCGATACCCAAGATTTTTGAAGAATCATGTAATCGAAAATCAGAAGGCCAAGAATCAAAGCATTAAAAACCAATTACTACAAATACATAACCTATCACCACTCAAAAATGGTTTGAAATTACTCAATTTATGCCAGTAATTGAATCACTCTTGGAAAATTATTTTGTGCGTGAAAATATGAGATGCAGAAATAATCTGAAAATAAAACTTTACTGGCTGTGTTCAAATTCACCATTTAGTGTATTAGTATTTAGTAGCTTCAGTTTGGATGCAATTTGGTGGTTTTGTATTTTAGCAAGTTTTGTTACATACTAAAAACTAAATACTGAAATACCAAGTACATCNCATAAAAATTTCTTACTTTTCGTTAAATTGAACTTTTACTTATATGTTATTTATAAGTTATAGTTTGTTATTTATACTTAATGTGAATCAAAATAGAGAAATTATNTTTGTTATTTATACTTAATGTGAATCAAAATAGAGAAATTATGTGTGTTGATAATACATCATACATAGTAAAAATAGTTCTCATGCAAAATATTTAGGAATGGACAGATACCGATGCATCGGCTGATAAATCCAAAATGGTATCGGTTACAATCTGCCATGATCCAACCAAATCATTTCATCATTTCCAAATTATTTAATTATCATGGAAATCACCACATCTTGGTTATCTTCCCGGACATGTTTTCACAAACAAAGTATTTTTATTTTTGCAATCAAAAACTAGTTTTTAATTTAATTTATATTTTTTAGTAACACTTGATTTGAAATTACTTCATAGATACAGATATGGCTGACTTTGCTGCTACACATTTAGCTCGATATAAGCAGTACCTTGTGAAATTCGTAAAATAAAATGCAGTTCAACTTTGGTACCTGCTTTTAGGTAGTTAAAATTAATTTGTAAAAAATTATATTTTACCGCTATAATATTCATTGTCACGTGTTTTCTATCACGTAAATGTAGGGGTTTCAAACTCGATTCCTCGATACCCGAGATTTTTGAAGAATCATGTAATCGAAAATCAGAAGGCCAAGAATCAAAGCATTAAAAACCAATTACTACAAATACATAACCTATCACCACTCAAAAATGGTTTGAAATTACTCAATTTATGCCAGTAATTGAATCACTCTTGGAAAATTATTTTGTGCGTGAAAATATGAGATGCAGAAATAATCTGAAAATAAAACTTTACTGGCTGTGTTCAAATTCACCATTTAGTGTGTTAGTATTTAGTAGCTTCAGTTTGGCTGCAATTTGGTGGTTTTGTATTTTAGCAAGTTTTGTTACATACTAAAAACTAAATACTGAAATACCAAGTACATCATAATTTTGTCAACTAATTCAGGTCACTTGGCCAATCAGTAAAC
This sequence comes from Clitarchus hookeri, assembly GCA_002778355.1. NCBI lineage: Eukaryota > Metazoa > Arthropoda > Insecta > Phasmatodea > Phasmatidae > Clitarchus > Clitarchus hookeri. The sequence continues at coordinate 269,697 of NQII01001099.1, read as the reverse complement.
TAAAAGTGCCAATTCGAATACGGCCTCACTTTTTGCATGCCCTATACTTTTCTCACTTGAATAAAAAATAAATGTTTAAAAAAATTACCGCAACGGATGATTTCAACATTACCACCACGGCAAAGGACTTATATCAAGAACATAGCACTTTATTAATTTGCAAGTGACAGAAACTAACTTTTTATTCCACTCATGAAATGTTCACTTTTGAACTTTTGGTGGCTTTGATGTGACGTTTCTTCGTTCACATCATCGTAAATTACGTGCACATACTTCACTGTTTGCATTATGACTTTGTAAGGAACGAGAAGAATATATATTTGTACTGTTGTAATATTTTCGAGAAAAAAAAATAGTAAAAAAACAACGTTATTGTAAAAGGAAACTAAATTTCTTGACATCTTACGGCTTGGCAACAACCCCGTGTGTGTGCATGCATGTGTTTTTTTTTCACATCCTATACAGTATTTAGTTCTGTAAAGTAATTTTCTGTAACTAAAGGAATCACGATTTTTGGAATCTAGAATCGAGATGGAGAATCAAGGAAAAGTGGAATTGTTACGTCCGTACGTAAACGTCAGCAAACGATTGTGAAAGAAATACCAACTTATATTAGGGTATGTGGCGTTTCGCAGCCTTCTTGTGTTTCAATGGGCTGCACACACANAAAAAGTAAAAAAACAACGTTATTGTAAAAGGAAACTAAATTTCTTGACATCTTACGGCTTGGCAACAACCCCGTGTGTGTGCATGCATGTGTTTTTTTTTCACATCCTATACAGTATTTAGTTCTGTAAAGTAATTTTCTGTAACTAAAGGAATCACGATTTTTGGAATCTAGAATCGAGATGGAGAATCAAGGAAAAGTGGAATTGTTACGTCCGTACGTAAACGTCAGCAAACGGTTGTGAAAGAAATACCAACTTATATTAGGGTATGTGGCGTTTCGCAGCCTTCTTGTGTTTCAATGGGCTGCACACACAGATCTGTCGCTCGCAGCATTACCGGTGCACAATCAAGAAAACGTGTCGGAAAGCAAAGCGCTTCTGCTTACAGACTGGTACAAATAGGTGATATTTTATTTCTAAACGTGAGCGTGTAGGACTAATAATTGTGTTTTTCTTTTAAATTATTACAAAAAAATGAATTTATTTCGAGTAGTTTGTGATTTGCTGGATGCAAGACAAAAAGTATTCACTGTGAACCACACATTTCCTTTGTCAACACGTACATTTTTTACGCGAACTTCAAACACGTACATGTTTTATGCGAAAAGCGAACACGTACATTTTTAATGCAAATTTCAAACACTTATTCGTTTTTCATCGTGAAGAAAACATTAAACGTCAGTGTNAAAGTATTCACTGTGAACCACACATTTCCTTTGTCAACACGTACATTTTTTACGCGAACTTCAAACACGTGCATGTTTTATGCGAAAAGCGAACACGTACATTATTTACGTGAACTTCAAACACGTACATTTTTAATGCAAATTTCAAACACTTATTCGTTTTTCATCGTGAAGAAAACATTAAACGTCAGTGTTNAACACGTACATTTTTAATGCAAATTTCAAACACTTATTCGTTTTTCATCGTGAAGAAAACATTAAACGTCAGTGTTGGGTCATCAAAGCAGCTCAGCGCACACAACATGCAATACATGCTCATGGTTGAGGTCACAATACCATCTTGATCACGGCGGTGCCCTAAAACTCCATAGTTTTTTACTCTGTAGTGGGTTGGCACTACTGCGGGATGTTCCGAAGTTAAGATTTTAGACAGTTTGTAAACAACTTGTATTACGTTTCTGGTTAGCTTAATAATTCTATTTCTGAATATGCAATTAAAGAAATTAAACACCCATTCTCTTTTTTTAATTTACCGGTTGTTACCTGAACAAGATATATAACTTTATTTACAAGACAAAATAAATCTCTTGGACATATAATTACATACGCATCATTCTCTTATACAAGGTCGTTCATCATGAGGGCTAGGCGTATGAATGTTTGGAACAAATAATTTTAAATATTGCTTTGCAGTAAAATTACTGGGCAAACATTTGGCANGCTAGGCGTATGAATGTTTGGAACAAATAATTTTAAATATTGCTTTGCAGTAAAATTACTGGGCAAACATTTGGCACCTACTTTAAAAACAGTTAACGTGCAAACGTGTTCATGAAAACTCTCTCAACTGCATCTGTTTTGCTGGAAAAAGATGACAATTTGTCTGTGTGTCTGTGCCAGTAGTGGATGCGTGAACTTAGTTGAACCTGGTAGCCAAATATAAAAAAATGTAGGATAATTTTTAATCTGACATGGAAGGAAACAGAAAACATGAAGTTTGGAAGTATTTTAATGTTANAAAAAAATGTAGGATAATTTTTAATCTGACATGGAAGGAAACAGAAAACATGAAGTTTGGAAGTATTTTAATGTTAAACAAGATGCTCCTCACAAAGCCATTTGCAAACTGTGTGAAACATATATTTCCTGAGGTGGTAAAAGTTTTTTGATGGTCTTGGACACCGTATAAAAAATTACAATTAAATGATTTGTATCGGCACTATCTCTGGGATCGGCCACAAAGTATTGGTAAGATTTGCAAAATAGGGTTTGGACCCCATTTTTAAAAATATTATTAAACTGAGTGTGCACAAATGTGGTACACCCTTTGGTGTAATCTTATAGGCTTAATCAAGCTGTGGTTGCACGATGCAGACTAATATCCTGCACGCTTACCTTTAGCAGGATTCATTCATGTAAAATATGTATACATAGTATATAAAATAAATTAACAAAAACATATAATTACATTATTGAACTATTTTCTAGTACAAACATTGAACTTCCTAGACAATATTCGTACTGTTTGGTCAATATCTTACAAAAATATTTAGAATAAAATTTTTAGAAGAAATAGTTGAAGTTTTTGTAATGAAGTTGAGTATTTTTTACTCATTTAGTATTAATTCAAGCTTTAACTTAAATGTCTGCAATATACGGTGTGCTAACATGTGCTTTGGTGTTGTTTCAGTTTTATCGCTATACACCATGTAATCTTGTCTCTAGTGATTAGTAGATATCATGGTTATTTTCTCGTGCAGATGAGAAAGCAGTGCAAAACATCAAAACTGCAACAAGCACTAGCATCTCTGCTCAGGGGAAGCCAGACACCTCAGATGATGACGAGCCCTTGTACGACTGCGTTGCATCTGACGATGACTACCTCACGACAGAAGAAATAGCGCGACTTGCTCAGAAAGTTGGTATCGGTAGTTTGCAGGCGAAAGAAGACAAGGAAAAGTCACAGGTGATCAATAGTGTCTCTTCTTTAGTTTTATAAAATCTTTGTTAGAGGTTTTAGAGGACACGAGGTATACAAATCTAGCATGTGGTTAACTGCGCATATTTCAACTTGCCCCGCTGGCATCTTCTCCACTCTACTTTGTGGCGCCATCTGCGTCACCGGTCTCCGGTGTCCTCGTGTGCGCACTCTGCTTCCTTCTCCTGTTTCCTATCTTTGTCTACGCTCCTTGGTTCCCCCTCTCTCTGTACATGCACATTTTAATTCTACAGGCCTAGCCAGTGCTTATAATATTGATGCGCACCCTTAGTGGGTCTGACAACTGGTGGGCGGCGCCAAGGCTCTTCTCCCCCCCCCCTCTCTCCCTCACTGGCAACAGTGAAGCAGTGGTCGCCACTCGTACTGGGTTTATCTTGAGGCCTACGTTGCTGGGGTTGGCCACTTGTATTAGAGAGTGTTGTGCCTTAGGAGGCGTGCTTGCAAGCGATGGGCGAGTGAGTATAGGAAGTTGTGATGTTAAGGTGTGTGACCACCCTAGTGACGTTAGTGGGCCGAGTGAAGGTACGCGGCTTCTTTGGCGGCTTTGGAGGCAGCGGAGAAACTTCACAGGGCATGTGCCAGATGAGGTTAGAGGTTGAGCTGGATGTGCTGGATGCGGACCCTCTCTGGCGAGCAGTCTCCTCCTCCTGAACCACTACTCTTCAGGACTCCAGCCAGAGTTAGCCCCTGCTTGGCTGCTTTACCCCGCCCACCCCTATGATAAGGCATAAGTGGGATGACATCAGATGTGTAGATTGTGGGTGGCTAAAAAATGGTAGGCACGGCCTGATGGAGAGTAAGGTGGTGGCAGTTGGATAGGGTAGGTAGCTGCAGACCCAAGTACCAAACTGAGAGTAACAGTATCAGGTTTAGGGGTCATCCGTTCTCGTGGCTACTTGGCTAGCGAGACATTGCTGGCGGACCCATGCTCGTACTGGAGGGGCGATAGTCCAAAGTGAACTGCTCTTGTGTAGCCCAGAAAGACGGGCTTCCCAAGCTTCACTTTCAGACAGTTCCCAAAGGATGAGGTAGGGAACGAGGTTTCTGCTCGTGTCTATCCCTGCAAGAGTATTATTAGGATAGGTGACGAAACAGGAGATAGCGGGAGCAAGGTGAAGAAATAATAGAGTGCTGAAAGTGACAACGCAACCAAATCAGATTTATGTCTGTTTATTGATTGCTTTTTTAACACACATAAACCAGCCTGTACCCTGACTAGGGCCTGAAGGCCCAATCCTGGGTTGCCAACCAGTAATTGACCTAGTCTCGGAAGACGCAGCAGCGACCCCAAGTCAGCGGTATTCAAACTCGAGTCAACTGCGGATGAGCTATGAGGTAGCTGGAAGCACAGCAGGCTTTGGCGTGCTGGCAGGCAGCGAGGCAGTGTTGTGCAGAGTAGAACTCTCGACAGTGCTGCGAATGGCAGTGACGACTTGAAGAAGTTGGTTGACTCTCGGGCAGAGTGACGTTCTGCCAAGGTAGATGCGGTGTCAGACGGCTCTCGGACAGCGGTACGTTCAGCAACTAGACTGGCGCGAGACAGCCTCTGAGGACTGCGAGTCCTATTTATATGTGGTGCACAGGGCCAGCACAGGGGTTGCGGGGTATGGTGAGAGAGAAAGCGCAGAGAGAAGAAATGTAGAGAGAGCGGCGGCAGTGAGCCAGCGGAGATAGCCGATGGCCGAAGGCGGCGGTGAGTACTCCTCTCGCAGTTGAAAGCTGGCGGGGTAGAGAACGGCAACGTGATGCGAAGTGGGTTGCGGCGCAGCAGGCGGCAACAGCTGGGCAAGCCAACCCTGGACTTCAAGGCGTGCTGTAGTGTGAACGGCATAACGGCTGTTCTTAGGAGGGGCCCGTGGCTGTAGCGAGGCTAGATGAATGACGTCGCTCGTGGCGCATCAATATGAGGTGTCGGCTTTTCGTGGTCACGTCACTTTGCTCCTTTCTTGAACCAGCTGAGCACTTTCTACCAAATGTGGCGTCGAATGTTGTACGATGAGTCACAAGTGATCATATCGGCGGTAGGCCAACATGCAGATAGTTTTTAATTATTGTGGCATGGTCTAACTCATGTTTTGGGGCATGCTTTTGGGCAGCGGTTTTTCGAAATTCAGGTTTTGGTCGCCATTCAATATTATGTTTGGGTTTAACTTTAGCTGCTTCGTGGCAGTAGCGTTTCATTTCAATGTTTAGGGATTGTGTTTATTTTATGCGTGGCCGTCTCGTGATGCGTCAGAGTTTTACTGATACTGATGACTGTAATCTTTCTGATAATGAGAGACACGACACTCATGGCCCAGTTAAATGCAGCTTCCCTGCATCATAATTGTTTAATATTTTTTGGTATTGCATGCTTAGGGTTTTTCTCTTTTAATATGCTCTGTAATTTTAAATTATTGTGAGGGCTATGTCTGGGTCTATTGACTGACCCTCTTCATCGCCCTTTTATTATATATTTTTTTAATTAATGTTTTAAAAGATTAAAATGGTTACCATTTTCATCCGGAAAATCTATACAAGTCAGGGAAATTAAATGTTGGTGTTCTGTAGCAGCCCTGGAGGTAAAAAATCTGTCGCTAGTAACGCATGTGTGTTAGTGTTTACAGTAAGGTTTGCAGCAAGCTATAAAATTAAAGCTGGTTCCATTAAAATTTTGATATAACAAGGTTTATTTTGATTGAGAAACCTGGAATCGGGGATTTTTAAAGCATTGAAGAATCAAACTGACTTTTGGACTTGTGTACATATCTGGGTGTGTGCGTGCGTGTGTGTCGCACGCGTATATATGAGAAATGGCATGTGAGTAATGTACGATAGGATAGTGGAAGAGGGAAAGGAACAGTATTAGCCTCCCTTGGGACCAAAGAAAGTAACTGCAAAATACATAGAAACATATCATCTTAGAGTATAAAAAAGGGGTTCCTCATGTGTATATTTTTACAACTCATTTTCGCTTGGAGATGTGGAGATGTGTTTTATTTTGTTGGGTTAGAACAGTTTCTTCATGCAGATTGTTCTCCGAAGAAACTCGTTCAGCTAGTGAAATATCAGTCTGTGCCCTAGTACTTTACAATGTAATTTTTCTCTGTCTGTGAAATTGATACTCAACTGCTGTGTAGTTTCAGCATGTGTGTGGTGTATATTTGTCGTGCAGGTTGGTGAAGATGTAGCGTCGCGAGAAGCTGAGCCTGCGAAACCACATCCTCCCGTCTGTCAGAATGGTCCTGTGGACAAAGAACTAAAGGTATGTCAGTGAAGTAGGGTGGCTAAGTTTGGGGGGTTCTTACCATCGGAAATGGAGCAGTGCAGGAATGCAAGGATGAGGAAATGGGAGGTATCCGAGAAAACCTGCTTACCATCAGCATTGTCCAGCATGATTCCCACAAACGAAAATCCGGGGGACCCTGATGGGAATTGTACCTGGTTTGCCTTATTGGGAATAAGCACTTTAGCTACAATGCCAACTGCAGCCTTCAAAGGCATGTAAGTTTTGAGTAATTTCAAACTCCTTTTTTTTTTACATATAACTTGAAAAACATGCCTAATTTAAACTTGGGAAAATTCCCACGAGAGGGAAATAAACTGCTTGAAATGTCATTTGTAAACTAAACGTTAGTGTTGATCACACATCACAGTATATATTGGAACACTGTGTAGTGTGTAACATATTTTTAACTATTATGTTGACACCACTTAGAGCTTCTGAAAAGGATTCGTCAGTTCTCCCTCTAGTAGCTAGGCAGCTGTGCTCTCCATTAACGGGGATTTAATTACGGCTGGTCCCTGGCCGACAGCACGCTTCGTCTGGGCAAGTGCAGTCTTAGCCGCCTTCTTCCTCCCAGCATGGTGCCCAGGCATGGGGATAATGATGTGTACTGAGTGTACCTGGGCTAAGGGGTCCGCCTGGGACCTGCAGCCTCAGGCACGTCTCGATGTAGTTCAATGTATTCCGTAGTTGAAGGGAACTCTAGTCTGGCGTGATCTTCCCAGCGGGCTGGCAATGCCACCTGGTGCCGATGCCGTAGGGGTTGGTCCCTATTCACCTTCCCGTCAAAAACAAGCAGTAAGGGGGGGGGGG
>NQII01001099.1:239640-262181 GCA_002778355.1 Clitarchus hookeri | reverse complement strand
GGGCGATACGATTGCTCAAGTCTTACTGCTAGGTTGAGGGTTGGTAACTACACACAATCTCAGAGGGGAGTACTGTTGTGGACTTCTCAAGGAACTAGTCCACTGCTAGCCTGCTGTACGGGGGGGGCAACACAATTGCTCAATTCTCAACGTCAGGTTGAGGGTACTGACTTTCCTCAAAAAGAACATCAAGTCCTCTGATTCTCCAGTGACATCTGAGGGGTGGCCGACCGCTCGAGTCAGGTGCACAGCTGGAGCCTCGTAGCTTTCCATTCTTGGGCCTGGGAGGCCGGGAAAGACTCTCTATGGCATTGCCAAGAGAGTGCCCAGGAGAGCGACGTGACCTGCTGGCAGCCAAGCACCCAACTCTGGCAAAAACAAGGAGCTTCCTTCCGGACCTGATATATGGGGGTTCGCATCACTGCAAAGCAGTGCTTGAGTCTAATGTAGGATAGTGGTAGGCAGGGTAGCTGTGGAAGCAGAATGCTGACTTGAGGGCAAGTGTGTCTAATGGCAAAATGCTGAACATAGACTCCNGGCAGGGTAGCTGTGGAAGCAGAATGCTGACTTGAGGGCAAGTGTGTCTAATGGCAAAATGCTGAACATAGACTCCTGACCTATGCCCAGAAAGGCCTGACGGTCAAGAACCAAGTGTAAGGTATGGCTAGAGACCTAAAAGATTAGCATTTGCAATAAAACAAAAAAAACGTGAATTTTAGCATTTTAGTTTGTATAAAGTGATTTTTCCCGTTTTACTTCAAATAAAGCTATTTTGAAAATTTACACAGACCTTTACTTGCAACTAAACCAATATTCGCGGAGTGAACTTTTATCCCGTACGTTTCGGTTCATATCATTTTTTGAAGACGTATCCCAGACATCGGGGTGCTCTTCAATTAACTGTATAAATTTGTCTGTGTCAAACATGACGTCCAAAACGTATACGAAACTATGGATTACAAGGAAAATGGGACCCACGCGACAGGACAGTGTGGACGTATGCATTGAAACGCGTGTGTTTTTGTCTCCCGTCCTGCCATCTTCCCTTCCTGTCGACCGGAGACGTCGTCCTGCCACTTCCCGCCGGGCCCGGTTTTGGGGGATGGTGAGGCCTTCTCCATTTATAGCAATGGTATATGACCTTCCTGCCAACCGGGACCCGCCAAACCGGTCCCGGCAAAAGTGGCCCCTGGCCTTATGGTAAGTTAGAAAAATATTTTGCAATCAGAAATAATATTTCAAAGACAATGAAAAATGTCAACATTGAAAACAGACGAAAAACTTATGATTTTAACTTGTTTTACTGTAGAAAAGTGTGAGTTACCGGTATATGTTTATAATTTGTTTACTTACTTACGCACAACATTTACATTACCTTTATTTTTCCACTACAATTATTGTGCAGAATTCACCGTCTTGTACGCTTGTAATAACATCTCGTAGATTGTACTTCACAATTGCATACATGTCCTATTGATATTTCTACTCAACTCAACAGTATAATTCACACAACAGTATGTAGGCTTCTATAGCTGGTTGCCATTCCGAATTTGTTTCACTTTTGTAATGACCACACAATATACTAGTTATGGTTCTGTTTATTTTATTGGTGGTGTGGGGAACTCTAGTTTAACGTCTTTCATGAGACGTGATTGTTTTGTGGTTCTTTTGAGAAAGTGTTTTGATGATGTAGTGAAAAATTTTGTTTGTACGGAAATAAAATAAAATTTTAACTTCATCGAAAGAACTAAATGTAATAAATTGGTCGCTGTTCGTACCGATGTGGGAAATACTCAACACACAAATGTTGTTGCAATTTTTATATAGTTAACTACACTAAAAGGGTGTTTATTTAGGCCATACACATTTTAAAACTCTCATATGATTTTGAACTTTGTTGCAATGTCAATTGTTTTTCTTTTATTTGCACACTCCATAATTTCAACAGAACGAAAATTTACAAAAACTGTAATACATAAAGCTACGCTCACGATTTAAATCTGCTCAACATAAGATGCAAAAAATGCATGAACCATCATAAACAATATAACATTGCCTAGCAACTGTTAGACGTAATCATGCCTTTTCCCTTACACGCCTGGCACGTGGAGAAGCGGCAAGCGGCAGTCTTCTTACCCCCACAATATAGAAGGAGCGATAGGTGGATAGCATCTCGCCACCCCTCCTATACTCAACAGTATGTACCATTCCTTTCTGTACCCTCCCAGTCTATATCCAATGTACTGTAACATTCCACGTCAAGGATTGACAAATGGAAGTTACAACTCGGTTAGCTCAATCGGAGAAACATGAAACTCTAAAAAGGCGCCAATGAAAATAAATTCAAGTTCCGGTTTATTTGTTCTTGAANCTCAATCGGAGAAACATGAAACTCTAAAAAGGCGCCAATGAAAATAAATTCAAGTTCCGGTTTATTTGTTCTTGAATTTTTATTTATCGATCACATGAAATATCTCGCATACAATCAGATATGCCGAGTACGAACAGGTTTCACAGATAAACAGAAAGAATTAGCAGCGCCGCAGTGGTTTATTGATTATTCACATCTTGAAAGCTGCCATCGCCACAGGACACCGGCCGAGAAATAAACGAGCGNCCGCAGTGGTTTATTGATTATTCACATCTTGAAAGCTGCCATCGCCACAGGACACCGGCCGAGAAATAAACGAGCGGGTTAAAGTTGCCGGTGTTGGGGGCTATTTTCCCCGCCCGACGCGGCCTCGGCGAGTGCTGATTGTCTACCGCTGGTTATCGACTGCCGGTCTGCGATATGCACACGGAGTATTTTGTCTCTCGTGGCTATCCCCACTCCTCACCTCAGGGTGCCACCCACCATGACCAAATAAGGGCATGGGGTGTGTCGGCACACATATCGAACTGCGTAGCCCTTCAAACTGCGTCGTCGGTAAAATATAATCCAAAGTTGCCAGAAGAAAAACTGTTGACGCAGTCGGAAAAGCTTCTAATCTACTAATGCTGACGCTAATAAAAACTACGATACCTGAAACGGCTTACAGATGCCCGATAAACGAACTCACACAGCGTTAATTTCAAATATCCCGATAACATTTCACAAAGCCCTGCTAAACAAAAGAAAATGAACTGCGGCTAGAACCTTGATAATTAATAATATTGCGTAATTACAGTACCTCCCCCCCCCCTAGACGCCCTCTACTAGCTCCACTTCCGATTGTATCTCTCCCCTTTGTACCCCTCGTCTTCGTACCCCTCCTCCTTATCCCTCACTACAACACCCGCACGCATCTCTTCCCACGGTGGATGTCACTTGTAATGCAACGTTTTTAAACATTTTAAAAATACGACGAGTTTACAAATTTTTGTATCGCTATAGTGAAAGGCTTCATTAACAGACTTGCTTTATAAACAAAATTAAGTACCTTTCAAATGATAGGGCAAATGACGATGTATTTGAAAACTATCGCAATGGTGGACGTGGCGCTATAGGCCATACTCGCAATAACGCGGTTCCACTGTATTAGCATAACTTCTTGTATTTGCGTTAAATAAATCAATTTTCGACAAAATTGGAAAAGAAACGTAGTAGTGAAAACATCTTAGTTTGTAGCATTTGATTGCGGTAGTTGCAGCCAAATCAATTTTTGACAAGTGAGATTCGAGATTATCGAAAGAGACGTCGAGCGAGAGTGGAGACGTTAAAATGGCGTGTTTTTGTTATGTGATGCCGCACGTTTGCTAACTAATTGATTTAAAATGGAATTGTGAATTCTGATAGCTGCGTGAGCCAGCTAAAGATGGTGAGGTAGAAGGCTTCGGTTCGTTGCCGGGCAGAGTGACGTTCTGCAACAGGAGCTACGTGAGTCAGCAAGACATGGTGTGGTAGAAGTCATCTGTTTGCAGACTGGTAGAATGAAGTTCTGCAACAGGAGTTGTGAGAGTCAGCCCCGAACTGGGGACCGTGGGTCCTATTTATACTCTTAAGCGCAGGGCCAGTGGTGGCGAGGGGGCGCAGGGAGGCGGAGAGGTAGTGGCAAAGGTGGCCGAAGGCTGGGCTGCATTCCCCTCTGCGGCCAGCGGCCAGGGGGTAGGTGCGCGCTAAAGTGTGATGCTGTTTAAGACAGACAGGCGGCCTATGAGCAATCCCTGGCATCGTAGCACCTGTGGCGTGTACGGCGTAACACTTTTCTTCTGAGGGGGTCACGACCTTGGTGAGGCTACGTGGTGACGACGTTGCCCGTGGCGCGTCAGCCTGATGCCCGTACCCAAACCGGCCGTTTATGATGCTTGTTATTTTGTTACAGAATAATAATCTAATTACTACAGCATTGATAAATCATCTGAATTTCAAATATGCTTTGGGGAAATTTGATTGAGAATTACATTTGCGAAATTGTGGATTATCCAAACTGCAAATCATTGTTATGTTCAGGGGCTACCAACTGCAATTTACACAGAATTTTGAATGAACTGAGTTTGAATTTACAATGTCTGTAAAAATAAGCACAGGTTATGTGTACATTTTTGCTACAGCTTATTGTTATTGCATGTTTATTTCCCCAGAAGGTGGGCAGCATCACTCATTATGGGGAAAGTGCAATTTATAGTTTGGAAGAGAATTTCAAGAAGCAGTTAGCTGATTCAGAAATGAAGATTGACCATTTGAAGACAGAAATTCAAATGCTGCATTCAACAGTAAGTGCTAGAACTGTAATTACAAGTGTTGTAAGAATTGATACCTTGATACCTGCCAGACCAAACTACTAGAGGATCAGGGACAAATATCTCACGGCGTAGGCAACTCTGTGGTTGGCCGTTAGTACTTGACTGTGAAAATAATTCTACCTGAGGAATTCAAGGGTCAGTGCGACTGATATGTGATGACGTCAAGTACGTAGTTAGTTGTACATACAGTTAGATCGACTAGGGAGGGATTGAAGTAAGAAGTTATAAATCAACCTTGCAATCCATTAGTTGCATGATGCAATTCCTTAGAACAATGGCTTTACAAGACATACATGCACATGCAACTTGGTGTTGCATACATGCAGTTTTATGTGCGTATATGCCTTGTAAAGCCATTGTTCTAAGGAATTGCATTATGCAACTAGTAGATTGATTTGTAACTTCTAACTTTGGTCCATCAAACAGCATCTACATCTTGAATTCATTTAAAATCAAATGCAAAATTTGATGGTGCTTAACTTCAAAGCTACCACTTTCCTTACAATATGTAAGTGAAATTTAAGAAAGTTAAAAGAAATTTATCCTGACTGCATTCAGATGTGTTAGTTTTATCTCTTTTACTGGTATGCTAATCATGCATCTATGTCATAAGAGTTATTCAGATTTAATAGAAAAAAAATTATGTTCCTTCAGAAGCAAAAGGTTTCCTCACAAAAAATGTATACATTTGTTATCAGAATTGTTTGATTTATAAAGTGAGTTTCCAGTTCAGTTCTCACAATGCATATGGAAGCTTAGTTTGAGACGTACAACAGAACCACTGGGTCGGAGAAAATGTGCCATCCTTCCATAACAGTGGATAAATCGTAAAGGAAAAATACAAATTACATCACCATTTTCTTGAAGACAAATCACGAGCTAGGCTACGGATCTAGCCACGACGTCATTCTGCACTTTAGTGGACCCTAATATGGTGCTAGTTGGACAGGCTTAGTTTCTTGAAGTTCTCACTCTAAAAACAATGAATGCAGTATAGCACTCGGGCCGTCTCCTTTATACGCCTCGGCTTGCTTACGGTTCTAGAAAATACTGCCTACAATTTATGATGGGGTTGACAAATTTAGGCAGAAATTTTATGCCTTCTTTGAAACGCCCACCAAAAGCCACCTTGACGTAAGGTCATTGACCTGTCATAGTGCTGCCAATACAAATTTAATGTTAGAAAGACCACAAAAAGGGAAAGTGTGTTGTGTGATATGCTGATAGTATAACAAATACTTTCTACTAATGCTTTCTAAAAAATATATTTTTTTCTAGGTACCTTCTAACATTTAATTTTATCACGCCAAATGGTTAGTGGTCAAAAATAATAAAGTTACATATGCTCGTCGTAAATTGGGGTTGCTTAAGGTATTACAAAATATCGGAAAATAAAAATATGTACTTTTGTGAAATACTAAAACAAATGTTAAATGAATAGGATATACTACAACCAGTACGTAAGCTGTATTATATACCTTACAAATTACATTTTGTAAGTAAAAGTGGCAGGGTTGTAAATTGTTACAAATAAATACACAGAGGCGTGTACTTTTTGATACATTTTAATATTTGTTTGTCAATAGCGTTATGTGTATGGCAGATATACAATAGTATGATAAATTATGTTTGCATGTTGTTCATTATTGCACATTTACTAAGTTATTTTCCCACCTTCAAAGTTTTCGGAACTTGGGTTCCTACAGTTGGTGGGTACGTGAATGTTTAATTTCGTTGTGAAACTAAAACGAGATATCTAATATAGGAAGTGTAGGACGTAGGCAGTGTTAACTTGTGTGGTGCCGAGACTAAATGTGATGTAGACTGATTTTTGTTATGCACATATCCCAATCAATGTCTTGTGAATTGCCAACAAAATTGTGAAAAATCACAAGGCTTAGTTTTTCAATACACCCCTGCTTTTATTAAGATAAACTATTGCGTGCAACTAGAATATATTTTGCAAAGTAGACAGAAAGCACAAGTGTGTACTCACAGGGTGGTAATCGCGTATAGACGAACGTGATGAGCATGTTTACTATAGTTCACTGTGTTATAATAAAACTGCCAACAAACAAACAAACACTACCACAAGTAGGAAAGTAAGAGAATTTTCTATTATTTACAATTCAGACCAGAACACTATATTTGCAATATTATGCTAAACATTAAACTTGTGAGTAGAATGTCTTTTTATTCTGTGAATGGGGATGCTGCAGTGCCTTGAACCTGGCATTTAGACACATCTGCGAGGGCATCTACAGTTTCCATTATGAAGGGATGTTTTTCTTCAAACACTACCATGTGCTCCGCATGCTTAGCAGCATTTAAATCAGGCAACTTATCGGCTAACAATTGCACAGCAATAAAATCAACAGCAAAATTCTCGCCGACATTAGGCATGTCCTGGGTGGTAGCAACAAACAAATTCAGTTTGGCTGGATCACTCGTAACAACCTGAGCGAGATTGTGGGCGCGCTCGAGGCGACTGTCTGCCAACCAAGACGTAAAAGCGCCGCCTGTGCCTCGGACATCTTGTGGCTACGGATTTCAACACAAGGATCAGACGAGAAAAGGAAATTATGACAGCAGCCAAAACTACACTAACTTTAAAACCAAACAATGAAAAACGTACTTGGTATGAAACAAAACATGATTGCAAATGCTGTCAAAAGTATTCCATGAAACATCAGAGAAGAAAGTCATACGGCACTAACTGGAAACTACTAAAATCTTTAAAAATTAATATGCGCGTGAAACTGCACGAAATTCCAAGTGTGCGCAATATAGTTCACGCAAAGAACGGGTCAAGTGTACGACTTCAAGAAATGCGTGGTGAAATTTTTTTTTTATGGCCAGTTGCACTTGCCACTCAAAACGAGTGTGTACTCTTAACGACATTTTGTGAAAGACAGGCAGGCAATCACGAACGAGAAGCAAGAACAAAATAATAGAACAAAGAACCCAAGCAGAAAATAAAAAAATTAACCCCAGGGACTTTTATTGTTCACTGTCTGCTGTGTCCACAGTGTCTCTTCTTGACGATCAAAGCTTGTTTCGTATTGTACTCGAAGCACACGCACACCAAGAACACTGTAGCACGCACGTGTTTTGCCGCCAACACGAGCAATGCAACAACGTAAACGCGCATTAAAATGATGATGCCGGAAAAATTTCCTGTCCCGGAGGACCAAAAATGTTGTGGCGAATTTAACGCTACTAAAATTAAATTGCCACTAGAGAACTGTACAACGAATTTCAGTGAGAAAACGACAGACTGGCGGCAGCTGCACATGACTCAACTTACCGCCATGATAAAACTGCTTTCTAGTTCCTGTTGCTCAGTACCTCTAACCCTCGAGACAGCGTTGACAATTGGCTGTTAATTAAAAATGGGTCCTGCACATGTATCACGAGGTCTGTAAAAGAAACCACGGAAAGTTCTGCCGTGAAATTACTACTGATCTAAAATTCTATCCAATCCAATTTTACAAGGTCACAAGTTCAAACAATACAGTATTATTCAGTTAAGCCAAGCACAAAACCTTACAAAAATTTTGTTTCAAATTTCGACTACACTCAGTAATTGTGCAAGTAGACATCAACGATTTTGTTCTCTTCCATAGTAAGTTGTTTTCATTTCCGATTCGTTCATACCATTGTAGTATATTAATCGCAAAACAAAATGAATAATAACCACACTTCACGTACCAGAGAAATAGAAAACCAAACAATGCAGAACCTCGGCATTAAGCAAAATTAGTGTCTCGCTATTAATAACATAAACATCGTAGATAAAGGAAGAGTAATAGAGTTGCACAGCACCTACAACGTGCAGTACATTCTATCAGTCGAATAATGCCAGTGTTAACGGAAAAAAAAGGACAAGTGAAGACGGAAACAACCAGTTGTGGTCTTGTGATCCAGAGCAACTTGGCGATTGATAAAATGGTGCTACGATCATACTTGCGACTGTTTTGAGATATCACTTGCGAGGCTTGTAAACGTAAACTAACAATTATAATCTTTGGTCACACTTGCATGTTCAAAATGAAACAAAACACAGTTTCAAGCTTTTTTTCTTTCATACTACAAAATAAAAATGTAAATTTACCCTAAGGTCTTATGAGCATGTAAAACTTATAGCCGTGTGAAATCGGATGAATCTTTTTGATACAGGAATGTGTACCATTATACGCATAGGAGTTTCTGCGGGACAAAAATAAATTTCTGTAAGACACTTGAAAACGTAAGGTATGGGAACATGAAAGCGGTGTTCTGCTGTACTTAAGTTTTCTGTCTCCTTTTTAAAAACTGTAATTACTTATTAGTAGCATAGCAACCTATTCCCGCCATATCTTAGAATATATTTTAATTGCAGTAAAACTTGCTCTTAGGAGTTGTTCTAAAATTTGAAAGCATGTTTACGGTATTGATTTTTTTTCATAACGTGTTGTGTTATTTTTATCACGTGCTGTAATAAGTTTGAGGTGAGTATTTTGACTTGAGTGGTAAGCAAAGTTCATTTTGTGCATCGTGCGTGTGGTGGACAGCCAGTTGTGTCACGGCGCAGGTGCAGAACCTGGTGCGGGAGAACGCGGAGCTACGCGGCTTCATAGAGCGTGCGGGGCTCGCCTTCCCCGCATCATCGCCCCTGCCCAACGGCCACGCCGGGGCGGACGCAACGGAGGTGAAGACGACCCGGGGCAGCTCGCAGCGACCCACCTCCATGTACGAGCCGCGGGAAGGGCTGTTCCACCGCGGTGTGCCGACCTCTAGGAGCACCAAGTGGGACAAGGTATGTGCGCTACGTAGCCGTGATATTGTCTGTTTAGGAATTACAGTCGTATATGGAGACTGTGCGTGACGTGTACAGGTTCCTGCATAGCATTAGTCAACTACTGCAGAATCTCAATACAAAATGCACTGGCAGACTTGAAATTTTATACTTTATACTGGACATGTATTTAATAATATTACACCTGCTAGGGATTCAAAAGATGTACTTTAAAGTGAAGTCATTTTTACTGAGATTTTACTATATTGACTAGGCTTTTAAATCTGTTAACACGTAATTTCTTGTATGGTCACATTCTGTAATTCTGCAGTAGTCCATGGTTCTTTCATAAAATAAAGATTGAATAGGTTTGCCTCCGAATGTCAAGATCAAATTCCCATAACTTTTCCACGGTTCCAGGTGAACAACAAGAAAACCACTGTGTTTATAACATTCAACAAGTTTCAACAATCATAGTCCAAGTCCAACATTGTAAAAATGTAATTATGTGGAACTCTCAGAACTAATTATTTATGGAAACATTCTGTAGAAAGCGTGAGAGAATTCATTACTCTGAAAAATTGTTTTTATCCCCAATAATTGAAAAAATGTTTTGTTTACGTTGTTAATGAAAATATTACTGTAAGTTTTACAAAAATATGTTTGATCAATATTGCAGGTTTTAAATGTCCAGTTTCATTCACAGTTTACCATAACTTGTTCAGATATTCCATAACTTTTCCAAGTTCTCCAGACCTGTTACTGTGTGTGTGTGTGTGAGAGAGAGAGAGAGAGAGAGAGAGAGAGAGAGAGAACCCCAGCCGCTGCAGNGAGAGAGAGAGAGAGAGAGAGAGAGAGAGAACCCCAGCCGCTGCAGAGGTAAATGTTGGATGTTGCGTTTTGGCATTCAGCGTTGTGTTATTGACATTAAGGTACACCTTACTATTAGTTCTTTTCATTTCATACCTGTGGTATGCCTGCTGCAGGATATTTTAGCGTTAATGTATTGACATAGTGGTTATTCGGCATTGTGGTTTTAGGTGTCATTGCACGTTCGGCGTTGTGGTAACGACCCACTTAAGCCCAGTCACTGCTGCCTCAAAAGAGAGAAAAAAAATTCAAGCTGCTCATCCCATTCTTATTTTAATGGTGACATGATTGTACAGTGGCCACAGTGTTTTGGCTTTTAGCACACGAGTTATTTTATTACACTATTTTACAAACAGATAACACTCACCACACGCAAATGTAGACAGAAAAATTTCTTGCACATTTTCTCAACAGGACACTACAAATTGTTAGAGCAGTTTTGTTAAGGAAAAACAGATTTTTTCTAAAAGTTGTTGCGCTCTCTACATGAGAGTGCACTATCCACAAGTATGAAGTACGTAGTGAGTGAGGAGATTTGGACAGCTCTTAACATCGAGGTCTTGAGAGCCAGTGAAAGTGAAATGAGGTGAGTATGGAGCAGCGCCAGAATGAAAGAGCAGGTGAAACAGTAAATCCCCGAGCTAACGCACTGACCAACGGTGTCATCCGGCATGATTCCCGTGCAAAAATCAGGGAGCGACCTGGTTCGCTTAGGTGGGAGGTGAGTAGTATGACCACTACGCCATCGCAGCCGCCACAAGTATATACAATACATAATGGGATTGAATACTAGTTGTATCAGTGTCTGGTAATGTGCGAGCGTGTTACGTGTTGTCCTTGTCGCAGCGGAGAGAGGCAGCTGGTGGCGAGTACGACAGTTTCGGCAACTACGTGCGGACGACAGCGACCCACTCCCTGTACCAGTGCGGCAGCCTGAGCCGCGCGGACGTGGTGCGCTGCTCTGACCACGTGACAAAGTGCATCCAGGAGCTGTGGACGTCGATGCAGGAGCTGGACAGGAACGACGGCTTCGTGCCGTGTGCCGACCGCGTGAAGGACGCCGTGGCCGAACTGACGGCCCTCTTCCCTCAGGTGAGGCTGCAGTGTCGAGAGGTTCAGTGGGATAGATCCCAGGAGAGAGGGACGAGATATTCGTCGATAAATAGTAGTCAAAGTCAAAATAACACAAGCAAAGTGAGAAGGCAAGCGAGTGAGATCGCAAAGGCAGGACAAATACTGATGTTAATTGCATCGTGTGCGAGAACATTAGAGTGAATGAAGTTATTTAATAGGTAGAGCTGGCCAAGGCAGGTGATAATCTATTTTTTAGATATGAGCTGGTGTGGCCTGTACAGTGCTCAACAAGAAAAGGGCAATGTGCAGTAACCAATAAAAGCGCAACAATATAATTTTTTGGCAGATTTCCTTTAAATATTTCCCACCCAATTTTTTACAGTTCCTCTAAAACGAGGCAATATAGAAAGACTGTCACTTAGAGCAGGGTTGAAATAGAGAGGTTCTACTGTGATCATATCTTATATAGCTTGTGATGATTATTGTTTATTGACATGTTTGAATACTACTGCATTTTACGCTCGTGACTTCAAATTTTTGCAAAGCTGTGTTCTCACCCAAATGATAATTGTTTTACTGTGCTACCATTATTACAGGTGGTAAGTAGTTCAAATTCTGTTCTTGATTTTATGTCTTGGGAATTTGTGCACTACGAGGCATTTCCNTATTACAGGTGGTAAGTAGTTCAAATTCTGTTCTTGATTTTATGTCTTGGGAATTTGTGCACTACGAGGCATTTCCATAGCTCTTAACAGTTTTAGTTATATGTACTGCTTTTTTAATTTTATTGAAATTTATCATCATGTAAGATGTGGATTTGAGATTCAGTAGACAAGTTTATGTTCTGATTTACATAATGGTTTAGGAAAGGAAGTTGTAACTGGTCCGTAACTTGAGATAAATGTCACGCACGTGCTTGAACATTNTTACATAATGGTTTAGGAAAGGAAGTTGTAACTGGTCCGTAACTTGAGATAAATGTCACGCACGTGCTTGAACATTGACGACATGATCACCGTACACTGTGATGTCTGGTGTGGCGTGTGCAGGCGGCAGTGGGTGAGGACATCCGCGCAGCCTTGACGACGCTCACGAGCAGCGCGGCTCGCCTACAGACTGAGTGCGCGGGCCTGTCCCGCGTGGGCGGCGTGCTGCATGCTGCCGACAAGAGTTCCTTCCTGCAGCAGGTACGCTCGTGCGCGTACGAGATCGCCAAGGCGACCAAGCACCTGGTCACGCGGGGCGGCGTCTGACCGCNCAGCAGGTACGCTCGTGCGCGTACGAGATCGCCAAGGCGACCAAGCACCTGGTCACGCGGGGCGGCGTCTGACCGCGACGCGTGGCTGGAGGTGCGCTCCATTTTAGATTCCTGTTAGCGTACTGCATGCTGTTTCTGTTTCGTATGCATACATATGTTACACCCTTACAGTATTGTTCAGGACTACGTTTGTACAGTCTGCAGAGCCTAAGTATTTGGGAAGATATATCTAATTTTTTCATATGCAGGATGTGTGAAACAAAATATATTTTCACTAAAATGTATGTTTATATTCTGTAAGATTTGCTTCCTGTGTTCTTTGTGAAGCACTCGTTCAATTCTTCCGCACTAGATTCTAAACTTAACTGTATTTGTTCCCTGTTTTTATATAGCGTTGTTATCGTATTGATGTTCTTAGTTTTTTCCTGTGACGTTATTGGTTAACAGTAGCATGTTGTTATTTTGAGCACGAGCCCCAAATAGTGATGTGACTTTTAAGTAAAAGATGTATAGAAACATATTTATTGAAATGTTATAGTTAATACAATTTTTAATGTTTGAAATCATGCTCACTAAAAGTTGATGCATGCTATTATTATATACTATATACTGTTGCAGTGTAATCACTACTGCGGGACTGTTGTGACATTTATAGTCGTATTACTATTCATTTTATATTATTCTAACGACCACTGTGTATCAGCTAATGGCACAGGATAATTATGAGAAATTAATTTTATTTTTGCCACCATCAGTGTGAGAGAGCAATTCACAAATACGTGCTGGGAACTTATTCTTGTGAATACTGTAATAATGTAGTTCAGTTGTTAAACAGTTGACTGCACTGTTTTATTTTAAATGTGGTTTTAATTGTGGCTCGCTTTTAAATTTAATTATATATATATATAAATTTAACATGTGTTGTAGATGCTGTCCCTTTGCCAACTTAACTTATGCAGTTTCATGATATTTTAGTTTCACTGTGCTGGATGCTGTATCATTCTCAAGGAGAATGCGGCACAGAACTTTTTTGCGATTTTCAAATCTTAATGGAACATCATTCTGTGTGATTTTTGTAACGTCTGCTGAAAAGTGAATACATACATAAACTTATTTTTTTGACCCTTAGTGTTACATATGTAGGTCAGGCAAGTTACAAAAATGTCAGTTAATGAAAGCAGAAGTGATAGGGTTGCGGGAAAAAATCCCAGTACAGTTTTCCAAGATGGTGTAGTTTGCTAAAATGAAAAGAGTTTGTCAATACTTGAAATGTACTGATTCCAGGATAATTATAAATGAAGCGTGAAAAGAAATGCTTTTGAGATCTTTCCAGTTAGAAGTTTTCTTGCTTAATAATTTTGAACCTGTTCTGTAATCAAATGGGAAATTTGGCCCTTTTAAGAATTTTTCCTGGTGAATAAGTCTACATTTTTTCGGCCGTAGAAACTAAAAAATTATTAAGAAAGTTATACTGTCTCAATCAGGACTTGCAGCTGGCGCAGCACTTCATATGGGTTCAAGCTAAGTCAATGCTGATTGACATCACATGTCTAACTTGGCTGCCTTCCGAACCTGTAACTGTCTTCTCCCATTCATTCGCAAGATGCGTGTCACTTCCCAGAAAGCATTACCATATTTTCTATAGCTTACTGGAGCATATCTCAAACACCTATAAGCACATCTTCAGAGTGAGTATATAATGAAATGCATATTGAACACAGTAGATTCTCTATGCACCCTAAAAACGCATGTACCACATTGAATATTGCTTTCGGACCCATCTCTTAAGATTGTATGCAACAATTGTTTGTACGTCAAGCATTAAATAAGCTATACACATCTCCAGACAAAAATGAGTGAAATGCAAGCTATTGTGATGCATAAAAGGCTTAAATTATTTAACAAATAAAGAATTCCATGATAACATTGTATTGACTGGCTATACATATTTTTGTCTGTTTGCCAACAGCTAAATTGTGTCAAGTTTTTGAGAAACTGACAGATGCAAAACCTACTCACCTCTGCATAGTGTTACCAGTGCGCGTACACACACACACACTCTCTCTCTCCCCCCTCCCCTTTGGTGTCTGCTTGTACCACTTTTATATTTTCAATTGTAATCCCCCTTTTTTATTTTATTTCATAGTTAAATTCTATTTACAGATAATGTACAGCTCATATTACATTCAACATGAAATTTAATGAGGTTAGAAGTTGTATTTTATTCATGTACATATCAGTTCATCTGCTGAAATCCTGGATGTGTGGAAGTTTCTTGACAGTCCCCTGAAAAATTGCAGAGAAAGAATACTCTATTATACTCTACGGATGTCTTTCCAGGTATTGAAATGTTCTGCCTCGTAACTATGAGAACTTAACAAAAGGGCCAAATAACCCATGTCATTATAAACTAGGACTTTACGATAGTTGTCAGGATTGTGATACATGCTTTATTAAGTTAACGCAAAAAACAAGTACACCAATCCCTCATTTAGCACATCTTCAAACCGTGAGAATTTAATTAGCACAACATTAATTTTGTTGTCCAAGTTCAGATAACGCTACGGTAAATTTCAATTAACGCGAAATCGCTGAACGAAAATGCTGGCCGTGCAAAGGTAGGACAAAGTGTGTTTCTTTATTTGTACACCCCTGTCCAGAAGTAACGCGCCTCATCCTGAAGTGATGTTACTGTACAGTGGTTACGTTTCCATAATGTGCCGCCACATTTAATGTGATTTTACGTAAGTGATACATTGATAAATCCCACTGCCTGCTTATATTCCATGGTGTTTTGATGATGATAGATTATGTAAAGAATCAACTTCTCTGCAATTTGGAACACATTAAAGTCATCAGCCTTTGTTTATATTAAGAACAATGCTTCAGAATATGCGATTTCAATGAACACACACATTTTCAGGAACAAATTAGGTGCGCTAAGTGAGGGATTGGTATATGTAATCAATTTTATTGTTGTTAAGTTGTGTACGAACTTTATGAAACTGTTCTTGTGGTTTTAAATAAGTTAGTAAACAGAGTCTTCCTTGAAGAAAAAGAAATAGGGGATGTTTTACCTGATGTTATAATCTTATTTGGCAGTGTTTTTTTTAACGTGTGTGTGAAAAAACATAAGTGCATCTGTTTTTAATGGCAGTTTAAACAGCATGTCATGCACACTAATATAGTTATAAACATAGGTAAGTACCTAACAATTTAAAGTACGATTACTGTAAAATTATGGCATTTCACAAGTATTACAATTTAAAGATTTTGTAGTTGGAAAATGTGAATCACTAAGTGAAAGTATTGAAAACAGTAATTTCCCACTTTCACTGTACTGGTTTTTTTATTTAAGCTGCTGTTCAAAGTGTGTTGTGGATAGTAATGATACATAAAAATGTGGTTACTTACGGAGTGTCTTAATACTGTGTCATATGACACAACAGTTGGCTTCTCTGTTGTGAAATTACAGCAGAACTGTACTGCACAAGCATTATAGCAACCATCTTTGAATGCTGTTCTGTTCTAATACAATTGGAACCTTTATGTATTGAAAGTCCACATTCATAGATTTCAAGCCCACAGCCATTGAAATTGTTTTGTCAGTCCCATAAGAAACGATGCGATAGATAATCCACTGAACACTGTTAATGTTTTTAGCTTGTTGTGATAGATAGTANCAGTCCCATAAGAAACGATGCGATAGATAATCCACTGAACACTGTTAATGTTTTTAGCTTGTTGTGATAGATAGTATCACCCATTGTCTTGTAATTGTTTCAAATTTTTTTCAAACTCTAGAGAGGTTACAAAAATGTCAAATTTTTTTCTTGCCTATTCACTCCCCCCCCCTCTCGAACTTGGTCGGTGGTTCTGTTGCCTGGTGGAGCAGCATTCCCGGAAACAAACAGATAGAAGAGTGTAGAGTATCTTATATGTACCGAGTACTCTCACCCGTTCTTCATGTATGGGACGAAAGTAGCCCATCAGAAGGCAACNCAGTCCCATAAGAAACGATGCGATAGATAATCCACTGAACACTGTTAATGTTTTTAGCTTGTTGTGATAGATAGTACCACCCATTGTCTTGTAATTGTTTCAATTTTTTTTCAAACTCTAGAGAGGTTACAAAAATGTCAAATTTTTTTCTTGCCTATTCACTCCCCCTCTCTCGAACTTGGTCGGTGGTTCTGTTGCCTGGTGGAGCAGCATTCCCGGAAACAAACAGATAGAAGAGTATCTTATATGTACCGAGTACTCTCACCCGTTCTTCATGTATGGGACGAAAGTAGCCCATCAGAAGGCAACTTTGGCATGTTTGGAGGTATGTCACAGAGAAAGCAAGGAGGTGCAATATACGTTTTGATTAAAAAAAAACATTTGCACAGATGTTGCAGACATTTGTTTTCATCAGACAATAAGTAAGCCTCCCAATTTATTTTTCTTTAATTATTGCATACATTTTCCTTTCAATTAATATAAACAAATTATTATACTGTTGTGTGTTGATATTGCAAATGTCCTTTAGTATATCTAGGTGGGAAATTCCCTTATGTAATACACCTATCAAGATTTTTGCTTTCATACTTTACCTTAAAATCACTCATGTAAATCAAAATTTTTNCCCTTATGTAATACACCTATCAAGATTTTTGCTTTCATACTTTACCTTAAAATCACTCATGTAAATCAAAATTTTTTGCTTAAATTTATATCATACTTAACCTTAAAACTCTTACTGCATGAGCTGATGACAACTAATAAAACAAAANCCCTTATGTAATACACCTATCAAGATTTTTGCTTTCATACTTTACCTTAAAATCACTCATGTAAATCAAAATTTTTGCTTAAATTTATATCATACTTAACCTTAAAACTCTTACTGCATGAGCTGATGACAACTAATAAAACAAAAAATTGTTTTTTTTTTACTACTTTATATAGTGCATTTTTGAACTTACAGTTATTATTTATTACTTTACAGATTAGGGACTAAGATTATTACGTTTATGAAAAAGGGTTTATGGTTGCGTATGTAGAGTACGTAATATCGTGATTTATAATGCAACTCTTGCTAAACTGCCAGAAGATAAAATATTATCAATATCGGCTCGCATGACAGCACCAAAATGGGTTCGGGTTCATTTCTGGTCGCGTAGGTGTAATTTAATTTTGTGTACAATGCATTTGTATTTCGCACCAAACCCCCNGTTCGGGTTCATTTCTGGTCGCGTAGGTGTAATTTAATTTTGTGTACAATGCATTTGTATTTCGCACCAAACCCCCTAATGTTTTAGTTATCATATTTACAAAACCTACATTGTTATTGCAATAATTCCACGTGTTCTCTTCAGTACTTCCAACCTTTGTAATTGGTTTTCTAAGTCTTGAAAGAAGGATGCTTTTGAAATCTGCTGTTCTTCCATATAAATGTACTGGAGCCTGTGACATATCAACAAAATGGCCTGGTGAGAGTATGCTGTGTGTGTGTCATATATATACATATATATGTATGTATATATATACATATATATTGTCTAGCAGTCTTCTATTCATCTGCAACAGATTTTCAAAGCTACTGTACAGAGGTTTAGTAGTTATGAAGCTTGTCTTTAAACAATGTTGTTGAACAGTCTGTTGTTATGGTGCTGTACAGATAATCTACCACAGATACAATGCAAGGTGTACTACACCATGCGACTGAATGCTACTTTTTCTAGCATTGTGCAGTATTAGTGTTAAAGCAAAACAAAATTGTTCAGTTTGAGAAGAACAGAGAAGCCATGCTGTAAATTATTGTGTGCTAAGTGTTAAACCTGTATCATCGTGATGATCATCATCGGCATGAAGGACTGAATTCTTAGTTTGTATCTTTTGGCGACAATGTGGTTTATGTTGCTATTTGGGGCGTGTGTTCTGAACTGAAGTAATTGTATTGTGAGTCACTTGTGCCTTAATTATCATCTGTGTGTAACATGTTTGTCTTTGTAATATAAATTAATCCGGCATTCTATTTATACACTGCTGTACTGTTTTGTTATNTCTATTTATACACTGCTGTACTGTTTTGTTATACCCAAAACATGACATCAATTAATGAATTTGAATTTTGGTTTACATTTATTTTATGTCTACCATACCCTTGATTATGGTGTGTGCCAGTAAAAAAAAAAAACAAAAAAAAAATTAAGCTGTTTACTCAGAAATGATCTGGCATAGTAAAATAAATTGTGAATATGTAATAAATATTCTGACATGCTGTCTTAAACCAATGTCCCGACATCATAAGATGCACACAGTTTTGCTCTTGCCTGGAGATGACATCCCAGATTTACCAAGAAGACCTGAAATGTTTACACTACTGGTGTCTAACGAAAGTCTAGTATTTGTCAACAAGTACACATACAGGAAGACAAATTTTTCATGCTGTTGCACAATTGCAACCTTTTGCTGGCCAGGCCAGCTTCATCAGGCAGAATGTTGTAGGGCGCTGTTGGTGGCAAACTCTAGTGTGGCGGATAAATTGAAAATTTGCCAGTATAGCTGATGTGTGTGGTTTGGAGCTGTGATTATCTTATGTCAAGGCCTGGTGGCTGGCTGGATTTTGTTATAAATTGATGAGCAATTACCAGCATCAAATTTCTTAGCTATTACTTGAAGGTGGTAGGACTCTCACAACTCGGGTGCTGTAGCAGTATTGCGTGATACTCTATGTGCTGCAACTGGTTTGTCTTGTAGGTTGTGGATGTGACCAGCTATGGCTTGTTTGTTGTCTGCTCTGTGGCCATTCATTCTTTGCCTGGATGTGTTGGTGGTGAGGCCAATGTATTCTGCATTACAATGTTGGCACTGTAGCTGATAAATTAGATTTTCTGTTTCCCAGTTGTAGTTGCCTAGATGTGGCATGTAGAGCTGGTGAGCCTGCTGAAGAAGTTGAGGGTTGGTGGATGGCAAAGGAGCCACAGTGTAGGCTATTGTGGTGGGCTGCAGCTTTGTATGAACCAGTTTGTTGAGGTGGTTTGGAGAGCAGGTCTTGTGTTTGTGGTGAGAATGGTTGAGTTTACTTAGGCCTTCATGATATGGGACCACCAGGTATATATAGGAGTTGTGAACAAGGTGCCTGGGGTAGCCCCTGTCAAGGAATGCTCATGCTATTTGCTCACACTGCTGCTGGAGCAGATACATTTGGCTCTTGTGGCAAGACTGTAAGGTAGGGATTGTTTGGCATGGTATGGGTGGTAACTGTTAAAATGTAAGTACTGGAGGTTGTTGGTGAGTTTTGTGTGTACAGCAGTTTGAATTGTGCCATTGTGGAGTCAGTTCAACATCCAGGAATATGGCAAGTGTTTTGGAGTATGACCAAGTGAACTTGAGCAAACTGTGCGCGTTTTAGTTGTACTGAAAGTTAATTAGGCAGTCTTCAGTGGACATCCATATCATTAAGATGTTGTCTATGAAACACATCCAGCAGTGTGGTTGGTGACTAACGAAGTTCTCTTCTAACCTACTCATAAACAGATTGGCATAGGATGGCGCCATACGTGTACCCATCGCTGTGCCTTTAACCTGAATGTAGTGTGGACTTTGAAATCTGACGTTGACGAGGGTTCACCTGGCAAGTCCAACAAGGAATGCTGCAGAAGGTTTGCTCTGTGGGGTCTTTGCTTGAGGTAATATTCTATAGCTGACAATCCAGATGAGTGGGGGATGTTGGTATAGAGAGATGTATTCCTGCTACAGCACCAGAGTTGTGAGAGCCCTGCCACCTTCAAGCAATAGCTCAGAAATTTGATGCTGGTAATTGCTCATCAATTTATAACNCCCCTTCCTCTCTGCAGGTTTCCTGTTTTGGCAATTAACTGACTGTATGCGAGCGAGCCAGCCAGCCCCTCCCCCACATGTGCACACAGAGAGAGCACGCGTCATGTTTCTTCCTCGGACAGAAATAAAAACCACCATGTCACTAGGGTATACAAACAGTATGTAGTTCGTGCTGATACTTGTAACAGCGACACTGAGACGTGTTCAGAGTAGTGCTACCTAAAAATGTACAATTTCAAAACAGGAAACATTCAATTCACAAGTAGCATACCAGAAAAGTCGGTTAAAACCATATTTTGAATATGAACTATTTTATTTTACTAGCTATTGTCAACACACAGTTGCANCCAGAAAAGTCGGTTAAAACCATATTTTGAATATGAACTATTTTATTTTACTAGCTATTGTCAACACACAGTTGCATACACTGTTTATCCTTTAAAATTGTATTGCATACAAAATAAACATTACAAGTTACAGAAAATATTAAGTCCAAGTTTAATCTACTCAAACGTATAGTACTAATAAAACCAGTGCTAAATATTTGTGGCGTACATGTTCCTAGGGTAATGTTTCAAAGGTTTTTTTCAAATGGTTTGAAGAAACTGTGAACGGACTATAAATTTTATCATTAAATTACAATTTTCCAAAAAAACTATGAAAGCCCTTGTTAGACCTGGCACTCGCATAGCACACAAATAAAATGACAAAAACAACAAACGGTTTTTTTTGTTTGAACTTAATTCTTTTGGATTTACAACCATCTGTTCTTTTAAAAATGCATAGCCCGGAGCCTAGATAACCTACAATGTATACACTCCCAAGCATGCTTTGGACTGCAACCAACATTGAATGAAAGTATGGCCGCTGTGGTTACAGTTGTTCAATGACTAAAAGATGGTGGTACCTGACGGGAAACATCCACTCTAGCACCAAAACTAAGTAAAAATAGATTGGACATACAACAATCCACCATATTTTCACTTGGTTTATTTATTTCACATCTATTAAACACTGGCACATAACATTTTATAATTTATAAAATAATAGTATTGTTAACATTAAAAGAAATGTGAAGAAAACAGCAAGAATCGTGAAAGAGTAAAATTAAAAAAANAAAACAGCAAGAATCGTGAAAGAGTAAAATTAAAAAAATTGTGAGACTTGTACCTAAATCATGAGGATTTGCAGCTATGCGATAATAAAATCCCAAGAAAACTCACAGGGCTGCAGTGTAGTATGTTTTCAACGAGCGTAAATTGGGTTTGATCGTGTGGGGAAATGAACATGGACTTCCCTGGCAATGTGCTGACCACATATTCACAGTAACCACAGCGTGCAGTACAACCCACGCTACAGAAGCTTGTAATGACGCAGTATGCTANCTGACCACATATTCACAGTAACCACAGCGTGCAGTACAACCCACGCTACAGAAGCTTGTAATGACGCAGTATGCTAAAATTTTCGGGACACGGGTGTAAAATTCTTTCGTGTGTATTTAGCTTTGGAAAGCTTTGTAATATTTTGTCAGGTTTCAAGTTAAAGCCGCGGTGGCTAGTTTCCCGTGTTTGTTTGTCGAGCAGACGTGTGGACATTTGCTGTTTACGTTGTAACAGGAGTCCGTTTACCGTCTAGTTTCGAAAGTTGTTGTTTTGGTTATGCTGCTGTTGCGGGTACAATAACATGTTGTGAGCGCGGGACACAGCGTAGTTTTGGATGACGCTACTGGCAGATACCGGAGGCCATGCGCTAGATAGGCCTGCCTAATATATACTGGTGGTGCCTATCGCCTAGAGAGAAAGTCACCAACCGTCGAAGAAGACAAGTCGGGCGTGATAAGACGCACCAGCCCGAAAGGGCGTGGGTCGTTAGGGTGCCAGGAGGGAACGAACATCCCTCCTGCCTCAGTAACTTAGTCGTGCGATGTAAGTTTGAGACATTAATAAACCGTAAACTACTGTGGCGCTGTTTTCTGCACTGGTATAACTGATTGTGAAAGTTCGTACTCTG
>NQII01001099.1:195936-225314 GCA_002778355.1 Clitarchus hookeri | reverse complement strand
AGAGAGAGAGAGAGAGAGAGAGAGAGAGAGAAATCATAAAATACTTTGAACGGTGTAACAGACGGTGTTGTAGGTAGGTTGTGTTAGGTTAGGGTTCTGTGGTGGCAATGAGTGTCCACAGTCGTGGTATCAGGAAGTGGGTGCGTGCGCTCAAGTGTACTTCCCGACACAAACGCTGAAAGTGTCACTGCCCGAAAACCCTCACATTCCCGTGGATGCCCCGTTAGACTGTGAGAGGAAAAGGGTGGGGCAATACGAAAAAAAAACATGTGACATCATTGGCGGCATACAAACACATTGTAATAAGTTTTACACCAATCCTAAAATATGTTTAATGTGATATCTGTAATTAGAACTCTTTTAGTAGATTACACATTCTCATTTGGTAGCATTTATCTTTAGTATATTTAAGTTACTGAAGCTGTGCTTTAAGGCTCGGCTTCACCTCTTTTGCAGAAATTCTTAATTTTCGTGTCATAATTTCCGATTCAGAGTAATTAGTGACAATGTACGATTATATAAAATTTACATTTTACGAGCTGTTTAATATTTTTGTGCTTAATTTTCATTGTGTTACCTACTAGTTGCAAAAAGTCAGGAACATATTTATATTTAATTAATACATTTCTGCCTTTCTGCAAACAGGAAATAACAATAATTATAAAGAATAACGACTTTTTTGAAGNATTTAATTAATACATTTCTGCCTTTCTGCAAACAGGAAATAACAATAATTATAAAGAATAACGACTTTTTTGAAGGAGAAATAGTAGACCCACAAAAGTTATATAAATATAACTTTTGTATGTATATATAAATATATATATGTGTGTGTGTGTGTGCGCATTTTTTTGTATAGGTTACCTGTTTGATATTTATGAGGGCATAATGATACAATAAGCAGAACGTTGAAGATAAAATACGAGGAGTTTGGCTTCTTTGTTTACGTTGGACGCCATGTTGTATAGTCCTGTAATGCTGTAGCGAAGTAAACAAATGTGAATCGGCAGTCACCTGTCTGCTGTGGATGTGTAGACATTACCGTAGGTTAATTGGCAGGTATATGCAGTACTGTGCGGTTCGTGGCGAGTTGCAGCGCGTGAGTTGTGACATACAAATCCGACTGTGTGAAGGCGTGTGATTTAAGAATGGAGGGTGCAAGTACGAGTGCTTCTGTGCCTGACAGTCGTCTATGTGGCGAGTGTTACCTGGACGTTAGCCAGCTTATTGAATTAACGTTGTTTTGGCCACTACTGTTTGACCATTTAGTAGATTATGGCGTGTTGTCGAATGAGGTAAGGTGCAACTCGTGCGTGAAGGTAGTAGAATTGTCCGAGGGCAATGAATTTTTTCCCTGTCAACGGTCAGTTAGCACATGTGTCGGTTAGAAATATAGAAAGGTGCTTTGCAATTTTAGAAAATCTTTTTGGCACGGCATGTGGTTTGGATAAGGCAAATTAAGTGTAGCTCTGTTCTTACCATACCACATCCTCGCACCAAGTTTATTAGTAGAATATGTCATATTAATATGATTACTGTCATGGATTGGTCATTCTTTTGTTGCAAGGTGATGATTGACTAGTGTGTGCGTGGGGCAAGAGATAAAATGGGTGGAGGGCTTTCGTTGAAATAAATTAGGCTAAATTTGGGAAGTGCAAGCATANGCGTGGGGCAAGAGATAAAATGGGTGGAGGGCTTTCGTTGAAATAAATTAGGCTAAATTTGGGAAGTGCAAGCATATGGGTCGCATCATCCAGGGGCAGTGGTGTTTTGGCGGGATCGAGACACGTACTAATCGTATATTTCTTGTTCCTGTCGAAGAGTGTACTAGCAGGACGCTTCTGAAACTTAATAAAGTAATTCATAGACACTGGAACGACAATTATAAGTGACTGTTGGCATGCGCACGACTATAAGCACCTTCAGGTGTATCATAGCATGAATTTCGTTAATAGAGATACAGGAGTGAGCACCCAAGAATAGAGCGTTTGTAGCGGGATGTGAGGCACGGTCTTCTTCAGTATGGAAAGACGTTGCAATTAGTACAGTACCTGGCGGAGTTCATGTTTCGCCGTCGGTACCCTGACGAACGTGAGTGCATGCACCACTTCCTACTCGTCGCGGGAAAATTGAACCCACTGCCTACTTAAGTGAGTACATTCACATGCTTCCGGTATGTTTTATTATGTGTAGTATATGTATACGACTGGTTTTTGCATTTCGTGGTATGTCATCAGGGTTTGTATATTACTATATGTACCTATGTAGCAAACCTAACCGAACACAACCTAACTCCACGATAAGTAACGCACAGGTGTTATTTGCACTGCCACACAACGAAATACAACATTATGTGATGGCAAACAGTGCCACTGTATTTGCATTTCGTATTGTTAGGTAATTTGCGGTTAGGCCTTTCTTGCATTTAACATATTTACATACGAAAATATAATAACATACACAATTTCCACACATTTTACGCCACTATTTCCCTGATATTCATAGCCCTCCCCACTGTCGTATTTGTGGTTTGTATTGATAATATGTTAATACCCGTAGTAAATTCGTGTTCTGTGTAATTAGTACAGTGGAAATATACCACTTTCCGTGAATTATCCTTTTGTATTCATAAAAGTTGCTATTCTTTACAATCACGTTATATAGAACCCAATATATAAAAAAATACATATTACGAATATATTTAAGGACTCACTGGACCCAAGATAATTTCAAAAACCTACTTGCCAAAGATTATTTTTTACCTGCGGTTTCCACTGCAGTCCCACAGCTCAATTTCAGCGCCTACGGAAGTGTTGTTCACATTTACATTGTCTCGTTCAAACTCGAGGATTCTCACAGCCTGGGTCGGGTGGTATTCTCCTCCAGCATTCTCCGTGGCTTCTGCCAGCAAATTCGCTATTGTCGTCTTCCCGCTCTAAACATAAACAAGGAGTTAAAAATAAAAAAACCGTGCGTAAAACAATATCACACAGACGTATTAACATAAATACTAACTCCGCATGGCCCAATCATTAATATCTTTAATTTTATCATAACAACGTGCGTAGAACATTTAACCGAAGACACTTTAAAATTAAAATTGATTGACGACCTTGCTTAGAACCCGTACAGCCAGAAGAATATTAAATTAAATAAATTGGGAATAGTTTACATGAAAAGCCAGAAAATCGAAACACTGAAAACTCGAATTTTTTTTAGGGAAAATGGGAAACAGCACATACCATAGATTACAATATCAGACACACTGCCCGTTTTACATGGCTGAGCTTGGCAACCGCAGCCACTAGCTCTTTCTCACGTGCGAAATATTGAAAAAAAAAAAAAAAAANGCGTGGGGCAAGAGATAAAATGGGTGGAGGGCTTTCGTTGAAATAAATTAGGCTAAATTTGGGAAGTGCAAGCATAAGGGTCGCATCATCCAGGGGCAGTGGTGTTTTGGCGGGATCGAGACACGTACTAATCGTATATTTCTTGTTCCTGTCGAAGAGTGTACTAGCAGGACGCTTCTGAAACTTAATAAAGTAATTCATAGACACTGGAACGACAATTATAAGTGACTGTTGGCATGCGCACGACTATAAGCACCTTCAGGTGTATCATAGCATGAATTTCGTTAATAGAGATACAGGAGTGAGCACCCAAGAATAGAGCGTTTGTAGCGGGATGTGAGGCACGGTCTTCTTCAGTATGGAAAGACGTTGTGATTAGTGTAGTACCTGGCGGAGTTCATGTTTCGCCGTCGGTACCCTGACGAACGTGAGTGCATGCACCACTTCCTACTCGTCGCGGGAAAATTGAACCCACTGCCTACTTAAGTGAGTAAATTCACATGCTTCCGGTATGTTTTATTATGTGTAGTATATGTATACGACTGGTTTTTGCATTTCGTGGTATGTCATCAGGGTTTGTATATTACTATATGTACCTATGTAGCAAACCTAACCGAACACAACATAACTCCACGATAAGTAACGCACAGGTGTTATTTGCACTGCCACACAATGAAATACAACATTATGTGATGGCAAACAGTGCCACTGTATTTGCATTTCGTATTGTTAGGTAATTTGCGGTTAGGCCTTTCTTGCATTTAACATATTTACATACGAAAATATAATAACATACACAATTTCCACACATTTTACGCCACTATTTCCCTGATATTCATAGCCCTCCCCACTGTCGTATTTGTGGTTTGTATTGATAATATGTTAATATCCGTAGTAAATTCGTGTTCTGTGTAATTAGTACAGTGGAAATGTACCACTTTCCGTGAATTATCCTTTTGTATTCATAAAAGTTGCTATTCTTTACAATCACTTTATATAGAACCCAATATATAAAAAAATACATATTACGAATATATTTAAGGGCTCACTGGACCCAAGATAATTTCAAAAACCTACTTGCCAAAGATTATTTTTTACCTGCGGTTTCCACTGCAGTCCCACAGCTCAATTTCAGCGCCTACGGAAGTGTTGTTCACATTTACATTGTCTCGTTCAAACTCGAGGATTCTCACAGCCTGGGTCGGGTGGTATTCTCCTCCAGCATTCTCCGTGGCTTCTGCCAGCAAATTCGCTATTGTCGTCTTCCCGCTCTGAACATAAACAAGGAGTTAAAAATAAAAAAAACCGTGCGTAAAACAATATCACACAGACGTATTAACATAAATACTAACTCCACATGGCCCAATCATTAATATCTTTAATTTTATCATAACAACGCGCGTAGAACATTTAACCGAAGACACTTTAAAATTAAAATTGATTGACGACCTTGCTTGGAACCCGTACAGCCAGAAGAATATTAAATTAAATAAATTGGGAATAGTTTACATGAAAAGCCAGAAAATCGACACACTGAAAACGCGAATTTTTTTTAGGGAAAATGGGAAACAGCACATACCATAGATTACAATATCAGACACACAGCCCGTTTTACATGGCTGAGCTTGGCAACCGCAGCCACTAGCTCTTTCTCACCTGCGAAATATTGAAAAAAAAAATAATAATAAAGAGTTGGAATGCAAATTCCATACAGTTTCTTATTAAACGCTCGGGATGTTTCTAAAAGTTTGTGAATTATTAGTGATATTTGTAAAATAAAATTGAGGATTTGTCCCGGTGAAGTAATAAGTATTCTTCCGTGTTATATGAAAATTTCATCTTTTTTCTTTATTGTTTTAAATAAAAAGGATTTTTCTCATACTGAATTTAAAAAAAATTGTGACGGCGATGTAGGCTGTTTAGTAACTGCTCACTAACATCTGTACGGCATATTAATAATTTAAATGTACGGTGAATGCATAATGAAGGTATCAAAATATCATTTTAATACCATAATTTATTTAACTGTGATTATTTAAGCAATGTTTAAACTTACAGTTGGGAAATTCACCAGCTAAAATGTATTGAAGTTTCTGTTGTGGTGCAATTCTGCAAGTCACCCCTGTTGGTTGGTTATGGGCAGGTGCAGCACTCTACTGTCATACTGACTCTTTAGTCACTTGTAGTTGTGAGTTTTTTGTAGTGTACTTTAGTGTTATTATAATAAAAGTGTTTCCTCAATCAGATAGTCTTTATATCCAAATTCATACCACTGCGAGGTATCTAAGCGAATAAAAAGTACTAATAACCTAAGGTTCTCGAACGATCTTTGAAGTAACTTTGTAGCTATACAAATATGAAAATGTGTGTAATGGTTGAGCAATCTCACCCCCTTAGTGATGATTTTATAATTACTGAGTATGTTTTTTGATGTTGAATACATTTTTGGGTTGATTAATGTCAGTGTTGTTCACAATGTGATCGTTGTACCGAAATGGTGTTCCACAGTTGCTTTAGGCTTGTGTGTCATGATCATAATTACAGAAATAAATAATAATTGCTTTACTGCATTTTTTATTGGCAAAGTCACTTTTGTGTCTATGATAATAACTGGTAATAGGACAATTCTGTTGTGGCAATGTATAAAATAATAGATCATGCAAATGTACTAAAAAAAAGTTTTAATTAAAATTTAACAGTATGCAGTGATTACACTATTAACACTGATGCATAATTTGATGGTCGCATTATTGTATTTTCATTACAATATAAGATTTATGATAACGGGGAGAACTGAAAAGACCAGGAAAAATAGGCGTAATAACTTAAAAATCACACTAAACAATTAAAAATAACAGTAAATGCACAGAAATAGATTATTTTACTAAATTAAATCATATATAAAGCTGAGGTTTCATGTGAAAACTGTACCGTGCTGCTTTCCGGAGCGCAAGTGAAACAAGCGCGAAGAGCTG
Source organism: Clitarchus hookeri (assembly GCA_002778355.1). Lineage (NCBI taxonomy): Eukaryota > Metazoa > Arthropoda > Insecta > Phasmatodea > Phasmatidae > Clitarchus > Clitarchus hookeri. The sequence goes on along the minus strand of NQII01001099.1, from coordinate 218,989 downwards.
CACAGATTTAACTGCTTTNATTAAAAATAACAGTAAATGCACAGAAATAGATTATTTTACTAAATTAAATCATATATAAAGCTGAGGTTTCATGTGCAAACTGTACCGTGCTGCTTTCCGGAGCGCAAGTGAAACAAGCGCGAAGAGCTGCACAGATTTAACTGCTTCACATTTTACCCCAGAGTTATTGTAATCGGTCATGTTGCAAATTGGGGCTAAATAAACGAAGATGGTAAATCATTGCGGTCCTTCATGCTCGCTTCGTTTAATATTTGGAACGCAGAACGGCACCGTTTTTGAGTGAAATATCACTTCTGTGGCAATAGTTCGGTATCAGAGTAGAGCAGGCAAATGTTTCTAAATGGGGAAATTGAATCTCTAAATATCGATACACCCATGAGCTCACTAACAATTAGGAAATCTAATTTATTCACACTGTAACAACAGAAAAATACACATTTGGAATGCCAGCAAAAATGTTCTTATCATGTATAGCAAATGCTCTAACTTCGATACAGAAACTACATGAGCTGAAATTTCACAAAATCAAACCTTGAATGGCAATGCGAAAAACTTTTGTCACCTTTTTCACTGCACTGTGACATAGTCAAGCAATGGCTCGGAGAAATACTCGTCCTTAGTTGGGAAAGCCAACTTGATGCGTTGTGTTACCAGAGCTGATGATGTAGGAAATATGTGCCCGGCGCCACAGCCCTGCGGTGAGCTGATGAAATGAGGAGCGCTTCGGTCGTCAGCCTAGGGGACTCTGGTTAAAACTCCGTCACGTATGATGGCGACGCTGTAGCCGCCTCGCACGTCTTAATTAAATTACAAATGAAACACTTACGATGCTTGTGGAGTTATTTAGTTCTTGCGACTCCTTAATGAACACACACAACTTTAGTACGAAACGTGGCCTTAATGCCCTGGAACGACGAACCCGTGTCTTTATAATGTGAAACGCGATTGCGTTTAAATTATCAGATGAGAGTACCATTGCGCTCCCCTCAGCGGTATAACAAATAAAATTAATGATCCGGTTCATGAAGTGAAGTCTATTGCAGTGAATATGAGTTCAGCTTAAGATGTTGGCACCAAGGGCCTTTGCTGAGCGAGATACTTACACATCTTGATGCGTTCAAGTGCTGAAGAGAACTCGCGGGAAGCATGGGCCGGCTTCCGCAACCTCAGCGCAGCCAACACCAAATGGCGAAACGATGAAGCACAATATTCACTAAAAAAAAACGATAATGAGATGAAAGTAACATGAATTAAATTAACCTAAGACAACATAATTTTTCCTTATACAAATATACAATAAAAATGATTATATTAATCCTAAACGTTTCCATTGTACCAGCCACAGTATTGCCAATTGTACAATGTCCCTGGATGTGGCTGTGTCGACTGTCTTTCATGATGACAAGTATGATATTAATTATATACACTGATACAATTAATAACACTGAATAAATACCCTAATGCAATTATGAACACTAATGCAATTAATAACACTGATGAATTTAGATACCCTGATTGAATACACTGATGCTATTATGAACACTGCTGCAATTATGAACAGTGCTGCAATTATGAACATTGATGCAGTTATGAACACTGATACAATTAGATACCCTGATTGAATACACTGATGCTATTATGAACACTGCTGCAATTATGAACAGTGCTGCAATTATGAACATTGATGCAGTTATGAACACTGATACAATTAGATACCCTGATTGAATACACTGATGCTATTATGAACACTGCTGCAATTATGAACAGTGCTGCAATTATGAACATTGATGCAGTTATGAACACTGATACAATTAGATACCCTGATTGAATACACTGATGCTATTATGAACACTGATGCAATTATGAACACACTCACTCGTGCCCACAAGCCCGTCGGTGTGGTGTGTCTGGTGTAGNATTATGAACACTGATGCAATTATGAACACACTCACTCGTGCCCACAAGCCCGTCGGTGTGGTGTGTCTGGTGTAGTGGAGACGACTGCGGCAGTCAGAGTGGGGACAAAGGATCTCCTAAATGCGCGGTTCACATAAACTGTCACAACAATGTATTAAATTTTCAGGTGCAAAGTAGTATTTATCGGGTGTTAATGTCAAGATTCATGAGTTAGAGATTGATTAGGTATATTTACATTTACAGTGTCTGATGTCAAGGTTAGAACACTTTTGACACTAGGAATATATACTTTGTCTAACAAAGCATTAAGCCATGAATAATCAATTTAAATTCAATTATACCAAAGTAATTCATTTTTAGAAGAAAAAACATATTCTCAGAGACATGAAGTGACTTACAAAAGTGTATAGTGCTACATATCATTGCATTTATTTACTAAAATTGAATATTTTTGTATTAATAATTTTTACTATAAATCTGTGACTAGAAAACATGTAGACTTATTAAGTCCCATAAAGGAATCTCTAGATGTAGACCTATAAAATAATTTGTATTGCACCACACTTAAAAAAAAAAANTATTAAGTCCCATAAAGGAATCTCTAGATGTAGACCTATAAAATAATTTGTATTGCACCACACTTAAAAAAAAAAACAATGTTAAATAATTCAAGAGTAAGGGAGTGAGAGAGTTTGGTGACACATTACATTTTAACATTTTTTTCTTTCCAATATAGTACAGAGTTAGTTACCCTACTTTACAATATCTTGCAATTGTTTCCCTGGAGAACAACTGTCTTTAGCACCAATGAGGAAAAAGTGAGGTGAAGATGGAGCAGTTGTGTAATGCGAGGGTGGAGAAATAGGTTTACCCAAGGAAATCCACCTATGAACAGCAACTTCTGCAATGGTTCCCACATGCGAAAATCCAGGTTTAATATCATCACGTGGTCAAGGTTACCCAGGGTTGGTTGAGTGTAGAATTGCCCAGCATAATAACCCAGTGGAGAGTTAGTGATGTGCATCGTTCTGTAGACGGCCCAGGCAGCCCTAGAGTCCTCCATCAGTTTGTTGATGGTGTAATCACATACTTACTGTTACACTATTTACACCTCATGACGAGACTGTAGGCCATCTCGTACACCTGAAATATACTAGGAAATTGCGGGAGGTACAACAAAGGGTGTAGTACCCTACATACCCCAAAGGACAATAACTCTACACACATTGAACCTTGTAAATCGATTTATTAACCGTGCTTGATTACATGTGAATAATGAAAGATAACGGGCACACCACTTATGACCTGCCGGTGACCTTAGCATGAAAATATGGGTGGTATTATGCGGAAACACGGTAGTGTTAGGCTCGCTGGTGAGAGTGGGGGTGGCTCTCCACCCGGTACAGTAAATAAAGATAACAAATGTTCAAGTTAATAAAGTAACTATTGCAGTGAAGTGATTACAGCCCAAATGATGGTACTGAGGTGGCTCGCAGAGCGGGCGATCAACGCCGCCGTTGTCGCTCGAGTGCTGAGACGAACTGCACAAGTCATGTCGGCTTCCATCACGAGTGATGAGAACCCACATCAAACGCCGTATGGAAAAACATAACATGAACCCTATGTAATATTATTGTAATGGTGAAAAATTGAATAAATTAGTTGAAACAAATTGGTAATGACCCCGTTGATCAACAAATGTCTGTTAAGGTTGATGTAGTGAAGTTTATGGGGAGTGTCACCACACTAAATGTCATGTTACAAGGATGGTGGCCTTTATAGGCGATCTCCCTTTTTGAAAACATAATTACTCTTATATAATTAAACATTAAATGCATTTATTTTGTTATCTTGCGAAAAGCGTCTGTATTTCACTTCTGGTGCCGTGTTTGAATTTCACTGGCTACAATGTTGTCAGGTGGCTGTTTCCTGAAGGGATGGCCGAGTCCACCTGGGCAAAGGGGTGTGGGTTGCCATGCTCGATTGCTCTTAATACAATAAAAACACCCCTGACTATAGCCGTGAATGAGGTGATGGTGTTTTATGTGCTTGGAAAAATGCTGCACACTACTGGTGACACTGTGGGGGACTTAGCACTTCAGCTTTGACCTACAGGCCAGTTGACATAACCTGGTGCTGCGTCACGTCGTATGTCGTGGTGCGAGCTGCTACGATGCAATAACCATTTGCTAGTGCTCCCAATGGCTGTGTCTTTGGGGTAAACACCGTTTCGGATCACCTGCTTATTTATTAAAATAGTTACCTCTTCCAATAAGTGAGTAGGGCGGTCTCTAGAGTTATGTAATCTTTGTCGGCAAGAAGGCGCAAGTTCCATTATTGTCGATCTGCACCACCCACTCTTGGCCTGATGTGGTTGGTGCAGTCCAGTTTAGCTGGTGCAGTTGTTGTGACTGCGATGGTCAGAGTGAGCACAAAGAGCTCGTGGACGCGTGATTCACATCAATCACTGGGGATAGAATATTGTTCGCTAAGGTGGGAGGTGAGTAATCTTACCAATAACACCATCACACCATATGATGTATTCAATGTATAGCGATTTCAGCATTTTTACATGAACTACATGTCCACGTGTGCTCTTGTGACCACTTGCATCTCCGCAGTCACTTACACCACCTTGTTGACACCGGGCCAAAGATAACACTCGGCCACGAGTACGTCAGTATGGGTCGGCGAGAACGGAATACTCCCGCTTCGTTTCCATGTACTATGTAACTCAAGAGATTGTCTAGCTTTATTTACCTTAAGAGGTAAGCCCTGGGGGAAATAACAAATGGTTCAACACTTTGTCCCCGCGAAAGCCACAGCCACCAGGCGTTCTGGCATTTGGAAGGATCATCGGCGCAGCTCGAGCTGCAATGACCAGCGTCTTTTCCAACTGCGTGATGTCGACAAGTCTGCTGTCTGGGATAACAGTGCTACATGACCCCAATGCGGTCAAACAGTGGGGAATAAAATTCCTGAGCATTATCTAGTGTTGAAAATGCTGTAGAAGTCAATTCTTTACTAAAACTTCCGACAAGGGTGGCTACCACACCCCTTTTAGAGATGGACTCGTCCAGTCGAACCTAGCTGGATCACTTGGACTCACCCATCGGCAAAACAAACAGGAAATTTTTCGGCCTGCTGAAATGGTCTCGCGAATACATCCAATATTTTGCAACAATAACTGCACCTCTCACCACACTCAATCCACCCAGCCACAAGTTAGATTTGAATGCCGAAGTTGAGGTCAGTTTCCTAGCCCTAAAGAGCCATGTTATGGAGTGCAAGGCCCTAGCGCACCATGACCCCAGTATACATCTCTATGTCCAGAAAGATGCCAGCGAACAAGGCCTAGGCATCATCCTGTTCCAACTCGGCGAAAATGGCGAATGGATTATCTACTACAGCAACACCAAGTTCGGGCCAGCCAAAAAACGATATGATGTAAATGAGAGGGAGTGCCTTCGAGTATTATGGGTGTTCAAACAGTACCATCCATATTTGGAGTACCAGCACTTCATGCTATGGACCGACAACCAATATCTGGTCTGGTTGCACAGTACATGTGAAGAGCAGAGTAAACTGACCTGCTGATTAATGCTACTGCAAGCGTACGATTTCAATGTCAAGCATGTTCCAGGCACAGAGAACCAGCTGGCCGACCTTTTGTCCAGGGCACCAAGTGCAGAAAACACGGCATATGATGAGGAAGAGTGGGAAGGGCTGCTCCCCCCTCTGCAACCGAACATGCGAGTGACACCAACACACCAAACTGCGCTAACCTCGTTGCATCAGACGCCAAGCGCGACAATCTCTGTGACGCTGTAGTAGGTTTTCAAACAACTGAACCGGATGCGCAGGCCAAGGTCACACCCTACAACCACCAGACCACATACCGGGTGGCGCGTAATCGATAACCCCTTGGAGACCAGGCCGAATGAAGAAAACACAGCCTGGAAAATCTATGTGCTAGCCGCACATCGCACAGATGTACCCCATTACATGCACACCACAACATTTGCAGGTCACCTAGGTGCGAAACAAATCACACGGTACTTGTTATGTCACTTTCATTGGCACAGCGTATTAGGCGACGTATGCGATTACATTCGAGAGTGTTTACCGTGCAATCACTTTAAGGACTGGCATGCTGACGGCCAGCAACAAGAACAACCCAGAACACCTAAGGAGCCGTTCGAGACATTACCCCTCCTNATCACACGGTACTTGTTATGTCACTTTCATTGGCACAGCGTATTAGGCGACGTATGCGATTACATTCGAGAGTGTTTACCGTGCAATCACTTTAAGGACTGGCATGCTGACGGCCAGCAACAAGAACAACCCAGAACACCTAGGGAGCCGTTCGAGACATTACCCCTCCTACCCCATGACATCGACGGCGAAAAAGTTCGTGGTGGTCGTTACCGACGTGTTCTCCAAGTGGACAGAGGCTTACGCAGTGCCCAGCGTGTGCACTAGGGACANTTCGTGGTGGTCGTTACCGACGTGTTCTCCAAGTGGACAGAGGCTTACGCAGTGCCCAGCGTGTGCACTAGGGACATCACCCACATCCTGGAGAATGAGTTTTCCCCATAGCGGGGATATCCCCGAAAATTATTTGACGACAACGGGACACAATTCGTTGGAAGCAAGTGGCACAATCTTTGCACAAAGTGGGGAGTCATTCAAAGTCTGACAGCGATCTATCATCCTCGTGCCAACTCCATGGAGCGCAGAAATCAATATCTCGAGGTCCAGTTGCGCCTCAGTGTGGGGAAACACAGCACAACCTGGGCCGACCAGCTGGCCAGCGCACTCTTCACACCCTGCTGTCGTATCAACGAGGCAACAGGCATGTCAACTGCCACAATATTGCAGGGTCATGAGTTGACACTCCCAGGTGAATACAATTGTCCACTAGTAGAGGGAGCAAGTGAACCAGAGAGCAGCACTGCCGGGAAATAGCGGANCTCCCAGGTGAATACAATTGTCCACTAGTAGAGGGAGCAAGTGAACCAGAGAGCAGCACTGCCGGGAAATAGCGGAAAACACAGGAGCTGGAAGCAGCCTGTGTTCACCAGTCTGCCTATATCAACAAATAGGTATCCCTCACTACATGACTACCGAAGCTACTACGACCAGGGCATCTTGCATTACTATCGTCTATGATGTTCCGTGCTCCACTGTTGTAGAGCTGAGAAAGTACTGAAGCAAGTCCTTTCTCACTTGCATATGTTTGCAGGTAAATATGTTTACTTGGGTCGAGGTTCGCGAGCACAGGATTCATGTGGAAATGGAATTAATCTTTCTTAAAATATCTTAGTTTATGTTTGTCCAACTGAATTTTCCAAGTGAAAGTATATCGGAGAGTGGTGGGTAACTATGGCAAAGTCATTACTGTATCTGCGATGCCTATTAATAAGTTAAAACCTTTTCTGAATTGTTCGTATGTTTATGGAGATAATTATTATTCAACAGGCAGAGTTTCTCTATGGTTGGCAGGCTCCCGTGTCTTTCTACCAGATGACCCAAGAGTTGATTACTAGNTTCAACAGGCAGAGTTTCTCTATGGTTGGCAGGCTCCCGTGTCTTTCTACCAGATGACCCAAGAGTTGATTACTAGGCTTCTCCAGATGCAGTTTGTAGTTTGTGCATGCCAGGCAGTTATCATCCAGCCGTTATAGTATTAGCAAGACATCTTTCACATGATCCTTCCCTAAGTCTAATCGATACCGACTGTTATATAATCAGACTGATTGGTGCAAATTTTCTTCCTTGATGATGGAAGCTACTACACATTTCCCTCCTAACACAGCTTTTAATATTAATGTGGTTTTATGAAGTCTTCTGTGCATCTCTTTTGGAATCTGCTAACAGTATTGGTGGTCGGAAACATGGTTCCCCTTGGTGGGATGGACAATGTGACGAGGTTAATCGTCGTCTTTTGCATGCTCTTCAACAAAAAAGTCAGGCTACATTGGCTAATTTCGGTGAATTGTTATGGTAGTATCCCTGATGTGTGGAGGGATTTTGAAATAGTCCCGATTCTGAAACCAGGTAAATTTCCTATATCAGCAGAGTCTTCTCGTCCGATTGCACTGAGTTCTTGTTTGGCGAATCTTTTTGAGGGATTGATCGAACACATATTTAATTGGTGGTTAGAATATCATTGTTTACTTCGTCCTGAAGAACTTAGATTTCTTTCTGGTATTATTACCCTGGATGCCTTTGAATTAACTGCAAAACAGCAGTTACATCGTTAACTGTACATGAGGGTAAGCATAGGAGAAATTTATCACATAAAGCAAAATTCAGGTTTTTAAATATATATTAATTATTGTTTAAATTTAAATTACTTACGATTTTGGTTTTACATTTACTGTGTTGCCATATATTCATTGAGAAGAGTTGACAGGTGCTCATTCGTCTGTGGTGAAATAATGTGAAATTTTTCAGTGGCTGCCATGGACAACTCTCGGGGGGGAGAGAATACTAAGAATGTTGATTTTTTGGACCCATGTGTTGTTGTCACAAGCTGATTTCTTAAAAGCGGTGCCAGGGGCTCGAAGATGGAAAAAAATTAACGCCTGTTGGCTGGGTGGTGTTGGGTTAAGGGAAGTTTTGAGGGGCGGTAAAAAACATTGTAAGGTGGTTTGTGGATTTGGATACCCAACCAGACGTCAGACACCATCAGTAGGCTGTGCCAATTGCTGCTGCTGGTGATGATCTCAGGGTATGGCAGGCCGTTTGCCTGGACGTATTCGGTCTCTCGGTGAAATGTTGGAAGAGCCCCTCACTCCTGATACTTACATGGAAAATACTGTGGGCCTATTCAGGCTGATCCACATGCCTTAAACTGTAAAAGCTCTGAGTTGAGCATACTGGCTGTTAAATAATTTACGTGAAACTGAATGAAGGCGGGTTATATGGGACCCGTACCCCGAAATGCCCGAAGGCAGTGCTTGAAATAACGGACACAAAGTCTGAAAACTTGCATGTAATTACTCTTGCACATAGAAACTTTATGTATGTGATGTAAATCACTTACATAAAGTGTTATCCAAACACTTTCTAAAGATTCTGGCCTGCGGCCCGCCATATAGGATAAACTGCTGTTTACACGCCTCGCTTCACCCTCATCGGCTCTCCAGACCTCAATGTTAAGCGCCCCCAAAACTCTTCACTCACTCATAATTAGGTTTGTCGCAAGAGGCAAATTTTACTTCAGGTGCTGTACTTGTAGAGCGGTACTCTTTTGCACCAAATAAAACCTGTATGCCAAGATGGAATATTTCTTGGAAGATTCCATGCAAGTCCACATGGCCACTTGTATGGATGGTTCTATGGAAGATTTTGCCATCTGCTTGCAATTTTTCATAGATGTTTTCGTAACTGGTCGTGTGCAATTTCCAAGGGAAGGTTTCCTACAGCGTTGAAAGTTTAGCCAATCAGGGAGAGGGCGGTAAAGTTATTTTGTTTATTTTGTTTTGAACAAGAACGACATGACTATCAAACATGAATAAATAGTTAATTAAAAATCATGAAAAATGTTTACTAATTGTAAAACAGCATTGTGTGAAAATTATGCTAAACATTCGTGTTTATTAAACACAGAAGTTCAGTTGCAACTACAAAATGAATCGGCCCTGTGCATAAACGTATGATGCTGAAGTCGTGAGTGGAGATTGTTCCTGAACCACAGATGCAAAAGCAGAATCATAAAAAATACACTCGCCTTCACTCGCGTGGCAACAAGTATCGTTGGAGAGGTTATTCCATGGAATCCTCCATAACTTCTTGCATGCAGACTCGGGTAGCAGGTCTCGTGGAAGATTCTGCCCGAGCTTGCGCAGATAATGCTATCTTGGAATACAGGCTTAACAGTGTATTTTGTGATTGATAGTGCATTCAATAGCTGTTTATGGAACTGAGGAAGGAGTTGAAATAAAAAATAAGTTTTAAAAACTTAAGGAACCCTCTTTATTGGGTACTATTGTCTACTGGGTACAGTTCATGTAACAATATCGCCTCTTGAGCAATGCAGCAGTTGGGTTGAAGCACATACTTGCTGTCCCCTGCGGAAGTCGACGAAGAGTTAGGCTTAGTTCACGATGAGACTAGTACATGCTCAATGAGTATGTTTTAAATTATAAGTAGCTGTGGGCTGTTCATGGTAAAGTAAGTTTTTTGGTACAAACTTTGGGTGTGGNGGGGGAAATCACTGCTTATAAGTACACATATATTGAATCCGAGCTAGATGTACAAACACTGTGGGGCAATTAATTCCCCCATGCAAAATGGAATAGAAAACATTATACAACCTATGTCCTACATTAATTCGTAAGGGAGGTAGGTGCATTTGAAAATCTATATTTCAAATGGTTTTAATACAAAATAATAAAACCTACTTGAGAAGAAAGAGCAGTGCCGTGAATACGGTTGTCTGGAATCGAGATCTGAAATCTGCGAACGGTTGTTGGGTAATATCAGGACACAGCTGGTTGCCTGCCAGGTACAGTTACAAACTTCGTATTTTTCCCTCGACAACCGTTCGCCTCGGAGAGTTACGCCAATTGTACATTAATGTACATACTATTATGACGTTATCAATACCGATAAACACCCAAGGGTTACACACATTTGTTGGATAACAACTTGGTACTCTCTATTTTCTCAATGAATTGGGATGATATTACCAGAAAACAGTTCACAGATTTCAGATCTCGATTCAAGACAACAGTATTCACGGAATTGTTTTTAATCTCAAGTAAATTTGGTTATTTCGCATTAAAACCATTTGAAATATTGATTTTCAAGGGCATCTGACTCCTTTCGAATTACCTTAGAACATAGGTCGTATAATGTTTTCTATCTCATTTTGAATTAAGAATCACCTTACAATGTTTGTACCTGAAATTCAGGATCATTTTTTATACTACATGACACACTGGAGTGTAGGCACCCAGTTAAGTTTGGAGCGGATTAATACAAAAATGTATTAACACTTGTAGTATTGCGAGTAAATTTTTTGAATTTGTGGCCATTGAAGTTAGCAGTTCTTCCATACACATTAAAGCACGAATTTACATATTATATGCTGTTCACGGTAAACTGAGCACTTTTGAAAGCCCTGCTTGAGATCTACTTGTAATCCACATGTGTATTATTCCACCATGCATAGGATTAACATTACAATGAGTCTGATCACCTCATTCACGTGTCGGTCAAGCGAGACTGCGAAATAATTATACAAGTAAACATACTTTACAAATGTCCCCATTCTTACACTTAAGTATAAGTAAAACAGAAATCAAAAGATGTAATTCCAGTATACATAATTGTATTTTTTTTAAATTCAACGTTAAGATATGGAACTATTTTCTCTTCGTCGTCACCAACTATACTTCACACATGCCAGTCAGCGTGCCCGTTAACATGTATGCAGGTAAGGAGCAGAAACTTTTTTCGAAGGTTGACTTCAAAAGTTCTCAAACAAACCGGAACAGCATACAGTAACGCATGTGCACTCCTTGTAATTCCACAGTTTCACATGGCTGGCTCATGAACGACATGACCAGGCCTTGGCAATGCCAATTCTTTTACATGTCAAAAGGATACAAAACGAGAAGTAAAAGTAAATCCTAAGCAGGGCTTTCAAAAGTGCTCAGTTTGGCCGTGAACAGCCTATCCGTTGATACTGTCCATGGCAGCAAAGTGCAAGCCATGTAGAAAGCGACCCCGACATTCAAACGTCTTCGGCGAAATTTTATTTCTGATCGTGTGAATGAGGAGTCTCGGCCAATAGGATCGTTCGAGAAACAAAGAAGAACACATAAGTTATGTTTTCCAGTATCCTGTCATGTTTCTTGATGTTCTTTAGTACGATTTGATTATGCATTTCGCTAGTGCTGATGAATTATTCATAGTTAACTTTCACTCGAATTAAAATCAATGCTGACCAACACTGTTGTTCTTAGAGTTTTTAAACGACACTTTAGATGGAAGTTAAATTAACTTTCTTCTTGCTGAAGTACAGGACAGTGATAGTTTATCGCCCCTAGCGGTCCGACGCTTTCAGACCTCAGACGTGCAACATTCCTTGAGTCAGGCAGCCACCGTAAGCAAGGATCTCAAAAGTACTCAGTTGCACGTTAAGAGCCTACAATAGCGAAGCACATACAACAAGAAGGCGATGTCGTAGGGAGACTGTAGTGCGTCATGCAGCCGCAGGATCTCTCTGGCGCTGCTGTGCCTGCAGCGTGTCCCTGTGGAAGAGGATCCTCTCGAGGCCGCGGGCAGGGTACTCGACCACCAGCAGCAGGAAGAAGGACACAGCGAAGGAGAACACCACGTCTCCTGCCAGCAGCCACAACTGAGGACACAAAGCAGACACCAAGCAGTTTTGAGGTTTATTCTACCCAGGTTGGGAAGAAAACGAGTGGGGTGAAGAGATTTGGGTGGCTTGTGGGCTCGAGATATTGAGAGCCGATAAGGGTGTAACGAGGTGAGTATGGAGCAGCGCCGGAATGCAAGGACGGGGAAAACGGGAGATCGCCACGAGAAAACCCCATCGACCAGCGAAATCGTCTAGCACGATTCCCACATGCGAAAGTCCGGGAGCGACCCCACCGGGTATCTAACCAGGTTCACCAAGGTGGGAGGCGAGTTGTCTGACCAACACACCACCGCGGCCCCTAAGAAAACGAGATTTATTATGGGAGAGGCGAACCTGGTTCGATTCCCGGTAGGGTCGCCCCCGGATTTTCTCTTGTGGGAATCGTACCGGACGATGCCGCTGGTCGGAGGATTTTCTCGGGGATCTCCCATTTACTCCACCATTGCATTCCGGCGCTGATCTATACTCCCTTCATTTCACCCTCACCGGCTCTCAAGACGTCGGTGTTAACAGCCTCCCAATTCTCTTCCCTCCACATGTGGGAGAGTTTGGCCTAGGGATATATTACAGCACAAGGTGTGCTGTTGTCCGAAAGAGGCCGTTTTTAATCTGGCGGTAAATGGAGAAATTACATTTACTTGTGTGTAAAAATTTTTATTTGGCTTGAATTGTGATATATACTTAGGCCAGTGAAAATTTTAAGTATAAACTTTATTTCATAACTATTATTCACGTCCTCTTAGTGGTATTTACAAGAGCAGATAGTAAAAAACAACTGTGTTTGGCATTAAACGTTCATAAACAAACTCATTTCAATGGTAATCATCACGAATTTCAAGTGCGAAATAAGTATAAGGTCGCTGTAAATAAAAGAAACTTTGTACTTTTCTCCTTTCTCTTTAGAAAACTGCACAGATAAGCCCAAAAATATGATATTTTGAAGCATTTTCCTATTTTATTAACATTCAGCTGTCATATGTAAAAAATATATTTTTGTACGTCAACATTTTGCTAAATCCATTTTACGATAGGATATTAAACAACATGTGAACATAATTCGTTATATTTCCACTGTATTTGAAGAACAAGGTTTATTATTGGCCTACTTACTAACACAATACAAATTAGAGAGTTTTACACAATTATTTCTATTTTATAAAAATTGCAATTATCCCATTTACTTACCTACAAAATGGAAACACTTCCGGTATATGTGAAGCCCCATTGCACACTGGCAGAGAAAAATTTTAGTCGCCAAACTAAAAACATTGATATTCCCAACCTGAGCCGAATAAACTTTACCTGAGTGAATACGTAATGGTATAATCATGATTAATGATAATTTCCCATAATAATGTTAAATATATTTGTTAGAATGTTATAATGTTGTTAAATATTGTTTTTTTATGTTATAAGAATGTAAAAACTTTTTTTTATAAAAATGTTAAATCATTTTTAAATAATGGAACAATCATGTTAGGTAATCATTTCCTATAAAAATGTTAAATAATTTTGTTAAAATGTTATTACATTGTTAAATAATATTCTTTTAATGTTATAAGAATGTTGAAACATTTTTTTATAATAGTGTTAAGTCATGTTGATATAATGGTATAATCATGTTTAGTGATAATTTCCAATAATAATGTTAAATAATATTGTTAAAATTTTATAATATTGTTAAATAATGTTCTTTTAATGTTATAAGAATGTTAAAACATGTTTTTATAATAGTGTTAATTAATGTTGATAAAATGGTATAATAATGTTTTGTGATAATTTCCTATAAAAATGTTAGATAAATTTGTTAAAATGTTATAAAATTGTAAAAACAATGTCCTTTTAATGTTATAAGAAAGTTAAAACATGTTTTTTATCATTGTGTTATTCCATGTTGACATAATGGTATAATCATGTTTAGTAATAATTTCCTATAAAAATGTTAAATAAATTTGTTAAAATGTTACAATATTGTTAAATAATGTTCTTTTAATGTTATAAGAATGTTAAACTATGTTTTTATAATACTATTAATTAATGTTGATATAATGGTATAATCACGTTTTGTAATAATTTCCTAAAACAATGTTAAATAAATTTTTTAAAATGTTATAAAATTGTTAAATAATGTTCTTTTAATGTGTTAAGAATGTTAAAACTTGTTTTTATAATAGTGTTAATTCATGGTGTATAATGGTGTAATCATGTTTTGTGATAATTTCCTATAAAAATGTTAAATAAATTTGTTAAAATGTTATAATGTTGTTAAATAATGTTCTGTTAATGTTATAAGAATGTTAAAAAACATGTTTTTATAATATTGTTAGTTCATGTTGATATAATAGTATAATCATGTTTAGTGATAATTTCTAATAATAATGTTGAACAATATTGTTAAAATGTTATAATATTGTTAAATAATGTTCTTTTAATGTTATAAGAATGTTAAAACATTTTTTATAATAGTGTTAATTCATGTTGATATAATGGTATAATCATATTTAGTGATAATTTCTTATAAAAATGTTAAATAAATTTGTTAAAATGTTATAATATTGTTAAATAATGTTCTCTTAATGTTATAGGAATGTTAAAACATGTTTTTATAATAGTGTTAATTCATGTTGATATAATGGTATAATCATGTTTTGTAATAATTTCCTATAAAAATGTTAAATAAAATTGTTAAAATTTTATAATAATGTAAAATAATGTTCTTTTAATGTTATAAAAATGTTAAAACATGTTCTTATAATAGTGTTAATTGATGTTGATATTTATTGTTTCACAACCAAACATTTTCGCTGCCGTGTAGTACCGGGTTTATCCGTTTTGTATCTAAACGAATTAAATTTTTGCAATTTTCATAAAATGATCTTATATTTGTATATTTTTCCGATTTTTTAATATTAGAACTTATGTAAAAAATAAAGTTTTCTTCTTCGCACTAGAATTAAATTTTAACGAAATACGTCCATGATGTTTAATTTTCGGTTACAAAACTGAACCTAGCAAAAGGTTCTCTTCTAACACAGTTAGGTATTTTAAATGTGACAATCTAATCGAAAAATTCCTTTTCGTGACAGCTATAATTATTTCGATTTTGAATTCCTAATTTTTCCCACTAAAATAAGCATTTTTAGAAAGCTACATGCCGAACACATGTGTATTTCACTGTTTACTCGTGTAAATGCAGTCGGAGGGTCTGAATATCAATCACAATATAAAGTGAATATTTTTTTTACTGGTGTAAATATATAACCACAATTCGGGACAAACCCAAACTTTTACACATTAATAAATATAATTCATCTATTTACAGCTAGCTTACAATCGACCTCTTTGGAACACTAGAGCACCTTGCGGCGAAAATTATCCCTGTCTCAAACGCTTACATAAGGAATCTCATTTTGTTGCCAACCTTAGCAGAAAACACCTTAAAGAGGCGACACTATTAGACCCTATCTCAGGTCACAGTCACATTGGCTACACGAAAAGAATTTAATGTTATTCATGCTTAAAAATTCCATACCGTTGTTAAATTTACTACTACTGTAAGGTGGGACCGCAACTTGCCGGGGCCGCGGTGGCTGAGCGGCTAGCCTGCTCGCCTCTCACCAAGGCGAACCTGGTGGCCGGGACATTCCCGGATAATCGCGCGTGGGAAACGTGCCGGGCGATGCCGCTGGTCGGCGAGTTTTCTCGGGGATCTCCCGTTTCCCCCTGCCCTTTCATTCCAGCGCTATTCCACACGCACCTCAACCGTCCTCATCGGCTCTAAAGACCTCGCAGTTAAGAGCCGCCCAAATCTGTTCTCTCTCTTCACTCGCAACTTGCCAACTTCATTTGACCTGACATTTATTGGAACTGCAGGTTGATGGGAAATCTTGGTAGTGTGACATGGGCTTTAACCAGTCCAGCCCGGAATTTATTTACCATCTCAATTTTTGCAATCTTTTAATTTTTTTCTCGCTACAGTAAACAACGCACAGCGATTTTTCTGAAGGCGGTATTAACCATTAATAAATGAGAGGTGCAAAAACTTCTACAAATAAGATTTATCTCAAGGAAGGCACTAAAAATACAGGCCACTGATCTCCCTGTTGTGTACAGTTCCGACCATGAATACCCCTCACGTGCAACACGCCCTCCATCACGGACACAGCGACTGGACGGGTAATCCCTCTCAGTCAGTGTCCTATATTTGCGACGTCGCACAGAAAGCGCATGCACTGTACACCACAGAGAATAACTTACAATGAGGTTAAAGCCCCTCGCGTGTGGTAAATATCGCTCCTTACTGAGACTGTATTCCCTAGTCTGCTTCCAGCAACACGAAGCACATACAGAACTGTATTGATCCCGATATGACACGGCGTCACTACGATAGCAGTACAGTTCCGAACACACAGTTTGTTTGTTGCAACTCTCGAAACAACACATCTATCTGCGACTGAAGGTGACGTGTATAGATAAAATGGGCAAGGAAGATTATTCTAAGCAGGGCCTACAAACGTGTTCGGTTAACTACGGGAAGGCGTGTACTCACCAGAGAGTACACTCCGGAGTGGAAGGGCGCTCTGAGGGAGCCCTTGCTGTACAGCAGGCTGAGAGTGTGCACCAAGTACACTCCGTACGACAGCTTGCTGAGCACTCGCAGAGGCCTCCAGCAGAACACTCGCTCCAGAAGACCTGCAACACGCCCCGGAGTGCTTCACTCACCCAGTAACACCTACAGTCGGTTCACGACTGGAAGAAACTTTTGAAAATCAACCTTTGAAAAAACACCCTAGCCGTTAGCGACATGCATATAACATTACAAACAGCGGCGAGCACGCATACAGTTATGCCGTTAGGTTGCCAGCACAGAGAGAGTAAATAGTTCCGAAGGTTTAACGTAATTGTTAATATATCGCTTACAAATGGGTGTCGAAAAGACTTGTATCTTATTATGCCAATTATTAATGACGTGGTGCTAACGTATTTAGATTTCAACGTTTCTTGCATAGTCACATGATCACGCTCAAGGTGAAAGTAACGCGGCCATTTGTTTACTAACCTTCGTTCCTTAAGTTGTTGGCGGGGTGTGGTTGACACATGTGCCAGATAATTTGTGCGATTATCTTGTTTAACCTATAATAATTCATTTATTTGTCTTGTTTTACTAATATCCGCTCTTTATTATTTGGTTTTTAAAAGCATATGATTTTAATTTGTGCTCACTTTCTCGTTTTGTTTTTATGTGTTTCGTGCACGTGTCTTTCCTTTGCCACTCTATTCTAACGTTTCAGTATTTGCACATAAGAATTGTTTTCACATTGTCGAAGACGTAGAATCCTTCACTCGCAAACTCTGCCGTCCTGTCGAAAACCGTCACAACCATTTTTAAATAACGTTTTACAATTGCGCGAAACATCCGACTCAGTCTACCACCACGCCATTTTAACGTCTGTAGCAATTTCGATCAATACTGATGATCTTGCCTTCGATGTACGGGAATTTATCGAAAGTCACTAACAATCGATTGTAAATAGAGAACAACTATCGCTTCATCAAAATACTCGCATTTTGGGTTTATAGAATGAAATGTTTTCGCTGGCATCGCATATTCTTTTGTGTGAAATTCTCAAGATTAAAAACTTTACGCTTGTGGAATATCCATTAATAATATATACATGACTTTTATAATGGGTACGTGCATGTACGAACACATGTACACACACACACAGGAATGTAAACATTGCATGTAAACATTGCCATGTGACTGCCACATGGCAATGTTTGTTTACCCTTTGGCAGAAGGATACGAAATGGGCTTGAAAGTAGATCTTGAGCAGGGCTTCAAGAAAGTCTCTTCCAGTCGTAAACCGACTATAGTGGCTGAACGTATACCGGGTGTAACAAGATTCAATCCTCAAACTTCAAGGGGGCCGCGGTGGCTGAGCGGTTAGACTGCTCGCCTCCCACCGAGGCGAACCAGGCTCAATCCCCGGCCGGTTCACTCCGAATTTTCGGAAGTGGGAATCGTGTCGGATGATGCCACTGGTCGGTGGGTTTTCTCGGGGATCTCCCGTTTCCCCTGCCTCTTCATTCCGGCGCTGCTCCATGCTCACCTCTCTTCACCCTCATCGACTCTCAAGACCTCACTGTTAAGAGACGCCCAAATCTCTTCACTCACACACTAAAACTTCCAGGGATGTTAGGAAGGACCAAGATGTATTTTTAATTGAATAACCATTGGCCGGAAATTAACAATTAAGGTACTTTTCAGTGTGCTTTATAATAAGAATGAAACCATTACATTACATTATAATTGTAATCCTTTACAAAAAAAACGGCTCAAAAGTGCGGGCTCCTGCTTGAATACACGCTCTGTAACGACAATTGAATACACGCTCTGTAACGACAATTGAATACACGCTCTGTAACGACTATTGAATACACGCTCTGTAACGACTATTTTGTGTGGGGAACTTGATGAGATTCCAACAGAATCGTATTAATAGACATTCCTGGGGTCTTTGAACATGTGCTACAGTTAAGTCGCTGCAAAGTTTGCATTAATATGTGAGGCTGCATCAATTTTAAAAAAGTTTTTGCAAAGGCTTACAAGTAAATTGAAATGTAATGGTTTATTCCTATTCTTAATCACGCCAAAAATCACATATATTATGATTTTTTTTTTACCAATGGTTATTTAATGAAATATTAGTTTTGGTCTGTCAGGTAAGATATTGTCTTGTCACAAAGACACGTGGCTAATAACCAGAGGAAAGTTTGCAGGAGTGAACGTATAAGATATTGAAGTCTATACTGCACGTTAATCTTTTGGTGAAAAACAACTGGCCGAGATTTCTTATGGGAGAGGTGAACCGGGTCGATTCCCATCGGGGTCGCCCCCAGATTTTCACAAGTGGGAATCGTGCCGGACTATGCTGCTGGTAGGCGGATTTTCTCAGGGATCTCCCGTTTCCCCCACCCTTACATTCCGGCACTGTTTCATTCTCAACTCATTTCACCCTTAAATGCTCTCAATACTTCGTTGTTAAGAGCCGCTCAAATCTCTCAACTCAATTCTAGACTCAATTCGCCGTCTCTGATGACCTAGCTGTCGACGAGGCGTTAAGCCCAACTACCTACCTACGTAGACTCGGTTAAGCTTTGGTTGCTTGCGGCGGAGGGATATCCTGGAAGTAGAACTTAAGCAGGGCTTCAGAAAATTTGGAAGCAGCCGTGAATGGGCAACAGTTTCGACATAAAACCCGTGTATAAAACACGCTACAACTAGCTTCAAGTGCCAGGCAGTTCACCGCCTTAATGAGTACACTATGAAGCGAATGACAACACTAGACACCTACCCACGGATCCGAAAGTAAACAAAAGGCTGAATCCGCCAGCTGATATTGCGAAGAACAGTCTACTCAGAGAGGCGTAGATCCCAGCCTCTACAGGTGTGTAGGCAGAGCCCGGCCTGTAGAACCGGTAAGAAGACAGCAACGTAGCAAGCAACATTGCCGACAGAAATACGAAACACAGGAGAGATGCCAACTGCAAAAAAAAAAAAAATCGTTTAAATGTTAAGGAGTATAGTTCTGTTTTACTTTCTTCGCAGAAAAAAACACTGGGCAGTTACTGATGATGTTCACCTTACTAATTTTAAACTTCGAAAACCTGAACTTGTGCAGGATGACTCCGACCATGATTCCAATCACGTAGGGAATTGCTCTGTTTTCTGTCTGCACGTAGAACTTGCTGAAGTAAGGGGACGTAGGTAGGTCCAGCATGTTCCTACAACAAACAATAACAGGCCAGTGAGCTGCTATACACGTCCATACACACATATTTATACACGTGCGTATTTATGCGATTACATTTACATGCATTGGCCGTCCACAGTAAAGTGAAAACTTTTTAATGCAGTACTTAAAAAGTCCCTTCCAGCTTTATTTAGGTTTAAATAACCTATCTGTTAATACCCTGGTTGATAATTAACATGTAAAATAATAGGGTGTCTAGTCCTAGTTCATATTTTACGTTTAAAATATTCTATAAATATGTGTTAATATAAAAATTGTCACGTGACTTATAAACACAATGTATAACAATTTATAGCTCTCAAAATTAATGTTTGAGGCCACAATAAAATGTGACTTTTTGGTTATTATTCTTGTTGGGAGGGTGTTAAAAAGTGCTCCATTTACCGTGAATAGCCTATACATTGTGTTTATAGTATATATTAATAAGTATTTTATTATTATTTACTAGCTTATTTGTGATGAAGTTAAAGTTTTCGCCCTCTCTTATACTCAACCTATTGCAACAAAAATGTTACATCAATGCATTATTTTATTATCACTATACATATATATATATATATATATATATATATATATATATATATATACGGTATACGGTTATTTGATACATTACAAAAAAAAAACTGAAAAAATTACTAAAAAGTATGCGTGAGCTACTGGCCAAAAAGAAGCATGTATTTACATAATGTATATATATAGTTATGGATGCATGCAGTAACAGAAAAATCAAAGCATCACCTACATTTATTTTATAAACTGGGATTATTTAAATCCTTTCGCTTTAACCCTCAAAACAGCCCAATGAAAAACTATATCAATAGTGTTACTCTTGAAACTATTATAACTTCCCTTCATGCTCGAAACCAATGAAAGAACTTACATCATTCTAGTAAGTAATGGCAGGAACAAGTAAAGTTGCTAAAACCTTAATTCTGACATCAACCATCAAGAAATGGTATTGCACTTACGACATGCCTCTATAATGTTTGCTGATGACTAGATGTCTGTGATTTTCGTAAATTCATTGCGTGGTAGGTAAGATTACTCCAAGCACGTGTGGGGCCGTGGTGGTGTAGTGGTAAGACTACTCGCCTCCCAACTAGGTGAAAAGGGGATCGGTTCTTGATGGGGTCGCTCCCGGATTTTCGCATGGGGGAATCGCGCCGGACGATGCCGCTGGTCGGCGGGTTTTCTCGAGTATCTTCCGTTTCCGCCATCCTTTCATTCCGGCGCTGCTCCATCCTCACCTCACTTTACCGTTATCGGCTCTCAAGACCTCGATGCTAAGAGCCGCCCAAATCTCTTCACTCACTCTTCTGAGGAGTCACCGTGACTCCAATTGCGGACGTTGCACCAGACAACCATGCTCAGCCAAGATGCATGCGTCCCTTTTAACATAATAAATCCAACATAAGGTCCCTGTCACACTGCCAAGATTTTCCGTTAAACTGCTTCCAATAAGTTTGGCCAAATAATGTTGTACAGTTGTAATGTCGCCGAAACACCATTATCGCCACCACGCTTGTCTGGAAATGTTGACTGCCTCTAGTTCCCATAATGTTTGACGGGCTTAGCCAATAAGAATCGTGCACGACCAAAATGGCAGTTTTGTAAATCACGAAACTTCAAAATGGTGAACAAATAGCTAAAAACAAAATAACGTTAAAAATATAATTAATTTATACTGATGCTCTATGAGCATGAATGCTATTTGAAATAATTAATTCATATTAATATTACGAACTCAGTGGGAATCTACTTTCATTCCGCAGGAAACATCTCCAATAAATAAAATGTATAATTCTGCAAAGAAGTGAAAATGAATCACAACGCTCGTTACATTTCTTCCTGCAGTGGAATGCGCGTTAACACAACAGCAGTATCTTGCTATAAAAAAAAAATTACATTGTGACACATTTTCAAATACATTCAAAATTATTTGATCCAATTTGTTGAGTGGAAAAATCTGATGGTCGTATTTCGTCTTCACATTTGACTGCGAAATATATCTGAAGGCGATTATTTGACAGTGTGACAAGGGCTTAAGGGTTATAGGGCTTGCCCTGAGACACATCCCATGGTCCCACTGTTCTAGCCAATATAGGCTGTTAACGGTAAACTGAGCACTACTGAGAGTACAGCTTAAGGTGGCCGCCTGGTTGAAGGAATCCTGCACGTCTGAGGCCTACAAGCGCGGGAGCGCTAGGGGCGACCGAGACATGCGCATCAAGCACTGAACTGGCGTGCAGTCTTGCCGTCGATAACGCGCCTCTATGAGGCTTTCAGTGGAGATACTACCATTTTATGACGTAATAATAAAAATAAAGGTTCGATGCACGTCCCTAGTTCTTTTTAAATGTTTTGTGCTGGGATGTTCATACCTAAAAATGACCACGAAAACATCCGTTTGAGCCATTTTCACTATCACAAAAAAAAAAATTTTTTTTAGAGAGAAATGGAGGAACTGAAAAACGTATACGGACGCGTAACGTTTCTTAAATGCTATTCGTAAGCAGACCTCACTCAGACACGTTGGACGGTTTTTTTAATAAAACGTTTTCTGCTGGAGCTCTGCACACGTTCGGCGGCCTACCCAGGCGGCCACCTCAGGACCTACAAGTGTGTACTTGTGTATTCTTACTCCATATGAATAACTAACATTGTAGTGGACCTGATCACTTAATTCACGTGACGTTCAAGTGAGACTGTGAACTTTTTATAAAAGTAAATATTTTACAAATTTGATAATTATTAGGATTCAAAATAAAATATCTCAGTATTCCACAAACGTTTACGTCAGTTTTTAAGTGAAATTTAATAAATTGAAGTTTTTTCCCTCCATCGTTACCAACGTTACCGGGTGAATGCTGGTCAGTGCGCACACTAACATATAACC
>NQII01001099.1:144538-182996 GCA_002778355.1 Clitarchus hookeri | reverse complement strand
GTTAGAATTAACCCAGCAGTTCAGACAGATAGGAAAAGGGGATAGGTCTCGTATGTGTAACAGTGACCTGTGTTTACCAAATAAACGTAAGTGTGCGTAAATTAAACCCGAGTACGACTTTGTGTTGACCCCGCATGCAGCCTGTAAGTCATAGGTGAGAGAAGTGTCGAGTCAATGTTACGTAGGAAAGAACATTTCATTGAAAAATTGACAAATCGCCATTATAGAGAATGTTTAGAAACTCAGTGCCCAAACTCCAGATATAGTTTCTTTGGATCAATAGAAACACAAAAGTCTTATACACTTATACTAGGAAAATATTTTTGTATCAAATAATGGCGAACAAAGTTGCGGTATACTTGTCTGTAAGATAAGTTTGCATACGTCGTAGGCGCATTTCACTAAATTATTGCATAGAAGTGCCGTGCGCCTACTTCATATGCAACTTATCTTACATGCATGATCGCACCGCCTTGTTCTCCAGGCGTTATACGCTGCAACTTTGAATCTAATTAAATTATATAAAATTACTAATCCGGATATACGTGAAAAGAACTATTGTATTACGATTGGTCCAAATAAGCCATGTCTGGAGTTTGGGCATTGAGTTTCCTAACATCCGGTATTGGCTGACAGCTGTGCAGTAATGAACGTAGTATAGTGTAGTGTACTATATGAAGTGTAGTGTGTAGCAGTAGTACAGTACAGTGTAGTGTGGTGTAGTTCAGCGTGTAGCAGTAGTACAGTACAGTGTATTGTGGTATAGTGTAGTGCGTATCAGTAGTACAGTTCATCGTAGTGTAGTGTGTGGCAGTAGTGCAGTGAAATGTAGTGTGGTGTAGTGTGTAGCAGTAGTGTGGTGTAGTGTAGTGTGTAGCAGTAGTACAGTACAGTAGTGTAGTGTAGCGTGAGCAGTAGCACAGTACAGTGTATTGTGGTGTAGTGTAGTGTAGCAGTAGTACAGTTCATCGTAGTGTAGTGTGTGGCAGTAGTGCAGTGAAATGTAGTGTGGTGTAGTGTGTAGCAGTAGTGCAGTAGTGTGGTGTAGTGTAGTGCGTATCAGTAGTACAGTTCATCGTAGTGTAGTGTATGGCAGTAGTGCAGTGAAATGTAGTGTGGTGTAGTGTGTAGCAGTAGTGTGGTGTAGTGTAGTGTGTAGCAGTAGTACCGTACAGTAGTGTAGTGTAGCGTGAGCAGTAGCACAGTACAGTGTATTGTGGTGTAGTGTAGTGTAGCAGTAGTACAGTGCAGTGTAGTGTGGTGTAGTGTGTAGCAGTAGTACACTACAGTATTGTGGTGTAGTGTAGTATATGTAGTGTGTAGCAGTAGTACAGTACAGTAGTGCGGTGTAGTGTAGTATATGTAGTGTATATCAGTAGTACAGTGCAGTGTAGTGTGGTGCCGTGTAGTGTATTGTAGTNCGGTGTAGTGTAGTATATGTAGTGTATATCAGTAGTACAGTGCAGTGTAGTGTGGTGCCGTGTAGTGTATTGTAGTGTAGTGTGTAGAAGTAGTACAGTAAAGTAGTGTGGTGCAGTGTAGTGTGTAGCAGTAGCACAGTGGAGAGTGGGAATACAGAGTACAACATAACTGCTGTTCCTGTAGTACTGGCTATAGGAGGCTCACTTATAACTTGTCTTGAATGTCTGCAAATCTGTTCCACATTCAAAAGTGTTAAAATAATTTCCGCCTTTGAGTTCGGAATATCTAGCGCCAGAGACACAGAATAGGTAAGTTAAAGAAGTGAAACGGCGTGGCAGCTCCTTGGATGTGGGCGTACCCATTCGCTAATCGCCTGCGCGAGCCTCTGGGAATGGCCTTGTTTGTCCTATTGTCTGCTGTTTGCTGCGGAAAGTTCCCTATTGGCTGGGCTGCCGGTTAACAAGTAGGTTACCAGCCACTGATTGACGAACAACGTTCTTACGTGTGGCTGGCCAATGAAGCCATTTTGCTGGCGCGTGTGTATGCAATTTGTTGTACACGCCACCAATTCACTTCTGTATTGTTAAGTACTCTGTGTCATTACTACCAAGCCAGTTCATTTTCTAACATGTATAAAACCAAATAAAAAATATTACTGTTGCCACTTATTTAACATTACAGTCAATGACAAGAAATTGAGACTGCTTAAACAGCCTGTTGGTATTAAAAATAATAATCGCGAGACTTTTTTTTTAAATTTTGGCTAAGAATCGTTTAATATATTCACATTGTCTTCTAGAAAGTTTAAAAGAAATAACTTTATTTTTGTTTTCATTTTATTAAATAACTTGTGAACAGTAGGAATATGCTTTCATCAACTTTATTTCTAAAATTTTAGCTTATAAAATAAGACTAAATTTTTTTTCTTTATTAGAGCTCTGAAGCATACATTTACGAGTTCGATAGTTCGATGGTGAGTGAAGGTGAATGATGAACAGAAATTACAATATATAATATAATATAATACCGACGTATACAGAATGTTTCTAAATTAGACCAACAAACTTCGGCTACAAGTTAGTTACGATAAAATAAGTCGAAAACGCAATGGTCTAAATTGAATCCTAAGGGTGGTACATATCTTTGAAGTTGGATCTGAAGCTCTAGTTTATTACAAATACTGCAGATGGAACACCGAGTTGCTGGATAATGTGTAAAGTTAATTGTGAAATGCTAATTAGTAATCCCAAGTATGCCACAGCTTCACGGAGATTAAATCGAACTAATGGAAGTATCCGTGATTATTTCCATGAAATAATTAGATGACAGGGCGACGGACAGGTATTGTGGTGTTTACAGATCTTCGTTCCATTGCACATTATCCAGACACTCAGTGTTTCAGCTTAAAATTGTTCTCCAATGTTTGTAATAAATTAGTGTTCAGGTCCAACTTCAAAGATGTGTACTGCTTTAGGATGCACTTTAGTCCATAGGTAGAGACCTGAAGAATTCGCGGATTCATTTTGGGAAAAGCTAGAATCCAAAACACGTGCTTTCATATAAATTTAGCGATTGGTCCACGCGGTGTTTGACGTCTCCTGGAGAACGGTATCTAATTGTCGCCTAACACTGTAACAGTAGACAACCAATGTGTGGTTGATATCGTCATATTTGTACATAANACGGTATCTAATTGTCGCCTAACACTGTAACAGTAGACAACCAATGTGTGGTTGATATCGTCATATTTGTACATAAAACTGTAGAGTTTAGCCTGCAGGTCATTGAACTCGCGAATTTTTCAGGTCTCTAACCATAGTTCGTATATACACTTTCTACTTTGTTTCGTGATTAAAACTATCGTCCTCATGGTAGACAATCGTCAACATGTTGCACAGGAAGGTTATATTTGACCAGTACTATACTCTGTGAGGCTCAGTGTCCAATGAACGTCCCTGTGTGTAACTGATTCTTACTGATCNACGGTATCTAATTGTCGCCTAACACTGTAACAGTAGACAACCAATGTGTGGTTGATATCGTCATATTTGTACATAAGACTGTAGAGTTTAGCCTGCAGGTCATTGAACTCGCGAATTTTTCAGGTCTCTAACCATAGTTCGTATATACACTTTCTACTTTGTTTCGTGATTAAAACTATCGTCCTCATGGTAGACAATCGTCAACATGTTGCACAGGAAGGTTCTATTTGACCAGTACTATACTCTGTGAGGCTCAGTGTCCAATGAACGTCCCTGTGTGTAACTGATTCTTACTGATCTNTATTTGACCAGTACTATACTCTGTGAGGCTCAGTGTCCAATGAACGTCCCTGTGTGTAACTGATTCTTACTGATCTATGTACAGTACATCTTATTGGCTGCACTCTAAATATAAAGTAGTGAGAATTAAGCCACATCAGTGAAAATAGAGTGAATGATAATCAGTACCTGATAACTAATTAATTTGATGTCTGAATTTCAATGATTCATTTGTGGAGACCAGAAAAATTTGTGAGTTCAATGACCTGCAGGCTAGACTCTCCAGTCTTATGTACAAATATGCCTATATCAACTGCACATTGGTTGTCTGCCGTCACAGTATAAGGCGACGATTGAGCCAGCCTTCTCCAGGAGGTCTCAAACACCGTGCGGACCAATGGCTGAAGTTTTATAAACACACGTGTTTCGAATTCTATCTTGTCCCAAAATGAATCCACGAATTTTTCAGGTCTCTATTCATTTGTGATTCCCACTGAATGTTGGGAATCCCACCACCATAAGTGACTTGTTCCCAGTACATTTCCTTGATTTGCCAGTCTGCAGTAGATTATCAACTGATTTTTAGCGAATGGTATTTCACTGATTGATACCACCGATTCGGGATCAGGGTGTGTGATAACGAAACAAGTTATTTACCTGCTTGAGTACAGCACATGTCAAACATTTCTAGCTTGCAACGCCAGAAATTGTAAACTAACGCGGGGATGAAAGGGTTAAGCCGTAGCCCGTGCTTGTCGGTCTGGTGTGGAGACACCCTGTACAGCACAACACGTCCGTGGCGTGGTCGGTGGCTCAGCCAACTCACCAGCTCGTACTCGTCGGCGTCGTGCAGGAGCGGGAAGTAGACCATGCCAATCCTGTGGCCGGCGATGCAGCCCACGGCGAAGCACAGCTTGGCGCCGTCGCTCACGTTCAGCGAGGGGTTGCCGTCGACGACCTGCACCAGCCTCTCCACGTTGGGCTGCACGGCGAAACTCAGCACCGCCTGCTTCAGCGCTTCGCACACAGCGAAGTGTTTATCTCCAGTAAGGAGCGACATTAGCACGTTCGTGGTTACTTCCAACAAGCTAGCTGAAGCTCCACACCCAGGCTATTACTCCGCCTCGTGCAAACAAAGCTTAACCGCGTCTTAGAAAATTACAGCAAAGTGACAACACACCTCGTTAGTGCACACTCAATTTAATAACATTTTGCATGATAACTATATCTTACTAGGCATTACCTACACGCCTGTGTTTTCTCTCTTTATATTCATATTAATTAGAAATGAAATATTACGATATAAAAAGAAAATATATGAAAAATTTAAATTTAATAAATATGATATACCTTATATGTAGAGACCTGAAAAATTCGCGAGTTCAATGACCTGCAGGCGAGACTCTACAGTCTTATGTACTAACATGCCGATATCAGCTTCACATTGTTTATCTGCTGTCACAGTAGAAGGCGACGATTGGGCCAGCCTTCTCCAGGAGGTGTCAAACACCGTGTGGACCAATGGCNTCTGCTGTCACAGTAGAAGGCGACGATTGGGCCAGCCTTCTCCAGGAGGTGTCAAACACCGTGTGGACCAATGGCTAAAGTTATATAAACACACGTGTTTTAAATTCTCGCTTATCCCAAAAGGAATCCGCGATTTATTCAGGTGTCTACTTATATGTAATCAGAAGTATAAAACGCCTCTGACACTTGGCATGTTTAGGAAGTAACGAAACACGCCGTGCATGGGGGAATTTTTCAAATGAGTGATTCAAAAAGTGTAATACCGCGAACATACTATACTACACGTTCACTGATGTCAGCATTAACAATTTACAACCGAGACGTGCAGAAAATTCAACAAATCATAAGTCTAACATGGAAGGGGCTCAAAACACCTGCTGCGGACTCCTTGTGTACAGCGCCGGACATGAATATCCTTCACGTGCAACATGTCTGGCATCGTATACACTGCGACTGAACGGGCTATTGTGGGCGTGACCATTCGTCTGATTGGCTGGCTTCGCGAGGCTCTGGAAACTGTTCTCGGGGTCCGATTGGCAACTCCACGCGGCAAAAAATGTCGTATTATATTGGTCAGGCTTACAAACACGTTACCGGGCAGTGATTGGTATAGTCTGCTCACCGTAAACTGAACACTTTCGAAAGCCCTGCTTAAGGTATGGTTGTGTGCACGTCGTGTATTCTTCCGCCCTATGTAAAACTAACATGGCCATTTGCCTCATCACTTAATTCATGCGTCTGGTCAAGTGAATCAGTGATATTATTAAAAATGTTTATATGTTACAAATCTGCTCGTTTTTACACTTCGAGGCATTGAAAAAACAGGAAGCGAAATAAATAATTTAGTTAATTACAAATAGTTACCTAACACTTTATATTCGACGTTGAGATGTGGAACTACTTTCCTTCCATCGTTACCAACTTGACTGGACGCGCCTCAGTCAGTGCGCGCGTCGCGAACAACCATTAGACGGCTTTGCGGCACGTTACTAGCAAGTGGCGCCATTTTGCTGGCGTGTGCAGCTGCGTTAGCCCAGTATTTTGCGAGTTCATTAGGAAACTGAGTAGACTCGAAGCAGTTATCCTACTGTTCTGATTGGACGGCAGTTGTCTAGACACACCCTGCGTAACTGTGAGCCAGCAATAAACAGCGAACAGTAGTGCACTCTAACAAAACCACACAAAGTCTTCTGTATGGCAAGGAAAACCATAGCTTAGAGGCTGTTTTATTTACAGTAACACGATATTGCTTTAATTCAAAGAGAAGGTTACAGAAACATAGGTTTACGGTTGATAAATGTCTTCTTTACTCGTTTCTGTTTTATGGTAACATTACCTTCCTTTATAGCAAAGAAATACATATTCTTTGAACTGCTTTTGTTCGCAGTAAAGATAACGTTTTGGCGATATCAAATGCTTTCTGTCGTTAATTGTAGTTTTCAGTACGTAACTGTTGTCTCGACACAAACATTCTTAAACCAATGTATTATGTAATTACGAAATTGCCCTCCTGCAGACGTTAAATGCCATTCTGAAGTGCAGGGATTCTCCAAATCACTAACCTCAATTTCTCCCAAGTGCTGGCATTATATTATGGCACGTGTTACAAAAGTATATATCCTATCAAACAAAGCCTGTGACGTATTATGCCAAAGGGGTCGATTGGTAAAGAGCGTTGGGTTGGTAACATTGGAGGCGTGGGTTCGAGTCTCGCATCAGCCATGACATTTTTTTTAAGTGACCATAATTTTGAAAGACTTGTTACTTCTCTCTTATTTACTAATTGTTGTTGTTTTTCAAAGCATAAATTGTCTCTACAGTGTAACTGGTTTGACCACAANGTATAAATTGTCTCTACAGTGTAACTGGTTTGACCACAAAGACGCCTACTCAACTATTGTAACGACAATGCAAAGTTATCTTAGTAATTACTTTAAAGCTGAAACAAATATTTATGTTTGTGGCAAGTCTACTTTGCAGTGGTTCATATTTTAACAAAGTTTTCATTGCAACAACAAATAATGTGTTGCAGCAAAGATAGAGNATCTACTTTGCAGTGGTTCATATTTTAACAAAGTTTTCATTGCAACAACAAATAATGTGTTGCAGCAAAGATAGAGTTGTTACCGTGTGTGACTGAGTCTTGAGCAGTGCTGTACAACGACCTCACACGATGACAGTAACCAATAAACGACAGTGTCTCGCGTGTACATAGCGTTGTGAAGTATAACCTGCTTCCAGATGAATCCTCTAAATACTTGGGGCTCTGGGAACTGATTAGGTGAATGGCTCTGTTAACAAAAGTCACTGATTGCTCTAAATCGTCTCTGTGTTTTAATAAATGTGCTGTTGCGGTTTTTTTTAACGAGTTCGACGAAATCAGGCATAAAGAATGACTTAATCGCACACTTGGGTAGGCGTGTCATTCATAAAGATTGTAATGAAACAATTTCTTATGTCTGATTCCACTGAACACACTAAACAGTGACTGAAACTTCGTCGACATAATGTAAGGGTAATTTCTAACATTGCGTTACTTGCAGCGCTAGAACAATAACGAAATAAGCCTTGAATTAAAAAGGTATTGCAGTTGAGTAGTGCCCTATGATTAGAGACCTGAAAAATTTGCTGATTCATTTTGGTACAAGCTAGAATTCAAAATACGTGTATTTATATAACTTCAGCCGTTGGACCACACGATGTTTGACACCTCCTAGAGAACGCTGGCCCAATCGTCGCCTTCCACTGTGACAGCAGATATCCAATGTGCAGTTGACATCGGCATATTTGTACATAAGAGTATAGAGTTCAGCCTGCAGGTCATTGAACTCGCGAATGTTTCAGGCCTCTACCTATGATACATTGGAATGAACTCTAAACGGCACTGGTTAAATAAAAAAAAATGTATATATTTGTGCAAAACACTACGTGACATGCAAAATATTTCTGAACAAATTAAACATTAATAAAAAGTAGTTTTGCTGATTTGGAACACACAAATAAAACAAACGAAACCATTTACAGATCACGATCCACAGAAAGTAAAAATGTATTGTGCTTAATCGTTTTAAAAAAAAAATATAATTTTCCTCTCAAAATATATATAAAACCATAAAGTAAAACACACTAACTGAAGAAAGTTAAAATAATAATAAAGTATACTTATATTATATGAATGAAAAATAAATATTCTGTCATTTATAATGTAGATATCTAAATTTAACTTATTAAAGTTTTGACTTTTATTGTAAATAATTTCATTTCTTTGTGTTAGTTTTTTTTTTTTGTAAAAATGCTAAAAGCAAATCTTAACCATATCATTAGTCTAGAATTAGTAGTTTAGTTGGTCAATCTCTCTGGGATTAATGTCGCTTGAAAAGTTTTAAAGTAAGCGTAGTATAAGTTTTCACAAAAAAAAANTTGGTCAATCTCTCTGGGATTAATGTCGCTTGAAAAGTTTTAAAGTAAGCGTAGTATAAGTTTTCACAAAAAAAAACGAGGATTTAGGAGAACGAATATTCTAGTTTCTGCACATTTTAATAATTTCCATTGGGGAAAAATTNAAAAAAAAAACGAGGATTTAGGAGAACGAATATTCTAGTTTCTGCACATTTTAATAATTTCCATTGGGGAAAAATTAAAAATTGAAACGAAACTGCAAAGGTATGATCAAGGAAATTTATATTCTGAAATTAACATACTCTGACAGTCTACTAGTAAGGTTAGCAAATTACGCAAGTTGATTTGAGGATAAGCTAGATTTCAAACACGGTTATATCTGAGATACGTTTGCTATTGGCTGTTAGTTAATTAGACAAGCCATGGGCTACCTTCGAGCCAATAGCAGACCTTCATGAAAACCAGCACCGAATCCCGTGCTACCTTATCAAGAATAAAACTGGCTACGCATTAAGGTGGGAGCCAATGAACGAACAGCTAAGGCTGTAGTGTACACAGGACTGCAGGGTATAGCCTATATGCCAGCCAGAAAGAGTTAATGCTGTAGTGCCCCGAGTATTCAACTACTGTCAAATTGGAGCCTGACCAAGCTTCCAAATATATTATGGTTATGGACTTAGTCCTAAGGTCTGGCAGGGAGTGTGCCCATCCTACCGTCTGATGTGGCTAATTGCATGAAAATGCAGTCTGTATGTGGCAATATATAGTTCTGAATGTTATGGAAAGTCCTAATCGCACTCCCCGTACAACTGCTCAGGAAGATGTCTCCTGTTATACCATTGTGGATTAGGCACAGGAGGAGCAGTCTGGGTCAGCGTCACTGATTTATCAGTTTCGAAAACATGTAGGGCCCCGAATGCCGTATGGCAAATATCAAAGGATACATGCTAATTATAAAATTAGAAGTAGATTAACAGTTCGTCAATTTTCGTCGTGTTGGGGTTGTGAAGAGTAGCTTGATGATAAAATATAATGCAAATGGCGTGGCCTCTAATGTTCATCCCATTCATTTAACAACATTTGTAACACCCATTTTTGTTTACTAACTGTATTGTTGATGGGACTGTAATATTACTGTACGATCATTATAAATGTTAATGCCGAAGAGAATCAACATCAGTTAGAGTTTTTCTTTCCAGGTGCAAGTAAATTTCTGTCAAAACGTGTGTCGAACTACACTCGCGTGTAGTCGTCAGAGAGAGTTAATCTTTCGTTTAAAAGCCAATTGGACACTTAAAATACTGCGGGCACCTTATTTTTTTGTGAAAAGAGTTCCTGTTTGGCAGTAATTCAAAACACTTTAGCTCAAAATCACACCTGCCAGGTCCCTGGTGCAGTAACGCAATGGTTTCGATCTTCATAAAATTCCTCGTAAACGGTGGCGTGTAGGGTTATAACGTAATAAGATCTTTTCCGTTAATTGTAACGTGCTCACTCATAATTGGTCATTATAAAATCGACTACGCTTCGGAATTACTGACAATTATGCGAAAATAGGACCACACCCCTTATTTTTTTCTGTGACGTGAAATTATGGGCAAACTGGTTTTGCAGTAGTTACAGTCAGATATTCATTCATCTACATTTTAATCCCGGATGTCACTGTTCAGTTTAAAATATTTTCTGTAATATTTACTATTAACACGTGTTTCAGCTACATCTTCAAGGGTACGTGCCTCGTTTACGAAGCATCGTAGAAAATATCCTGTGTGTGTGTGTGTGTGTGTGTGTGTGTGTGTGTGTGTGTGTGTGTCATATATATATATATATATAACGTTTGGAAGGTGATTCCTTTTGACAATGAGGTTAAATAATACACGGATTATGACATAAAGTAATTATTAAATGCTTTATGCATCCTTAAAAATAGTAAAATCATATTTTAATTACAAATATAAGAAATTACTAGATTAGAAAGAAAACGAATGTGGATAGTGTATCACTTAAATAAGATAAGCAACCCCTCTGAAGCTGTAAGTGCAAGTAACATTCCCCATCAGTAACAAAATACGTAAGGATAGCATTTATCATATCGCATCAAACGTTGTACCTCTCAGAGCATTTAGTTAATCATCAACACATATTATTGATCACCAAGCAATAATGTAAAAGGAATGTCATCTTGTAGTCGTCTAACGCCTAGGAGGTAAGCAAACAGAATGGCTATCGTGGCGAGCGTGTTGCTTGTTGAGATGCCAGCGATACACGCCTTTGCAAGAGTGCAAGTATAGGCAGTTCACGGTTGATGGAACACTTTTGTAGGCCCTGCTTAAGACGTACTTCTCCTCTCGTTTTGTATCCTTCCGCTGCATGCAAGGCTAATGTTGCCGTGGACCGTCTCACTTTATTTATTTGTCAAACAAGTGAAAACCACGGAAATGTTTTGGATATAGGCTGTCCACGGTAAAGTTAGCACTTTTGAAATCAACATTTGAACGAAAAAAAAAATCACTTTCCGTTACTGGGTGAATGTCGACTATTGGCCCAGAGTCGTCCACGGCGTGTATGGACGTGCAAAATTCGCGGCCGGTGTGATTTGTTCGCTTACTGTCCAACTGTGGAGTTGCTAGCTACTTTTCTGATTGCCTTGCACATGATCCACTCACACCAACCTCAAGTGTTTATATATTGGAGCAGCGTTAGTAACCCAGGGCGGGTCAAACTGAATATGGACCAATGACAGTAGTGCATACGTACACGTGCTTAAGGTATAACTAGAGACCTGAAGAATTCCAGGATTCATTTTGGGACAAGCTAGAGTTCAAAACACATGTGTTTATATAACTTTAGCTATTGGTCCGCGCGGTGTTTGACAACTCCTGGAGAACGGTGTCCAATTGTCGCCAACCACTGTGACAGAAGACAACCAATGTGCTGTTGATATCGGCACATTTGTACGTAAGTCTGTAGAGTCTAGCCTGCAGGTCACTGAACTCGCGAATTTTTCAGGTCTCTAGGTATAACTAGGGACAGTGATATTTCGCGAAAAGATTTCGAGACAAGATACAGTCCAAAGCACTGTGGGGTCGTCAAGCTTCTTTGATTGGCTAAAATAATTTTCTTGCCCGTGTTAACCGTTTGCGCACGAATTACGAAGGTTCAGTTTCGGAGTTACTTAGTCCTGGGTGGCTTGGTCAAAGACGGACACNAACCGTTTGCGCACGAATTACGAAGGTTCAGTTTCGGAGTTACTTAGTCCTGGGTGGCTTGGTCAAAGACGGACACAGCACCAGCAGCCAATGGAGGTATAACAACAGCCGAGGTGTGTATATAATATTGAAGACTACTGTGTGCTCCGATTTTTACGCAAAAAGTCACTGGCCCTAGGTACAACTGTACACTTGTTCTTGTTATTTTTCACTATCGTTGTGATTGGACGACAGCTGTTAAGACACGCCTTGTTTAACTATGAGCCAGCAATAAGCATGAAGGAGTAGTGCGAGAGAGTGTTTAACAATCCTTTGCAGAGCCTTCACTTGGTCTCAGCAACCAATAAGCATAAAGTGTATAGAGGGCTGTNAGAGTGTTTAACAATCCTTTGCAGAGCCTTCACTTGGTCTCAGCAACCAATAAGCATAAAGTGTATAGAGGGCTGTCCAGTCCAGCTTGCTGCCAACTCAATCAGCTCTACTGAAAAGCTATCAACGAATTGCAAAAGTGACTGAAATATACGAGTGTTTGAAATCACGCTTGTTCTAAAATCTGTTCGATAAATTTTGCTCTAACTGTTGATTAAGTAAAATCAGCTACTTTGAGGACAAAAAAAAAAAAATCTTATAAAGGAATGTAAATTGATTTTCACAGTTCGCTACTACGGCTTACTCATACCTGAGTTTTTGAGCTCGCTGCTGTGCTGATAGACGTACAACGAGCTGAGTGCCACCACTACCAGCAGCGTGCCTGCAACCAAACTGGAAACACAGTTCATTAACTCTCCAGTAACAAATACTCTACTGGAATGCTGCAAGAAAAAATGAACAAGCTTGGTGCCATCTATGAATGACAATTCCGATTTCTTAGAATATTTCTGCAGAAACCTGTGCTGGTGTGATGTTTCTCTGAGGTATGCCGACGCGGGGAGGAAACACAGTAAATAGTAAGAACTGAGTAAGGCCCTTTTGTTCTGAATAATAACTGTGGGCAGTGATATTTCGAGACAAGGCACAGTTCTGGTCCGTATTAACTGTTTGCGCGCGAAGTATGAAGGCGGAGTGTCGAAGTTACGGAGTCCCGAGTGTCTCCGTCAAATACGGATACGACACCACCAGCCAATCGAGGCATGTCAACAGCCGAGGTGTACACTGAGGTGACAAAAGTCATGGGATAGCAATATGCAAATATACAGATGGCAGTAGTATCGCGTACAAAATGTATAAATGGGCAGTGCATTGGTTGGGCTTTCATTTGTAGTCAAGTGATTCATGTGAAAAGGTTTCTGACGTGATTATGGCCGCACGACGGGAATTAACAGACTTTGAACGCGGAATGATAGTTGGAGCTAGACGCATGGGACATTCCATTTCGGAAATGGTTAGGGATTTCAACATTCCGAGATCTACAGTGTCAAGAGTGTGCCGAGAATACCTCATTTCAGGCATAACCTCCCACCATGGACAACGCAGTGGCCGACCGCCTNCGCGGAATGATAGTTGGAGCTAGACGCATGGGACATTCCATTTCGGAAATGGTTAGGGATTTCAACATTCCGAGATCTACAGTGTCAAGAGTGTGCCGAGAATACCTCATTTCAGGCATAACCTCCCACCATGGACAACGCAGTGGCCGACCGCCTGCACTTAATGACCGAGACCAACGACATGTGCGCAGAATGGTCAGTGTTAAAATACAAGCAACACTGCGTGAAATAACCGCAGGAATCAATGTGGGACATACGACGGACGTGTCCGTTAGGACAGTGTGGCGAACTTTGGCTGTACTGGGCTATGTCAGCAGAAGACCAACTCGAGTGCCTTTACTAACAGCACGACATCACCTGCAGTGCCTCTCCTGGACTCGTGACCATATCGGTTGGACCTTAGATGACTAGAAAACCGTGTCTTGGTCAGATGAGTCCTGATTTCAGTTGGTAAGAGCTGATGGTACGGTTTGAGTGTGGCGCAGACCCCACGAATCCATGGACCCAAGTTGCAACAACGAACTGTGCAAGCTGGTGGTGGCTCCATAATGGTGTGAGATGTTTTCACACGGAATGGACTGGGTCCTCTGGTCCAACTGAACCGATCATTGTCTGGAAAGGGTTATGTTCAGCTACTTGGAGACCACTTGCAGCCATTCATGGACTTCATGTACCCAAACAACGATGGAATTTTTATGGATGACAATGCACCATGGCACCGGGCCACAACTGTTCGCGATTGGTTTGAAGAACATTCTGGACAATTCCAGCGAATGATTTGGCCACCAAGATTGCCCGACATGAATCCAATTGAACATTTATGGGCCATAATCGAGAAGTCAGTTAGTGCACAAACTCCTGCACAGGCAACACTTGCGCAATTATGGACGTCTATAGAGGCAGTATTGCTCAATATTTCTGCCGGGGACTTCCAACGACTTGTTGAGTCCATGCCACGTCGAGTTGCTGCTTTTCGCCGCGCAAAAGGAGGTCCGACACGATATTAGGAGATATCCCATGACTTTTGTCCCCTCAGTGTATATACGGTATTGAAGTCAATCGTGCGCTCCGAATTTGTCGCGGAAACTCGGTGGCCCTAATAGTAACACTCTCGGTCACGTATTGTTTTGCGAGCAGAAGCTTTGCAGTCGTGGAATATTTCTATGTGATGAAACCGTGAATAGACCATAGTCACAGATAACTTAATAACACAGGGGTGAAACCGCGGCGAGTATTGCGAACTCCAGCCACAGACGCCAGAAAAATGACGTCACCGGCCAGCAATATGGAGGAACGTCGTTCACCAATCAGCTCTTGGAGACTAACTTGTAACACTGCAGTCCGACCAATATGGAGTGTCCCATAGCGTGCAATTGGCAATCAGAGTCGTAGGTCCATTTCAAAAGCTTCGTGTGGCCAATCAGCGACAGGGTTCGCCAAAATCAAACGAACCGCCACGACATTTCACTTCTGTACTGTTACCTATTCTGTGTTATAGACGTACATGCGCGGTGCTGGACGTGTAATGGCTGGGGTAAAGATTTTGTGGTGTTATTTTATGTCAAATTTGGTTTTTTAAAACTTAAAACACTATTCCCCGAGTGTAACTCGGACTATACTACAAAAAAACTTTCTGTAAAAAAACTAAATTCGCATGGATGTAGCTTTATTATTTCGTTACGTTCTTCAGGATCTTAAAAGAACTTTACAGAACACCAGCTATAGTTATAGTGAGTGAAATTATAAAATTTAAAAAGTGCACGAAATGAGAAATATATATTGTATTAGCTGTAATATGTGAAACTGTATTTGATTGGGAAACAATAAACTCGACACTCCATCATTCGCTGTCAGCCAACCAGTAATATACTTTATTCAGTGTGGAGTAGGCGTGTCAGATATGATGTGAACCAATAGCACGATGGTAAGTATACTCCTTTCACGGTTACCTCCAACGTTCCTGAAGCACTGCTGAAGTTCTATTTCCAGGGAATTCCTCCGCCTTATGCAAAAAAAAAAAAAAGCTAAACGAAGTACAGAAAATTACAGCAAAGGGACAACGCACCGCATTCGTACGCACAAGTGTAATACAGTGTTGATAAAAACTATTTATTACTAGGCATTACCAACACACCTATTTCCTCCATGTTTCTAGTCACATTAATTACAAATCAAGTATTATAATCTATAAATAAAATATAAGTAAAAGTTCAATTTAACTAAACATAAGGTACTCTCATGTTAACACAGGTATAAAACACCTGTGATACGTGACATATTCAGGAAACAACCAAGCACGTCATTGATGGGGTGATTTTTCAAAGGTATTCAAAAAGTGCTACAAAACCACTAATAGACTATAGGAAAGCCGAGACCAACATAAGTAGCGTTCCTGTGATTGTGAATACAAGTGACACAGGTCTAGCTTGTCTTGAAAGCCAGTGAATGTGTATAGAGTGGAAATTGTTAAGAATAACAGATTTCCGAGTCATAGTTTTAATTATGAAAGACTCATAAATTAAAACCTCATTATTAAAATTGGGTGTTATTGAAGCTAAAATTTAACTGTATTATTTTAGCGCTAATTATATTATTAAGAATTGTGGATAAGTTAATAATTTATCGTTATATGCATATATCCATAAAGAGTTAACTTTTATGTTACTGCATTTTAACTAAGATAACAGAGTATTGCCATAGGTTAAAACAATTATTTACTACGGTTTTAGATTCTTTCCAAGTCATTTGGTCACGTTTCTAGACAGTGTGGATTGTTTTCTAGCACACGAATGTCTCGGATATGGTTTCAAAGAGAAAAAAAAACATTCCATCCTGTAAATTAAATTATTTTAATATTTGCCATTAAGATTGTGCTTTTCTCACTGAATTATCATTTTAGTCTTATCTTCACGGTGTCTGATACTTACTACTCTTATTCACTCAGGCAAAATGATAACAACCTAAAATTATTTTTTCCCTTCTCATAATTTGAAAAATTAATAGTGTTTCTTATTATCACTTAATTTACAAATTTTTGGATACAAATTGATGGTCATGTTTTTTTTTTTTAGATAAAATAATGTATTTTGGCTAAATTTCGTTTTATTTCGTGTTTTGACTTGAATTTCGGTTTTAGGCAGTGTATTAACTTGCATTTCGATGTTACTTCAGTTTTATCGCTTTTCGCCATGTAATGTTGGCTCCAGTAACGGCCAGTTAGTTACCTGTAGGCGATCTCCCAGGTGGACAAGGGCTGACTCTGTCGTCGCGAGGTGCAGAGCTCAGGAGACACTGTGGCCTTGAACAGCAGTCCTGTCCTCTCCCCCAGCAGACTCAGCTCGTGGCTCAAGGTCACCTGCAGTCCCTCAGCGCTGCAGGACGACGGCACGCACAGCCCCATGTGCAGGTTGCTACGTACCACTCTGGTGCGGTCTGTAGACTCCTGCAAGCAGAATATTAAGGCGATTCCCTAGTTAAGTGTGTGTGTGAGGTGAGTATAGAGCAGCGCCGGAATGCAGGGGCGGGGAAAACGGGAGATCCCCAAGAACACCCGCCAACCAGCGGCATCGTCCGGCACGATTCCCACATGCGAAAACATGGGAGTGATCCGCCGGGAATTAAACGCCTCGGTGGGAGGCGAGCAGGCTAACCACTCAGCCATCGTGGCCCCTTAGTTGTTACAGAAGATAACCCACTTTTAAAAAAGTATATGTTATGGATTTTATTAGTTTCTGAATTGTTGCATTTGATAAACCTTCTTTAACTTATACATCAATCAAAAAACAAATCACTGAAAAACGGTGAACGAAATGGTTGATAATTCGGTGGAAAAGTCACTGAACCAGTACGTGAAGCAAAACAGGCAATGTGTCACTAATTCATCAGTTCGAAGTGACCGTTAAGTAAGTCAGGCGATGGTAACTGATTTAAACAGCGAAATTCTCACTGTTTCAGGATTTAGAGTGTGCAGTTGAACGCCTGGAATGTTTACAAAATGAATGTGTAGACGTGGTGTACGCCTGGGGATAATGCAATCATAGTTCCAGAGTGGTTTTTGATAATACGAACAACGGTTTCACTGAAAGTGTTACTCTACCTGGAGTCTGTCTTCCGTGACACGTTGCAGAACAGGTGACACGTCTGACACGTTGCAGAACAGGTGAGATCATGGTCAGTACTGTGCAAGTCTAGAAGACATTGCCTTCCCAGGGGCAATGCTATTGATTGCCGCTGACACACACCAACTATTATATAACTGGTTTCTTCTCGCGTCCTGGATTTACTGAAATCCGTTACATAGCTTTCAAAATGTCACTTGTTATAAGAAATTCGAAAGTACTGTACACACCAAAAAAAATTTATTCTCTTGCAACACGTGAAACGAAAAATGAACGTGCTTCTTAAGGGTTGAACAAGTTCGCGAGGTGCAGACGTCAGTTGCGTCTGCTGCATTTGAAGATAAGGCGACTGTACCGGCAGTGGCAATCCCGCCAGCGTACAGCACTGGTACAACTACACACACTGAGGACAAGAGCTCTATGTGAAATTAATTACCTAGGCAAGAACTATTGTCACTACAGCTGAGTTCACTTGGCCACAGCGGAACAACTAAAGGCTGTTTGAGTCACGGTGGAAAAGTAATGCAATATGATGTTTAACATATGATATACTATACTATAATAAAATGTGATATTAATTGATAATATAGGCTATCATAAAATACCATATTATATAATATTAAATAATTTAAAATTATATATTGTGATATATTATATAGTAATATGGGCCAATAAAAATAATATATTATGTTGTAATATGAAATAAAAAATAATAATGTACTATTTTGTAATATAGAATAAAATATTAAAATGTAATACATTGTAATATAATATTACACGCATTTTCGAGTAGAAGCCTCGCTGACCCCCTTCGCGAGCGCCTACCAGTTGACACGTGTCACGAGGCACGTGGACAGCCAGAATGGATCGCAGTAACACGTGTCAAGGTTGTGCCGAGTAAGAGCTAGCATATCGCCGGAGCACCCTGAAAGTGCTACGTAAATACGTAGGAAAGCGGGAGAAATTGAAGAGCCAAGCAAGAGCACCTCTAGCTTCACACCTGAGAAAACGGCTGACCAATTGAAAGTGGAGCCACGAATACTCCTCACCCCTACCACCCTTTTAGCCAAACCGTGGAAGAATAAGCTGAGATGGTAAATTCAAGGGGCAGATCACCACTTCTCCCGCCCCCTAACCTTCACGAACCATGGCATGTTGTAGAAGGGCTTTGTAGTGCAGGCCACCACTCCCTCCCTTCCCCCAATAAGAGAGACACGTGCAGACACTTAGGGAGGGAGGTTAGAGAGCATATAAGCCAATTTACGGAAGAAGAGGGAAAAGTTCATTATCACCGCGCCGATAGAAGGAGTTGCATCAAGAAATCACGAAGAGGACGTCAGAACGAACCCAGAACAGCGGTCCAGGGGAGACGGCACCAAACGCTGGCCTTTTCCAAGGCCGCCCACATCGCCGGATCTCATCCACAGCCGACAACATACCAGCACCACCAGCAGAGTTAAGTATCAAGTCGCCGTCCAGAGAAGTCCCCCCTCCACCACGACGTCGCCCACAGTTAATCCGAGTTAGCCAAAATAGAGTACCACACCTCGGAAGCGTTTCTGTACGTTTTTTAAACTCGAGACAATATAACCATCCAGTAAATTGAAACACAGAAATACTTCATTATTGATATGCCCTCAACCTTCAAGGCACCTTATAGTCTGTGCCTGGAGGAATTAACTCCGACCCTATGAACCATCCTGTATGCCACAGGTGGGGAATAGCATCAAATATTAAAACTATAATATCTATTGAAAAATATTATATCTTATTATTTAATATAATGTAAAATAATATAATATATGGTAATATATTGTAATATATTATAGCTAATATAATATGATATATTGTAATATGATATAACGAACTGCCAGTATGAAGTGTTAATGAGTCCTACCTTGAGCTTCTCCCAGACGTGCGTGCGCGGGGGGAAGTTCAGGCTGAAGGGGTCGGCGGTACTGCTGGCATAGTAGGACGCGAGGTGGAAGGATATGTCCACCAGGCAGTACTGGCCTCGCAGCTCGTCCACAGACACGTCCACGCACTCGTCGAACTGCCCCAGTTGGTACACGTTGCCCGCCAGCACTCCCTCCGGAGTCTTCGCCGAGGCGTCCAGCACTGCAACACCACGCCGTAACACATAGCTCACTGTCCGCGGTAACACACGGCAATCTCCGCGCACAGGATGCACGAAGGTGTCGCCTGGAACAGGAGCGGGTTCCGTGCTCTAAAGTTGTGATTACAGACAAAGAAAAGTTGTGAGTTATAAGCAGAGACCTGAAAAATTCGCGAGTTCAATGACCTGCAGGCTAGACTCTACAGTCTTATGTGCAGACATGCCGATATTAACTGCACATTGGTTGTCTGCTGTCACAGTGGAAGGCGACTATCGGGCCAGCGTTCTCCAGGAGGTGTCAAACAACGTGTGGACCAATGGCTAAAGTTATATAAACACACGTGTTTTGAATTCTAGCTTGTCCCAAAATGAATCCGCGAATTCTTCAGGTCTCTAGTTATAAGCATAGTTGACCGCCATTTCCGAACAGTTTGAAATCTAGACACCAAATTCATAACATAGACGTCACCCACGACAACAAACAGGAGCGCAGGGTCAAACACACATTCAGCCCTCTGATAAACATAGTTGCCCAACATTTCCAATTCACTGAAGCTATACTCGCCAAACCCATAACATAGGCATCAACTCTGGCTACGAACAGGGTGGAGGGGGCGATTACGACTGAAGACCCCGTATAAGCATAGTAAGCCACCATCACCTATCCACCATAGTCTTAGCCACCATATCATTAGCATCGCCCCGACCACGAGTAGCACGACAGGGCAATTACACTTTAACCCATCTTTAAGCATAGTTTACCAACACTTCCGGTCCAACGAAACTACAGTCATCAAACATGTACTCTCTTTTAATATTCGTAAGCGATACACAACTGAAAATGACGTCTCGGGAGTCACACACTCGTAATGTGGGTTCGCAAAGATAATTTTAATGTGCAAGTTAATACCCCAATACATTGCCAGATGCAGTGTTAAGTGAGTAAAATATATGTCTGTATAAGCATGTTTGCATGCGAGCGAGACAGCATTTTGTTCTTACGATCGTTGAAGCTGCGAGACACACTCAAATAAGAAACACCCATCAGGGAGGATGCCGGTAGAGAGGCCATACACTTCCAAACCCCACCGATAGACAGCATCACGATCGCCCAAACGTTTCAAATAAAGAACGAACTTCCGTCAAGAACACCTCACAACGTGAGCGCATTTCCATTCGGCAAAACCAGAAAGCGCTTGTGTAACCAATTCAATAAAAACCAACACCCCCAATAATATTTAAAAAATAAAAAATGTATATAAAGAATCCTTTATACATCTCAGATCAACCAAACAATACCTTAAACCAATTAAAGAACAGTAATATCAACACAATCATATTTATTATATCCTTAAAACATCAAACACTATATAAGAATACAGAAGTACATAATCTCATACATATTGCCCACAAGTATGTGCAGAACTTGTGAAAAAAAAAACAGACACTACTGCGATAAATTGGGTTTACACTTTACCATATGTTCCGCCAATGCGCACTTTCTTGTAAACCAATGACCACACAACATACATCGATGTACGTCACTCTCAGGGTTCTTTAAACAATTTCTCCTCGTGTGATGATACATGTTGCTACGTAAAGTAAATTACTTCCGACTCAAACGACAGTGACATCCAGAAGCTGGCGAAATTTCCATCGCACACCTTGTTCGCATGCCAACGAATGTTTTCAAAGCTGCATATGTTC
The DNA here is from genome assembly GCA_002778355.1 of Clitarchus hookeri. Taxonomy (NCBI): domain Eukaryota; kingdom Metazoa; phylum Arthropoda; class Insecta; order Phasmatodea; family Phasmatidae; genus Clitarchus; species Clitarchus hookeri. The sequence continues at coordinate 161,750 of NQII01001099.1, read as the reverse complement.
AGTAAACACACACTGGCATTTAACGCAACAAAGTTTTTTTCTAACAGTTTTCCCAAACAGCTATTTTTTTATGTCTTCTCAAATTGCGAATTAAAGTACATTTCCTGTCACAGTATACACACTGGTGTCAAGATCTTGTATTCTCTTCCAAAGTAGCTTGCGGCGAGGAGTTTGGAGACGTATTCGAAGTAGTAGCTGTTGTTTAGGAAGAACTGCAAATAATCACCTGTTTCCTTAGTCCATCGTCATTCTTAAACAAATGAAGACTTAGTGTACGGCGATATAGATTCAATTAAGGACTCTTGTAACATACCCTCATTGCATGTTGCCGCACATAACGAAATGTTTGACCACAGAAACGGCACACGGGCTTTATTCCCGTTCGAGCACTGCTTGCACATACTGCTGAATGCTTTGCTAATGTGGGATTTATCGTAAAGGCATGACCACACTCTACGCAGCAATATCTAATACACTAATTGTTCTTTACACAACTACTCCTTTCATGACAACGCATGCTACGACTATGTTTCAAGTAAGTAGTTGTTTTTAATTGTGCCATGGGTCATCGTAACTCCACAATCTTAGGGCTTCGACTTGGCAGGGGAACAGCAATATCTTTTTGCACTCGTGAAGTCTTGTGGCGTACGTCTCGACGAGCTGTTGAAACGGCGGGCAGAGGTAATGCTTGTGAAGGTCTGCAAAGTTCGTTCCGATGGGACACGCATTGCGAATCGCCGACTCTTGGCGTCGAAAAAAATCGCCACTGTTTTCACCGTCAGCATTGTCTTCATTATCGTATACATGGCTGTTCTATTTTTCGCAACTCTTCGAGCAGGAACGAAATCTCATATACGCCGAAGAAACATAGGAAAAATCTTGGCGTCCTCCGAACATATTCACAGGATAATAGGGAATGATGGCAGAGTCCAGGATTGCCGGAATTTCCTCGTACGGAATATTCCCCTCGTCCTACCTTAGTCCGTGCGTTTCGTACGTCTGTAGGTAGTACGTCTGATGTATGGTGCGGTCGAGGTTCTGCCATGGACACGGCAGTAAAAAGTATGGTGTACGTGTCCAACTAACGAAAACCTTGAATGTTGTAAATCATTTCATACGGTTTTTGTTATATAAAAATATTTTATGTTCCCATGCACGCACCGAGTTTTACAAATTTTTTACAAAGTAATTTAAAACCTCATCGAGGAACATACACATCGGGTACCTGTGTTCTGGGTTGGTTTCCTCGCCGGGTATTGCTTGCCAGTAAATTTCTTGAAGGGGAGCATCTTCCACTTGTACTACTTGCGAGTAGATAGATTGCAAGGGGAAGGGTGTCTTATCTGGGGAGGGCGTCTTCAACGGGGCAGTCGTCTTCCACGGGCGCAGACGTCGCGAGGGCTGCTCGGCGGACCTTGCACCAACCCCTGCGATATGAGGCGTGTCGGGAACCGAGGTGGTTCAGCCCTCGACACACTCCTTGCACGGGAGGCAGTCCCGTATGTCTTCCTCCTGCTGCAGATATGCCGGCAAATACTATAATACGGTAGAAATTTCGTAAGGTGCGTAGACCAGGTGAAATTATTTTGGCAGGTACGGTAACTCGTCCCGTTTCTCCAAGGCACTAAGCGAGCACACCCTTCCAAATGCCAAAATGGCCTAAATGATTTTATGGCCGTTCGGACAACACGCGCACATTTCTAAGAGCAAGAAAAATGACTTATTTCCCGAGGAGACTCAGATGCGTCTTATAAAGATTTTTTAAGAGGAAAAAATGTCCGCCCTCGCGATTAAAGTAGGCCGCCAATTGGTCAGAACGAAGGTCCCGAGTAATTATCTAATGAGAAACATTGTCGGAGAAATTAAATATATTGGAAAGGGTGAAGGGGAACCGATTAATTTGTCGAACGAAGGTTTACGAAAACACCCTAATAATTAGCCAATGAAAAACATTGGCGGAGCAATTAAATATATAGGAAGGGGGTGCGCAATTATCGAATAAGAATCAGGTGTGGGGCAATTTGTCGAATAAATATATTGGAAGGGGGAGTGGAGGGGTTCAGTCGTCTGCTGTGCGTGGTACTGGGGACAGCACCAGCAATGTAAAACAAATGACAAACGAAAAAAAAAAACAAGATGGCTGTTAAACTAAGGTAAGAGACAGACTACAGAAATGTATAAACAGATGACAAACAAAAGAAAACAAGATGGCGAATGGTAGCTGTGACGCCTACCAATATTGCGGACTACCCCGACGAAGATGGTGAAGGGCTGCACCTACCAATATGGCAGAATGCACCAACCAAAATGATGGACGGCTGCACCTACAACGATGGCGGACGATGGCTGTGACGCCTACCAGGATTGCGGATTGCCCTACCAATATTGCGAACTGCACCGACCAAAATGGCGGATGTTGGCTGTGATGCCTACCAAGATGGTGGACTGCAACTACCAATATGGTGGAACGAGTAAGTGTAGAGAAGTATGTGGAATCCCTGGAGAAATTTAAATTTTTTAAAAATTAAAAAATTATTTTGAAAAATAATTTAATATAATTTTTTTTATAAATGTATTTTTATTTTTTATTTTTGGGGTCAAAATTTTCCGGGGTAAAATTTCAAAGGTCAAGGTCACATCGACCCAAGATACCGGACACGATGGCCGCCGGAGGACCGGAATGACAGAGCATGAACCTTGAGCCAAAGTCGCCCATTTCACACCTACTATGGACAAATTATATGTATAAGAGGGCTTACGGTATAATTGATCCTGCGGTAATGTTCGTTGTTGGTGGTGATGTCTGTGTTATGGAATCGGTGATTATGTCTTCGGTGGATGGGAAATTATAACCAACTATGCTTATAAGAGGTCTTAAGGTGTATTTGACTCTGCACACCTGTTTGTTGTCGGCGGCGATGCCTGTGCTATGGATATGGTGTGTGTATTTTAAATAGTTCGGAAATGGCTGCCAACTATGATTATAAAAGTGCTTAAGGTGTTCTTGACCCTGTGGTCCTGTTTTGTTGGCGGTGGTGATGTCTATGTTATGAATTTGGAGTATGTATCTTAAACCGTTTGGAAATGGTGGGCAACTATGCTTATAAGAGGGCTTAAGGTGTTATTGACTCCACCACCTTTTCGTCATTAGTGTTTATGCTTATGTTATGTTTTTGGTTGCTGCATCTTAAACGGATCGGTAATGTTGTCCGACTATGCTTATATGAAGTTTTTAAGGCGTTCCTGGCCCTATCTCCTTGGTGTTACGCTCTAGCTGGTGTGAATGGTAGTTTGATGTTGGCAATCCGAGATGGCGGACGTATATCACAAACATATTAGCGATTCACATATCATTCCCGCCCCCTCTCTACTAGCACTTTTTCCTATCATAATAAAGAGCACGATTTAATAAAGAGCATGATTCCTATCCTCTGTCTCCTGTAGCATTTTCTGATAAACATGATAATGCATGAAACAATTTTTAATTCTTTCCTGTCGAAAGGGTTTTTACAGTGACTATGCCGGTTTTTCCCTTTCTCTTCTAACTATAGTTTAGCTATCAGTACACTTAGGGAGGTTGTCATGGCCACAATCTGGCCATGGCAGCCCAATCCCTCTTTGCCGTGATGCATGTCTCCTTGTATGATACTCCCTTCCTTGTAGGCGTATGGGGCTTAGCCCCGAGACGCACTTAACTCCCGTCCCTACCGCGGGCTCATATAACACTTAGTTTTAGAGTAGTTAGTAAATAAAAAAAATCACATCTCAGTTGCTTGTGAGCAATGGGCGGGGTAGGACGTGTACTTTGTGTGTAATTACGGTTTAGTTACTTTAGGTACATCATTATTCTCGGTACATCTGATTACTCTCTGTACGTGTACTTTTTCATTACGCAATTACTCTATATGCTATTACTCATCACGCATTACTAACGTTTGACGGAACACGAACCTTGGTGCGCTCCACCAAGCTCGTCAGTTGTTTTGGCTGCCGACGGGTGAACATGTGTACTTAGAGTGCAATTACTCTCTCGGTGCATGTAATTAGTCTCGGCACATGTACTTACTATCGGTACTCGTAATTGTTTATTACGTCATTACTAATTACGCATTTATTCATTACACAATTTTAGCTAATTACACCTAATTACTCTCAACGGGTCTCGAACCAGTTACTGACCGACTCCAACCCTACACCCCCCTTAACCAGCCTCTAGCCTCTTGTCTTCAATTTTCCGCCTTCCTTTTATGTATTTATGTATGTGTGTGTGTTTGCATGTGTGTATGCGTGTATGTATGTATGTGTGTATTCATGTATGTATGTGTGTATGTGTATTCATGTATTTATGTATGTATGTGTGTATGTATGTACACATGTATGCATGTGTGTGTTTACGTGTGTAAAGTCCCGCAAATGTCGCTTGGGCGCTTTGTTCACCGAAAGCAACGGCCAATCACAGCACACTTCAGAAGGGGTGGGGGAACGCGTCAGCCAACCACAACACATCTCCCGGGGGGAGGGAGGGAATGATCAGTTTCCCAGGTTAAAGGATGCCGGCAATTAGTATCCCTCTCTCAAACACCCGTTTACAGGTTATTCAAATGGCACTTAGGTCACTAATGACTCCCCAGCGTCCTGAANATGACTTCCTAGAATCCATAATAGGTCCACTTAGTGGCGTTTCGCGGATACAGCTTATGAAGTGGCGAAAGCGTGCCAACCATTATGTCGTTTCAAACAGCCAATTATTTAAACTGACGTTTAATTTCTGAAACTGAGCTATAATATTGACAGAATGTTATTCCGTGGCAATTTTTCTTAATGTGTTAAATTGGCGAGTTTTTTTTTTTACGATCGACTGTAATCAGACATGCGTGGCTTACAGCTAAACAAGTTATTATGAAACAGTCAACGTACAAGTTGCGTGTGATAATTACTTTCAAGCGTTTAAAAATACAATTAATTTAAATGTATTCAGTGACGGATATATAAAGTGGGAGAGAAAAAAAAATCTTGCAACTGCAAGGATTCAAGTCCTTTTTTTCGGAATTTTACACAGCTCACGTCATATACATAGGGGAAACCTTAAATTTTGTATTTCAAAACAGTTAAGCTCAAATCCTTTTTAGCGAGAAAATGGTTTCAATTGATATCGTGTCTTTAGTTCTCGCCAGTTGCCACAGACGTTTAGTAACGTGGTAACCTGATTCTCATTGGCCCAGTGAAGGAAGTGAAGTGGAGGGATTTGGGCGGCTCTTAACAGCGAGATCTTGAGAGCTGACGAGGGCGAAGCGAGGTGAGTATGGAACAGCGCCGGAATGCAAGGGCGGGGGAAACGGGAGATCCCTGAGAAAACCCGCTGACCAGCGGCATCATCCGGCACGATTCCCACGTGCGTAAACTCGGGAGCGACTCCACTTGGGGATCGAACCCGGTTCGCCTAAGTGGGAGGCGAGTAGTCTAACAAATACACCCCCTCCCCTTCCCAAGTCAATAAAACAAAATGTGCTCTCGCAAAGACAGGTGGCAAGTCATCGAAGGAAATCTGTGTAGGTTAGTGAAGCCTATCCTAACGGGGAATTTTTTAAATTAAATAACAAGTGCTCGTGGGTTTTACATGTATCTAGGGACAGGAAATTTTCGCGAGTTAAATGATGAGCAGGCTTGACTCCGCAGCCCTCTGTACACTAGAGCTCCAGCTGTTCGTTCATTGGCTGCTGCCTTAGTGAGTAGTTAGCCGTGTTACAAATTTTGTCAACAAAATTTTTTACAGAAACGAAAATGAAAGTTGTAATTTTTTCGTTCTCGTTTATATATACCGAATATTAGCACAACACTATAAAACATTATGTGTTTCGACCATAAATAAATTCCGCTAAGAGGGTTTGCTCGCCTACCTAGAGTTTTTTTTTCTTCCGCGTTTGAGGCCGAGAAGTGCGGGAGCGATAAGGGTGACTCTGCCACGCCCAGTAAAAGCGCCATCGCCTCTAAGAGCAAGGCTCTAAACTAGCGCGCAGTGTTCTCGTCGTGCTGCGTTTAACTATAGCTAGGGGCAGTGATATTTCGCGAAAATATTTCGAGACAAGGTACAGTCAAAAGCACTGTAGGGTCGTCCAGCTTCTTTGATTGGCTAAAAAATATTCTGGCCCTTGTTAAGCTTTTAAGGCACGAATCACGAAGGTTCAGTGTCGGAGTTACTAAGTCCTGAGTGGCTTGGTCAAAGACGGACACGGCACCAGCAGCCAATGGAGGTATAACAACAGCTGAGGTGTGTATATAGTATTGAAGTCTACTGTGTGCTCCGATTTTTACGTGAAAAGTCATTGGCCCCACCTATAGGATTTTCTGCAGTTGACTGTATTATTTTATTGTTGAAAAATCATATAGGAAAGTTCAATGCAGGGTCCTTCAGTAGTTTTGTATGTATGTGGCGCGTATACTTTGGGATGTAGCACTCTGATAAAATCCGTCTTGAGCCATTTTGCAGTACTCTGGCATGGTATTTCTAATTAAAGCACTCTACGGCCGTCGTCTGAAGTGTCTTCTTCTCGTAGATCACCGTATTGGACGCAGTTCAAGCGACAGGTAGGCGGGAGCTTGAACAGCAACATCCAGAGAGCCGGTGAGGGTGAAACGAGGTGGCGATGGAGCAACTGCGGAATCTAAGTGCGAAGGAAATCGGAAGTGCTCCGAGAAAACCCGCCGGCCAACGGCCAATCGTTCACCACGTTTCCCCACATGCGGAATTGCGCCTGGTTCGCCTCGCTGGAGGTAAAAAAATAGTCTGACCGCTACACCACCACGACCTCAACAAACATAAAATAATTAACATGTATCTGTAATAAAAAAAAATGAACGCGGCAAGTTTTTCCAGAGAGTTACGTAATAAAAGTTGAGCTATAAAGAGCGCGGTGTGAACCGGTCGGTGACCTTGGCCAAACCTTTCTGAAACACGGGCAGTTGTGACCACACGTCCGCGATCAGCCGAGTCCAGCAGGCCAGGTTGTACAGTAGCAAAGCAAAGTAGTTCTGACTGGTTCATTTAAGTATGAAAACATCTCACGGGGGGTGGGGGGAGTGGTCAGACTACTCGCTTCGCACCTAGGCGAACCGGGTTAGATTCCCACATTCCGGCGTTGCACCATACTGATCTCGCCTCACAGCCATCGGTAAGGTCGCACGTGCTAGATTTCAATACCCTTCGTGTATACCAGCAGTTGTCTTTTGCTTATTGGCGGAGTGTCCCTGTGAGAGGACATTTTCTTACTTGACTGACCAATCAGAATTAGGGATACTCCAATACCGCATGTCTGTGATTCGCGGGCAGGCACCCAAGACGCGTGACATCTAGATCTTCCAATGGCGAAAGTGGATCCGAGATAAAGTGTTGTGAAACACAGTGAAGCTCGGGCATCCTTGCTCATGTCGTCGGCTTCCAAGACAGCGGCGTTAAAGGAGAAAACCCGCCGACCAGCGGCATCGTCCGCCACAGTACAGTTTGAGTCTGACCACTACACCACCGCGCGTGTTAGGCCGGGACCACGATGACTTCCCGTAATGGGCCACACGCTCACGTGAGCCCGGCTACAACTTGACTAACGTATTCCAAGGACACCTACTGCGATTATTCCACGTAACGTTCACGTGATGGGAAAGTTTGTCACGTGATTCGTGACTGCATACCGCGTGACCTAGCTGGCCAATCACAATACGGGCGTTGTCGTGTTATCTTTGCTTTTCAAGGGTCGCTTTTTATGTTCGCTATGTCGTCTGCTCGCGTTTTTTAATTTATGTACTGAATACATAAATTTCTCCCGGAAATTAGGACGAAAGTGTAATAGAAGTAAGGCTAAAGTTATTTATTTTTTCATCAGTAAAAATTTAGGGAGCTTTACATTGCTGCAGGTTACTAATTCTGTTTCTCAGAGGTGTAAAAATGCATGCATGAAATGCAGAATGTTTACCGTTAAGTTTGAAATTTTTTATAAGCTTATTTTACGAAACAAAATTTTAATTTTCTCTGTAGGTCAAAGTTTACTTCGCACGATTTATTCCACGTATACCAAAAAGTGTCTACATCATACAGACACATTTCGTTCTTATGGTTATGGCTATGCCCTAGTTGTTATGGCCATGCCCTAGTTGTTATGGCTATGCCCTAGTTGAATTCAGAGTTTGCATAAATCACGAACTCCCAACTCCTCCGTGTCCGTGAATCCGTGCAGCCAATAGGAATCGAGTATCAGGTTCGTTGATATTCGTTTTCGTGGCCATTGACGCGTGTACGGCCACAAGTGCGTGATTTTTCTGCGGCTGTTAACATTTTTGTTTTAATACACAGACGTGCGTGTAATTGGCAGTAGTATTTACGCAGTGTTAAACACTGTAAAAAAATATACAAAATGGTGTGTGTACGTTAAAAAATCTATATTAGTAATTTGCAACAACTGAGTATTTCTCCTTTTTTAAGTTGGAGGATTGAATTTTTCTTCGTATTTTAGAATAGTTAAGAATTCATCCAGAGTCGTCGGCTCGCTTCGTTTTCGTGTTCCGAGTCTGTTTTCTTACGCATCCGTGCGTTATTTAACGGGGCTCGGTGTCGGCCATGTTTCTCCCTCGTCTCTGTGCCGCGAACGTGCCAGGTACATTGCGGCCTCGCGTGGCTTTTAAGCCAGAAAACGGAAAGTTCTCGTGGGGTGGCCGAAGGTCGGCCACAACTCGACACGCAGATTTGTCAAGTGACGAAGGTCGCCGGCCAATCCACACCACCCAAGCCGAAAAGTCGTGACAACGAGTGCATATTTTGCAAACAGGCTGTGCATGTTACGTAAACATCTCTCGCTGTAGGGAACTTCTCGTAAAAAAATTTGCGAAGGATGCATTTCGTTTGAAACGCCTATCTTTAGAATCAACGCGCTGAAGCGAAATTTCCTCAACGTGGGATTTCCTATTTAAATTCCGCGGTGACCTTGAAGTGGACGTGGGGACCCCGCCATTGGATCCTCGGCGCAGGGGAGAGGTTGCCTGGACGAATGAGTCGCGGTACACCTTGGTATAGGCTGGGCACGGTTAGGTGAGCACTTTTGAGGCGCTAAATATTATTTTTCCTTTAAGCCATTTTTTATCCTTTAACTACATTTTACAATAAATATTACCACGTAAGTAATAAACACATTGTGTATATTCCATTGCACTCGGAAGTTAACGTTTTAGTCCTTAATAAAAAATATATATTGGATATTATTCGAAATGAGAGGGCTTTCAAAAGTGCTCGCTTTACCTCGAATAGCCCATAGACGCACACCAATGGCGAGGGAAGACTGCGTCGCCAATCACATGAAGCCATGGATCCCTCATGTTATCATGCCGGTGGCGTGGTATGCTCGTACCAAGGGGCGGTCTTGTCTGTAGATGTGCATGATAGAGTGAGGACCGGAGTACTGCGACAACCCACATCATTGGAAAACTAACCTGTCAATCAAAATGAAACTATTGTATCGGAGCGTGTTAATATTTAGCCTGAAATTTTAGCTTCATCAGTTGTTACTTGTTTAAGAACTTCCACCTTTTACACGCATTAAATACAAAAACCTGCCTCAACATTTTCAATGTTTTGGGTGTCACAACAAGGCGATGGACGAAAATGCAGCTTCAATGACGTCATAGCACATATCTTGTTATTGCTAACTCCACGCCTCGTACGGAGACTGTTTGCGTGGAATGGAATGTATCCTCTGGTAACATGTGCCGTCGTCTCTCACAAGTGAACGATACACGAACATGCTGGAAGTCGATGTGCACCTATTTCTGCGCCTACAGCAACCCTGCATGAGATCTGTACCTACAGCATCCTGCATGAGAACTGTACCTACATCATCCTGCAAAAATCTGTACCTACAGCATCCTGCATGAGATCTGTATCTATAGCATCCTGCAGGAGATCTGTACCTACAGCATCCTGCATGAGATCTGTACCTACAGAATCCTGCGTAAGATCTGTACCTACAGCATCCTGCAGGAGATCTGTACCTACAGCATCCTGCAGGATATTTGTGCCTACAGCATGCTGCAGGATATCTGTACCTACAGCCCGACAATGCACCTGCCCATCACTCCAGAATTGTGGCCGAGTGGTTGTATGAACACTTCGCGGACTTTGAGGTTGCTTGCCTGGCCCCCGAGGTCACCCGACCTCAATCCTATCGAACGCATCTGGGATGCTGTCGCGAGGGACGTGTGTGCCGTGGATCCTGCGTTTACCGACCTCCGTGCATTTTGGGAGACTATACTGCCTTGTGGAGCCCATGCAACGCCGCACCACCGCCGTCATCAGATTGTTACACGCTGCTAGGCACGTGTCTCTAATTCAACTGCTCATGAGTGTACATACGAATGAAAAGTGTTGTACCAGGGGTCCGCCGGCCCGGCGTTCGAACTGCGCTGCAAAGTGTTTGCAGTGCAGGTTTTTTTATTTTTACGAAATTATAAAACTTGCGTTCAATGTGCTGGTGTACGAAAAGAACACGCTCTTCAGACTATGCCTGTCGATTACTTTCAAGACAACACTCACATTAGAAACATAATTTCTGAGCACTCCAACATGGTTAAAAACCGCCTTTTTTCGAAGCGCTGTATTTCAAAATAGACGCTTTACATACACATAAGTACTCTAGGGATATGCGCTGAACCATGTTACAGACTTTCCAATAAAATGATAAGGTCACCGCTTAAAGTTCTATAGGGACACGCAGTACGACGAGAACGGTGCACGCCAGGTCAGAGCCCTGCGCGTAGGGGCGATGGTGCACTTGATGCGCCTGCCGGTGTGGCCCTTATAGCTCTTGCGCTTCTCGGCCTCCAACGCGGGACAAAGCTCCAAGCAAGAGGAGGAGGATTCTCGGCCTCCAACGCGGGACTAAACAGGAGGAGGAGGCTTAATTGTAACCTACACGGAAGGAGAACGGCTAGCCGAAAATGGGCATGGAAACTGCCTAGGAATTGTACATCTCACATGACAGGGTTAATGGACCGGGCCGATACGCAGTTCACCTTTGGCAGAAACAACTGCCCACAATTTACGACACGTGTCATGGTCGCCGTGTCCATGTCGTGTAGGAAACGCCGCCGACGTACAGACACCCGCGACGTGGGGATATTTCATTTCGTATCGTTTGCATCACCCAATAGAACAGCAGGATGAAATAATCATAAGAAATAACTTAAGTAACCTACTTATATCTAGAGTTTCTTTCTATTTTATTTTCTCTTAGACATTAAACAGAAAAAAAATTGTAAACCTAAAAGAAAATTTCTTGTAAAAAATTCAAATGCTAGTACTTTTACAAAACATTTTGTTGTAAACTTGTTGAATTTTTACTTGTGCAAAAACAGGATTTGTAGAACTACAGAAAAATTCTTGCAGTAATACTGGCACCTGTGCAATGTACAAGTAATAATTTGTAATGATACTATAAACATTTTTGGCAACTACTATCCATTTTTTTAATAACGTCTTTTTTTGTATGTAGAAAAATGCGTCTTAATTATATGGTCCAGTCAATAAAATACTTCTTCACCAAACTCAAGATAATTGATAGTGTATACAGAAAGTGGGAGAACTCTACCTACAAAGTTCAGAAGGTGATTCTTCATCAAAAAATTATGTCGAAAATATATACACAACACATAGTCTAAGTCTATTCCGAAGGGGTAAAAACCCCTCTTGAAAGTGTATTTCAAGCAGATGTTTTTGGATAGTAACACAGCCAGGATGAACTATAAATGTCTGAGTTTCTGAATACTGCGTCATTAAACTAAGAAGCACAAAGCATATAAATATGGGCTGCAATATCAATCCCCATCCATGAAAAGTTGAAAAGTGTGGGGTTGGCAGCACATTTTTGCAAATAAAATTGTAGCTGTTTCACTTTGTTTGTTGTTTCCTGTGGATTTGTAATCTATCGAACATGGTAAACCAAACTTTCTTCTTATGTTTTTAAGCTAAATGCCGTCGTTTTCGTGGAACTGATGCAAGGACAACTTGCTGTGAAATATGAAAATGCAACAACTGCAATGAACCAGGTTAACTCCTACTCAAAATATCTAGGAGCCAGGTGCAAGTCGATGATGCAACTACTTGAAGTAACAAGCAAAGTCTGCAGCGCAACTAAGAAAAAACTAACAAAAGGAATTAGGTTAGGTTACGTTAGACTAGGTTAGTTAGGTTAGGTTAGGGTACCGAGTGTAGGTGGACTTAGGTGAATCACACTACCATATAAAATTTGATGAAATATGTTTACCAAATAACGACAGGTAAACACATATATATTTTCAAATCATATTATTATTAATAGTCCATTCTGTAAACAATAGTAACAATTAAAAATCGAAAACTAAACACAATATGCCAAACAACAATTAAGCCACCTACACAGAAGCCAATACTATTCAGCTTTTGGGACGGCTACTAAATCCAGATAACATGTCTTCGAAATCCGAATTACTGTCGAGTGCTCTTTCAGAAACAACATCGCCTGGTCTGCCAGCAGCGCATGGGGATGCCAAAGGTCAGTTTATCTCAGAAGGTCCAGCCTCACTAAAAAAGACGATGCAGGCCACTCAAATAAATCAGATATACAAATTCAACCTTCGGAATAAAAGTAGGTAATATGTTGTATACATATTTCCGACCTATTTTTGATGAGGAATCACCTGCCGGAGTTTGCCGGTAGAGTTCATATCCATCCTGTATATGTTTAACAGGCACACTGGCTGTTGTGCGCTCAGTAAAGTTGGTAACATCGGAGGGAAAGTAGTTCCATGTCTTAAAGTTGAATTAAAAGTGTAAGGTCAACGTTTGTGACTACTGAAATTATTTATTTTGCTTTATAGTTTTTAATGCATTTAAGTGTATGAATTATCTGAAAGGTAAAATATTTACTTCTTTAACAATTTCACAGTTTCACTTAACCGGAGCGTGAGAAAAGTGATCAGACCTGTGGTAATGTTAATTGTACATATGGTGGAAGAATACACAATTAACATACAAGTAGATCTTAATTAGGGGTTTCAAAAGTATGGCCCATTCACGGTTACTTCACACTTTTCTGAGGCCCTGCTTGAATTCTAGCTACAGGATATTCCTCCGCCTCGTGCAAACAAAGCTTAATCGAATCCCAGTAAATTACGCCAGAGAGACAACGCATCGCATTCGTGCGCACTCGGAGTAATAATATTTTGCATAAGAACTATTTATTTCTTGGCATTACCAACACACTTATTTTCTATATATTTCTCACTGTTTTTATTCATATTAATTATAAATGAAATATTATTATTTGTGGATAACGTCTAAATCAAGTTTTAGTTTAACCAAAACAAGGGTACTTTAAGGTTTGATTAAACTGTTTAAAAGTGAACGGGAATCTTTACTTCGTAAGCTCGCAAATCTCAGGGGGTTCCAGATCGGGAAGTTTGGCAATTGCCTGCACTGTAAAATATTTCTGTACTTGTAAAATTAAATTTTTGACAGCTGGTTGCCACATATATTTTTGTAACACTAAAAATAACGTAGAATAAATTTCTGAAAATCTTAGCGGGGAACTGTGAAACTAATATTGAGTTCTAACAAGCAAATGATGTAGACTTCAAGTTTATTATAACTGTTTAGCTACATAAACAGTTTTGTATGTTATCTGAAATGTGTTGTAAAAATACAATATTGTATCTGTAGAGTTACAACAACATTTTTGGTAACTTGTTCCCAAAGAAATGTTTGCGACAAGAACGGAAGTTGTTAACTGCGTGAACGTTCTTCGTGCCAGTTAATCGACTCACTCTGTACGGCCCACAGGGAGTGGTTGGCGAGGTGCTGGAGGAACGTCCGACTGTGGTTCCTGCACTCCGGCTCCCGGATGTGGTCGGAGCCCGCCAGCAGCACCGGAAGTACCGGAGCCGAGGCGTAGGGAGAGTCCTCCCCCGCGGAGACTGCCAGCAGAGCTGCCGTGACTGCCAGCCATCGCACCTGCATCGCCCCTGCCGCCAGACACGACGCCTGCATCGCCACTGCCGGACCTCCGCGCGCCGTGGACCGCCAAACACCACCCGACCTTGAGCTGACCACACAACTGCCTCGCCCGCCCTCCTGGAGAAGTTCCTATATATTGTCCACGGCAAAGTGAGAACTTCTTAAGGCCCCCGCCTATCCGGTGCTTGAACTGCCTCGCCCGCCCTCCTGGAGAAGTTCCTATATATTGTCCACGGCAAAGTGAGAACTTCTTAAGGCCCCCGCCTATCCGGTGCTTGAACTGCCTCGCCCGCCCTCCTGGAGAAGTTCCTATATATTGTCCACGGCAAAGTGAGAACTTCTTAAGGCCCCCGCCTATCCGGTGCTTGAACTGCCTCGCCCGCCCTCCTGGAGAAGTTCCTATATATTGTCCACGGCAAAGTGAGAACTTCTTAAGGCCCCCGCCTATCCGGTGCTTGAACTGCCTCGCCCGCCCTCCTGGAGAAGTTCCTATATATTGTCCACGGCAAAGTGAGAACTTCTTAAGGCCCCCGCCTATCCGGTGCTTGAACTGCCTCGCCCGCCCTCCTGGAGAAGTTCCTATATATTGTCCACGGCAAAGTGAGAACTTCTTAAGGCCCCCGCCTATCCGGTGCTTGAACTGCCTCGCCCGCCCTCCTGGAGAAGTTCCTATATATTGTCCACGGCAAAGTGAGAACTTCTTAAGGCCCCCGCCTATCCGGTGCTTGAACTGCCTCGCCCGCCCTCCTGGAGAAGTTCCTATATATTGTCCACGGCAAAGTGAGAACTTCTTAAGGCCCCCGCCTATCCGGTGCTTGAACTGCCTCGCCCGCCCTCCTGGAGAAGTTCCTATATATTGTCCACGGCAAAGTGAGAACTTCTTAAGGCCCCCGCCTATCCGGTGCTTGAACTGCGTCGCAGAGTGTTTCAAACACACGTTTTTTTTTTTCTAAGAAAATTTTTTAACGTGCGTCCATTGCGCTGTTATACGAAAACAACAAACACTACGCAAGTTATAAACGCCATTTTAGAGTACTCCAAAACGGCCAAAAACTGCTTTTTCAAAGAGCTGTATTTCGACATATACACATCAGATACATACAAAACTACTCAAGTGTCCTGCACTGAACCTTCCTGCAGACTTCCCACATTACAGGGTCACCGCTGAAAGTGCCATAGGTAGACGCAGCACTACGAGAACACTGCACGCCAGGTCAGAGCCCTGAGCGTAGCGGCGATTGCGTTCTTGTAACCGCCGCCGATCCCTCGTACGCCATCGAGTGGCCTTGAGACCGGGAGCCTGGACTCCCATAACTCACTGGGTGTTTGTCAAACAAATGCACCCCGACACACACTCAAATAATTGGGTCGGCGGNCCTTGAGACCGGGAGCCTGGACTCCCATAACTCACTGGGTGTTTGTCAAACAAATGCACCCCGACACACACTCAAATAATTGGGTCGGCGGTGGGGCACCGTGTAGCTGTGTTTTGTTGGGCACCGGACCCGTATTAAGGCTGTTTATTGGTGTTGCCTATTGTAAAGTTAAGTTACGTATTAGTTGTGTTCGGCATTGGAGTGAAGCTCCCCTCCAGCCTCCCGGCTGGAGTGAATGTCAGTGTAGTGATGTCTGTCTGCCATGTTGGTCTGTTGTGTGCAAGAGTGTGCTAATTAATCTCGCATGTAATGTGTGGGCGAGTCCCTAGTCTCCCGGGGCAGCCATCGGAGTACGCTTCATCGTGTGGTCGTGTAGTGATATTGAGAAGTCATTAAGGTATGCTAGAGGGGCCCTTGGTTCCAGAATTGAGTTTCGGTAAGCTACTTCACGGGATGCTGTCTGGATTTCACTTGTCATTTTGTTTTATTGAGTTCTCGTTGGAAAGTTTGTGCACAGTAAATATGGTTTGAATTGACCTTAGTGCGTGTTTCCCTTGATTGTACCTTTCTAACACTGCACTCGTTGACTTTCGGGCCACTTCCTCTTTTTTTAAGTAATCCCTTTTCTGGATTTTGGTATTGGTATTATATGTACTTGAACCCTGATATTAAGCTTTAACGTAATCCTTGCAGTTTTTTTGGAACTATTCTACGAAAACCTATGTGCTTTAGCTTTAACGTACTCCGGAGGATTACTTTATTTTAATATGCATCCTTCTATTGTCATTTTTAATTCATTTCATGTCATCTTGTACAATTTTTTAATGCCTCTCTCACTGTGAGTTGGGAGGCTTTGATTGGCAGGACAGATACCTTCCCATCTCGAGGCAGTATTATAATATTCCCTCTTTTCTAGTCAAATTTTATGTAATGGTATTTTTATGGCATTTATTGCGTGTGGTTTGCAGCTTTGTATTCTTGTACGTAATGCATATTTTAAGTGAGTCAAATGTATGAAATGATAAGCATTAAATGTGAGTTACTTTATGTGGTAGTGTCTTACTTTAATTTGTTACTTGCCAATGTTAAGTTTTAGTGGCTAACTACCCCACAGGTAAAGTGAAACTATGAAATTATCTGAAAAGTAAATATTTTACAAATCTGACTAATTATTTAAAATTATATGTATTAAAAACAGAAAGCAAAAGAAATAATTTAAGTTTTCACAAATCTTTACCAAACATTTTTTGTATTGTGCTTATGTCGGTTCTGGGACATGCATCATACATCGGAGTTCGGAGTTGTCCGCCATCTTGGTAGGTGCGGCTGGCGGTCATATTGGTATGGGCAGTCAGCCATATTGGTAGGAGTCACAGCCAGGGCTACATGCCTTGTTGGATGTTCTTATCCCCGAAATCCCATAAAATTAATTTTATACAAATCCTTTTAATAAAAATTATTTTCATAAAATATTGTTTAATAAAAAATTACTTTAATAAAAAATTAAAAATTGTTGGCCCAACACCTTGGATTTTTAATTATAATATCTGTTAAGAGTGTCGCTGTGGATTATAATTCAATTTTTTCATTTTTTCCAATAATTAAAAAAAATGCAATAGAGTAATGTTGGCTAGAAACGATTGAAATAAAAATTAAATAATTTCGGCCTGCCACTTTAGTACGCAGTGTATTGAGGGGCGTACTGATCCCCCCCTTCCCAATCAACAAACCTGTAACACCAAAAAAGTTGTAAAAATTAGCACACACCACCACCAATCCATTCACCAAACCTCCCTAGAACAAACCTCGC
>NQII01001099.1:125925-144358 GCA_002778355.1 Clitarchus hookeri | reverse complement strand
CCACACGCACCAACTCAGCATCTCTCACTCTCTCACCTCACCACCAACCCCCTAAAAGGCCTGTTCAAACACTCACCTCCCATCAACCCCCTCTACAACCATCACACCACTCAATGACCACACCCCACTCCCCGCTCTCTCCGTCCTCCTCCCCCCCGGCAACACTATCCCTTGGACATGTCACTGCCCCGCTCATCCTTTCACTCAGTCATAAAAATCTATCATAACACATTTCCTCATACCAATATTTAATTTCGTTTTTGTGTATTATTCATAACATATATATTTTTTATTATCTTATTACTATTGTATTATTGATTTAGTGTATAACCTCAATCACGATAACCTCAAGAACTATTCCGAATATGATGCTTTGTTTTTAAAAAAAAATCCGTAGAAAATTTATTATTGTTTGCATTTTAAGTAAATTTAAAGGTAANATATGATGCTTTGTTTTTAAAAAAAAATCCGTAGAAAATTTATTATTGTTTGCATTTTAAGTAAATTTAAAGGTAAACGATGTAGATTTCGTATTTTTTTTATTAAAGTTCGGTCTGTATTTTAAATTTTTCCAGGTCAGGTTGTAAGCAAGCGAATATTTATAGGCATATGTGATGGATCAGTGGATGGATCTCTGTCATCCACCTGTTCCTGGAGTCGCTGGGTTCCTCCAGTTGCTCCCACGATGTCTCTGGATTCAGCAATCTGGTGACGGCCCAAGGAACGAATGTCTTGGGCACGTCAGTCATTACTGATATTCTGATTGTCTCCTTCCGCTCACTTCAGAGACCTCCTGCTCTAGAGCAAGTCGGAATGTGAGTCCACCAGTCGCTCGTTGTGCAGGCTTCTTCAAAACAAAAGTCACTACACAAACATTTGCAAATGTCACTAAAACAGTCTCTATTCACACTTTTGTGGGTATTTCAGCCTCACCGGGCCAAGGGCCAACGCGCAGGACCAACACTGCCCTCCTACACTGTGCTCTGTTTGCCGGCACTAGGGAACTGCGTAGTGCAGATTACAACTGCTCACGGGTCCATCGCCGTACACGACAGACTGATTACCTAGAGCACTTAAGCAGGAACTCTTTCTGTAGAAAGGCCAGTTCTTTTTCTGTGTCGAGGGCCGCGAGCGAACGTGGCGTCCCATACGCGACGATCGCCGAAATTATATTCCGTCCACTGGGACAGCACGCAAACATCTTCTAAAACTCTATACGAAAAATAAACTGTATTCTCTAAGACGAGCAGGCGACGACGATGGCAGCAACAGGTGGAAAAATTTTTTTTTTACTAGCTACTCTAAAACGAAGTGTTATATGAGCCCGCGGTAAGGGCGGGAGTTAAGTGCGTCTCAGGGCTAAGCCCCATACGCCTACAAGGAAGGGAGTATCAAGCAAGGAGACATGCATCACGGCAAAGAGGGATTGGGCTGCCATGGCCAGATTGTGGCCATGACAACCTCCCTAAGTGTACTTATAGCTAAACTATAATTAGAAGAGAAAGGAAAAAAACCGGCATAGTCACCGTAAAAACCCTTTCGACAGGAAAGAATTAAAAAATTGCTTCATGAATTATAATGTTTATCAGAAAATGCTACAGGAGACAGAGGATAGGAATCATGCTCTTTATTATGATAGGAAAAAGCGCTTGTAGAGAGGGGGCGGGAACCTTCTTTCAATTGGCGCTGGGTTTAAGCAGAGTAACACTTGCGCATCACTCTGGTGGGGGGAGGAGCGCAATGGGGCTGGTCCCCCCCCCCGACAGGTGGAAGACTGGGTTCACTGGCCTTTCATATGATGGTACATGCGTTTAGTGGAGGGGAACAGGAGGATACAGCAGGGGAAAAGGAGGGGGGCTGGGAAATGGGCGATATGGGCGAGCTCTGGTGGTAGATGTTGAAAATATGAGATACCAGTGCACTGTAGGGGCACTGCCGATGAAGAGAAATGATGGGAGGAGAATAAGGGGGATGGGTTGACCTGTAGGTAGCAGGAGGATGTCGCACAAAAGCGATACATTGTTCGAGCTATGACGTGTAACTGGTAGAGTGGGGTAGCTATTTGATAAATTTACAGTGCATAAGGCTACGGCGATGGAAATGCTCTGGTCTGAAGCATCGCCGACCTTTGTTCATATTTGAGGAATCGGGGATCCGTGATACATGAGCTGAGATTATTTTCCGTCAGGTATTCCGAATATTACAATGTATTCAGTCACAGGATGCTGTGTACTTTTTTCGTTGTTCCGGCATGCTCGGTGAGAGATTTTCCTATTGGCGCTGAACGGCAAATTTTATTTCCATTCGCGGTTGAGGTTTTGAATTTTTTTTTTTTTTTCGTGGTAAGCATTACGCATTTCAGTGGGATGGAGCCTCGTGGCCGTCACGATGTGTTTAGCAGACCATTTGACATATTACTGTCTCTTGCATACATGCCGGGCACTGGGGGTTAGCGTGTCTGACCTCTGTACACGTACCAGTGTCGTAGTCATGATGATTTGCCGCCGAAGATGGGAAACAGAAAACGATTGGTTAGTACACACCTCATTTTTTTTCGCTCGCGCATGTAATATCACGGAAGGAATATGCGGCTAGCTCAGTTTGGATACCGGCATCGACGATTTTTGTTTTTTTGCTGATAGAGATGCACATATGTCCATGGTCCGATAAATGGACGAGGGATGAAAGATGTGTTTGCGACAAATTGAAGCTATTAACTTCGACCCATTAAATGCTGAGCACGAAACTTACATTGTAGCTTTATTCGCTTGGAAATATTGCAGAAGATCGGAAACAAAATGCAGAAGACCCATCGGTCAAAAATATGCATTCGATATTAAAGGATAGGGNACGTCGACTCAAAAATATGCATTCGATATTAAAGGATAGGGAACTTGTATTCTCTTCCATGCCGCTGCTATAATCTATTTTAATGATGGTGTAGTATTTTCAGGCATCTGCGATATTTTCCCGAAAGGAGGTGCGCACTTGTTTTACAGAAATTACTGGTTCCTTTCTTCCACCAGTTTGTCTTTTTCCATATATAGTTTGTCGTATCATACTAGAGCACTGCACGAATTGCCGGAGCATACAATATAAAAATGACTGCGCATGTAAAGGCTTGAATATGTACTGCAGCTCTTCGTTAAGCTTAATTCTCACTGATAATGGGCTGGTATGTATATGAGTGTAATGTGAGAGCAATTCTCAGGCTGCTTCAAAACAATTCGGGGAACTCGTGATATGAGTTGTGATAGGCATGACGATTTGTCTCTGTAATTAGCAGTGCAGGTATTTTTTAAGTATAAATTTCCAGTTTGATTTTATTTTTACATGCAGTGATTTTCTTCCCAAACAGGGTACGAATCAGGATTAGTATGGGTCGATGTTACTGTCTCGGCTTAGTATATTTATTAAATAGTTATAATATTTTACCCACCAGTTTATTTCCTGATTGGTTTTGCTCGCTTAGGGTGATAATATTTATTATGTATATTTTACTGATTTTTTTTTAATGATGAACTTCCTATGAANTTAATGATGAACTTCCCATGAATGAAATATTTGGAGGGTTTCTTCATAATCTTGTGTAATTTCACGTCGAGGGTGAACTAGGAGGTCTTCCACCAACACTTTATTTGTTTAAACGCGTTACCTTCATCTCGGTATTTTTAATGTCGCTTCTTGCGGTTGATTTATATTTATTGATTGCATTCTTTTAGAAATCTTGTCTGCTATGGTATTTTCCGCCTCTCACTTTATATTGCATCGTATGCTTTACTGTTTGCTTATTATATTGCCTACTTGAATGAGGAGCTACATATCGATGGCTCGTATGTAGAGCTACATATCGATGGCTCGTATGTAGAGCTACATCTCGATGGCTTGTATGTAGAGCTACATCTCGATGGCTCATACGTAGAGCTACATCTCGATGGCTTGTATGTAGAGCTACATCTCGACGGCTTGTACGTAGAGCTACATCGGGACTGGTTGGACCGGACGATGTACGGACTGCGAAGAGGGGAGCATCGTCTCGACCCAAGATGGATCGTATTCCAGAATTTTGCGTCGTTATTGTCAGAATAAATTTTATGAAAGCAACACTGCTCTGTGACATGGGGTTGACTGTATTCAGAATGTGGAGCATGTTACTTTTGCATATTAAAAATACAAAATAGCAGTTTGGTCGACGAAATGGCAACCTGAAAAGTTATCTCGTAGCCTGTGATAATCTATATTCACCGTCTGCTAAGGGTATTCTGCCAACGTTGCGTCAGAGATGTACTGTGATAGTAACTGGCTCTACAAACGCAGGAGAATCATCGAAGCAGGAAACTTCAGCTGGGAATGTCGTGGGCAGATCGATGATTCCTTTCACGAAGCTACTATGGTCTATTCGCAGTTTCTTCACACTTTCTAAATTAAACCTTTTAAAAATCACCCCATGTACGATGTGTTTAGTTATTTCCCAAATATGCGATGTATCAACTGTTTTATACCTCTGTTAACATGAAAGTATCTCATTTTTAGTCAAAAAAAGTTTTACCTGTATTTTATTTACAAATTATAATATTTCATTTACAATAAATATTAATAAAAACAGTGAGAAAACATGTGTGTTGGTAGCGCCTAGTGAGAAATAGTTCTTATGCAAAATATCATTACAACGGAGTGCGCACGAATTCGGTGCGTTGTCTTTTGGTGTAGTATTATAGACGTAGTTAAGCTTAGTTTGCACGAGGTGGAGGAATATCCTGGAAGTAGAACTTTAGCAGGGCTTCAGAAAAGTGTGAAGTAACCATGAATGGATTATACAACACAACTTTCGCAAATGTTAATCGAGGTAAAGGAAAGCAAATAACGCATGTGCTTGGAGTTCCGTGCGCATGCCATTTAGATGCGAGAAGTGCTCAAGACAGTTTACTCGCACCGACCGTTTACAAAATGATCTGAAACAGTGTGAAGGTGGTGCAGCATCCCATGATGCAGGACTAGCGGTTCATCCTTCCTATTTGTAGTTCACATCAAAGACTGGTTCCAATGTAGCGTCGACCCGCGAATCAGAAGCTGCACCTAGCAAGTCACCCGACCTTGTATCATACTTTAAGAAAATAAGCTGAATATAAATGGATTTCCCTTGAAGAAATAAGCATTCAGAGGTTTTTTGAAAATGTTTGTAGCTCCAAATTCGATAACTTCGACGAAATATGTTTGGTTATTTCTGACCTGTACGGAACAAAATTTAATAAACCAACTTACAGAGAAGTGGGGAAATACTGATCCGTGAAATATAATATATGGTTGGAATGTAGCTTCAGTAGACCAGATGTATACGGAAGGAAGCAATCAAGACTTCGAACTTACCTGAGTATAATGCGGATGACATCGAAGCCAGTATATAAAAGAGCATAAAGAATGTATGCTGCGAGGAGGAAGAAATTATTCCAGTTGTGTTGGCACTTGTTTCAAGTCACAGTGTACATTTTTGTTTCTTTGCTTTGAAGTTGTAAAACAATCTTTATTATCTGAAAATTTTGTAATAATTAAATTTTTATCTGCGTATTTTATTTTATGTTTCTTGTTTGAAGAAATATTTATCTTTGTGTCTATTAATTATTGAATTATGTAATATTGTGCAAACTCTTAGTTTTCAATTACCAAAATGAAAAAACTTCATTTGGTAATTATTATATGTCTTTCTTGACTTTCGGTTTACGTATCGATTAGTCGCGCGAGACCACGAAGTTCGGAGCACACCTTGGTGTGTATAGATTTCCTCTCAGTTACGGGGCAGTGGCCAACATAACCAATTTAAACACTATTATATCCACCACTGAGTCCACTCGTGGGCTTGTTGGTGGTTATCTTAAAAGTCCTGAAATATTCAAAATTACCAGTTTATTTAAATTTTAAGTAAGAAAACAGGCGGGAGTTTGCTACTCCCGCCTTCCAACCCCCCCCCCCTCACAGACAGGGGTGGTTGGAGAACATTACATACCTGTCCACTGGGGTAACCTAGTGGACAATAGTGACCGAGGCGGGAAACCGCTGTAAGTACAGATTGGATATTGGATATGGAGGGCGGAGAGGCTTGCCTTTCCTAACCCACTGCCGGAAATACGTGAAACCCCGGTTAGGTGGTAGAGGGCCCTCACAAGGGCCTGTTCTACCCCCGCTCTGAGCTTCGGTTGTGTTGAACACGGGGCAGTGGCACCACACACAGTAGTTGCGGGCCTGTTCCCAGGCGAGTAGCACCTCGGGGCCTTCTTGTCGGAGGCACCGGTCTGCCCTTGGGCGGAACAACGACCTAGCTATCATGGCACTACACCTGGGTGTAACAGCCGGCCGAGCGTACTCGCTCGGTCATCTCGAGCCTAGCCCCTTTGGAGTCAGTGGCTGCGGCACTCAGCGGCGTTTTTAGGCAAACTGATTAGAAACTCAACACACGCCACCGTTGCGGTCCCGGGCAGGGTACCTCCCTCCTCCCCCTTTGTAGGTCTGGAGTCGGTTGGGGGCACCAGCGATAACACAGGACCTCTACCCCAACAACATTCCGGCCGGTGGAGCACTGTTGTCCGGGGATGGCACCACAGTTGCAGCCACAAGCACCACACTGAACACCTCCCTCCCCAGCACATCAGCAGGATCTGAAATGGAGTATGGAAACTCCGGGGTCTAGAATATTGCCCGCGCGCGCTTGGGGCACGCGAAAACTCCGAACACGCGGCAGCAACAGCAGGAATGGTCAGGAGAATAACACGACGAATCAAACGCGACGATTCGCTGGAGAGGAAATGCCCTCGCACGTCGTCGTTAGAGGCGACACCTGAAATACCGGTTACGAACCGGTAGAGCCTTCTACAGAAGGTGCACGATTCCTCAAACCAGCCCGGCTCCTCGAGTCAGCCTCGCTCCCACACACACCCGAGTGTCACACAACAAAGGCGTGTGATCTGCAACTAGCACAGCGACTTGTGTCCTACAGAGCTGCCCCTCCCGTGCCTGAGTCCCTGGGGTATAGCGGGAGACATACCTCAGAGCAGTTTATATAAGAGTGCACCTCGGGTCTTTCATTCAGGCAGTTACTTTGTCACACAGACTTATTCTCACATCAGGCATTATGATGTGTGTGCACTCTTCCCAGACTTTTCACTTCAGCACCACGTCATAGGTGAGCTTGAACAGAGGTCTTAATTGGCAGCAGTTGAATGCTACCAATATAAATAGATTGCGCCCTTTCCAATCGCAGTGGGTGGATGTTCTTCACCCGAGGGTGGTTCCACCTCACCTGTCAACAGCATTATACAGAGTTGAATCTGCACGTGCCACCTTGATGGGGCCGAGGACTATCCACCTCTACGAAACCGCTTCGTAAACGAGTCCTCTTAGTAGGCGGACTAGACCGGCGACCCTTATTGAATGAGCACCAACCCTTTGAAACCAACACCTGAGGTGAGCCAGCACGCTTACGTTCCACGGCAGCTGCTACACTCAACAAAGGCAGCCTAAAACACCCGAATTTCGCCTGGTGGTTCCCAACACCAACAACTACGGCTTGCTGTTGCGGAAACTGAAAGCCGTTAGCTCCGCCGGCTTCACAGTCAGCATTGCGCACAACGGACTGCTCTAGATATGCTACACACATGGGAGGACGAGAGCTCTCACAAGGGGTTGTGCTTCCCCCACGCTGAGGAGCATAGCTCCGGCGATGAGCGTTGGCGCAGTTTCCTTCTTCGTTTTCTCGCCGTACACCATGTAGTCGGCTGACTTGTGCTCACTTTAGGAATCCTTCATCATCTTGTGATGAATTAGTTTCTATCCGCCATTTTGGGTAAGTTTGTTCGCGAACATTTTATTTTGCGACGTGGTCATATTATTTTTGTGATTACGGTCATTTTTCGAGTTTTATTTTTTTTTCCGTTTATGCTTAGCGGCATGATCGCTTGATCGCGGGGGCAGCCAGTTCATTCTTGATGTGATGTGAGCCACACAGCCAATCGTGGCATGTTCGCTTGACGACCTGGTGCGGTCGGAACGCAACCCGTCTGGCAGGACGACCTTCCCCCGTCCACTCTCTCCTGCTCGGCAGGACCTGTTCTGCACCGTCAAGCTTCAGTTCAGGGCAAGGATTCGTGTGGTGCAGTCGCGATGTTTTCTAAACTCGCCGTTGTTTGCGCATCGGAAGCTGTCGGTTGTCTTGAATAACCTGTACGGAGACAGTATTTATTGGGTTCATCCGTTTCATAGTGGACGTGAAAAAAAAGTCGCGGGTTTTTAGAATTTTATTACAATATTCGGGAGCACGAAAACAAATTTTTTTGAATACTATCGATTGTCGATATCTTTTTTTGATGAATTGATATACGTTATACGACCACCTGTAATAAAGCAGAAAAAATACGTGAGGAATCTAATAAGTGCGGAAGAGAGACTGACAATCACACTAAGGTAAGTTTTAAACAAGCATACCTTATTTTTATTGTAACATATAATTTAATGCACAATTTCCTCCAGAAGTCAAAATTATACACAGCTATAAGTTGTTTTACTTAAGGGGGAAGAAAAAACACAAATAAAATCATTGAAATTTCAGAGTGCTAAAATATGTAATTATCTCGATCCGGTGTTACGGGGCTGAAGTGAGAGAAACTGATGAAGTCGAGTTTTGTTGGAGAAGGTGAAGCCGACGAGTGAGGACTTGAAGTCTGATTGCACAAACTGTACTGGTATTTTGGTGGGATCTGCTGATAGGTAGGCAGNGCTGGAGAAGGTGAAGCCGACGAGTGAGGACTTGAAGTCTGATTGCACAAATTGTACTGGTATTTTGGTGGGATCTGCTGATAGGTAGGCAGGATCTGCTGATAGGTAGGTGGGATCTGCTGATAGGTAGGCATGATCTGCTGATAGGTAGGTGGGATCTGCTGATAGGTAGGTGGGATCTGCTAATAGGTAGGCAGGATCTGCTGATAGGTAGGCAGGATCTGCTGATAGGTAGGCAGGATCTGCTGATAGGTAGGTAGGATCTGCTGATAGGTAGGATCTACTGGCATGTAGGGAATGTCTCAAGTGGTGAAACCTGACTTGGCAAACTAGGATCGAGATGGTTACGAGAGAAAGACGATCTACCCTGACTATGTGCATGTTTCTTTGTCTGGTTCAGGTCACGTATGTCTGTAAGGTATGGAAACGAAAGTCAAATTTTTCTTCTTCGCTCAGTTTGTTGACATTCAGGAGCAGAGACAACAGAAATGCTTGATCTGCGTCTTTTTCTTCGGTGCTGTGTTTTTCCAAACTGTAGAGCTATTTTTTTTTAATTTCGGTAATCGCCGATTTGGATTTTTTTTGTAGCAGCATACTTCCCTACTTTATTAGATTTCTCACTTCCATTCTGCTCTTTGCCACTGCAACAAGCATTAACAATATTCTCTCCACTGCTGCACTCGTCTTCATCATTCTCTTCCTCTTCATCGCCTTCGATGTTTCCGATAGTCCTAAAAAAAAAATAAAAAATAAAACTTTCCGAACAGCAAATTAATGAAGAAAATTTTTTGCACTTAACTTAAGACAATTTCAATAATATTAATCCATTCATTGGCTTGTTTTCAATGCGCTGCTCCAAACTAAGTAAAATTACATTTAAATTTCAAGGGAACTAATCCGTGAAAATGTTATTAATTACATGCCCAAAATTAAATTTATCTGTCTCTAACTGTAAGAAATTATGAATAAGAAGCAGTTGAGGAATGACAAATTATTAAGATAAGAATCACTCATACTTTAATTAATTTCTTGCTGAAAGTAGACATTTTTTGTTGATTTCAGACTTTAAACAGTCTGTTAATNTACAAATGCCCATGATTTCAGACTTTAAACAGTCTGTTAATATTTTCTGAAGCACTTGGTGTAGTGTAACTTACCTTCTTTTTCAACAGTCTGTTGAAGGAAAGCTAGTGTATCAGCATACACGTATTTATTTCTCTTNCAGTCTGTTGAAGGAAAGCTAGTGTATCAGCATACACGTATTTATTTCTCTTTGTCGCAGGATCACCGCTTTTCCCTTGATTTATATATTTGGAATGACAGTCTCTTATATGTCGCCATTTGTTCTTCAAGTCCTTCACTGCAACAAATAACACAGAGTACATATTATCATAATGTATCAATCAAACAAATGGAATCAGCGCGTACTTGATATTGTTAATAGCAGAAATTATTAAATAATTTGAACAGCCAAAAAATTTTCTTCACAAACATTTTGGAGCCAAAATGAATATAATATTTTGCTAAGCAAGCACTGTAGGTTTCATATTTATAATAAAAATAGAGATGACTAATAATCAATGGATACGTTTTATGTAACGTGTTTTCCACTATACTTGACTTGGTATGGTAGAAAAACGGTAATTAGTTTCCACTCTTACATAATATTTATATTACATTGTGCGTAGACTTTGTTTTACAAAAAGTGGATGGTGTCCGTAACCCTCTGTTTGAGGTGGTGAGGGGGAAGCGAGCTCGCACTCGACATGTCAATGTGAAGGGGACGGTCTGATGTTTCCTTTATGTGCCCAGAACGAGGTAGANAAGCGAGCTCGCACTCGACATGTCAATGTGAAGGGGACGGTCTGATGTTTCCTTTATGTGCCCAGAACGAGGTAGACGATGCTTTCAAGTCTAAGCTGGTTTTTAGCAATGAAGCCACGTTCCATACAAATGGTAAGGTGAACCGGCACAACGTGCGGATATGGGGTGAGGAGCCTCCACATGAAACCACCGAACACGAGCGCGTTTCCCCCAAAGTGAACGTGTTTTGCGCTGTATCCAAAGACACTGTTTTCGGCCCTTTCTTTTTTCACGAGCCCACTGTTACTGGAATCCCTTATTTGGACATGCTTACAGAGTGGTTGTTTCCTCAGTTAGAAGAGGCGGCGGGGGACTTCATTTTCCAGCAGGATGGTGCGCCACCCCATTGGCACCTAGCTGTTCGCGGATACCTGAACGAGACGTTGCCGCAATGCTGGATTGGTCGAGGAGCAACTAGTGACCAGGCTCTTCATCACTGGCCCCCAAGAAGCCCTGATCTTACCCCGTGCGTTTTTTTCTATGGGGTACATAAAGGATCAAGTGTTTCGTCCACCATTGCCAGCTAACATTGACGACC
The DNA here is from genome assembly GCA_002778355.1 of Clitarchus hookeri. Taxonomy (NCBI): domain Eukaryota; kingdom Metazoa; phylum Arthropoda; class Insecta; order Phasmatodea; family Phasmatidae; genus Clitarchus; species Clitarchus hookeri. The sequence goes on along the minus strand of NQII01001099.1, from coordinate 133,194 downwards.
TCAAAACGAGAATTACGGACGCCATCCAAACCGTAACACCGGACATGCTGACAAGAGCGTGGGACGAGTTTGATTATCGCGTAGATGTCGTTTGGGCCGCTCATGGTGGTCACATTGAACATTTATGAATGTATGGTAAACAAACTTCACGGTTCCATGGTTCATTTGATTGGTCAATAAAGGTTGTAGGTTGTTTTGTTTTGATATTATAGACCTTCAAAGTTGGGGTATTCTTTTATACTCATCCTGTATATTGAACATCGTGAAATTGTGAAACTATTCTTGTGTAGAGTAACAGTTGATCAAAAAATTTTCAGTTATTTGTAACACTATAAAATAAATCATTTAAACCTGAAACAATGGTATAACTTTTTTCCCCCAAGTATTTGGCGACTAGAACAAATTTTGCTGCATTGCAGTTTGAATTCTACATCTCCAAGAGCACTATAGCAGATATAAAACTATCAACATGCCAAGTTATCTGGTCCTGTCTTAGTGAAAAGTAAATGTCTCAACTAACAGCAGAAATGTGGCTGAAAATAGCAGACCATTATTTCCTTAGGGAAGAATTCGCAAGAAAAACCGAGTAAAATATTTANTAACATTGACGACCTCAAAACGAGAATTACGGACGCCATCCAAACCGTAACACCGGACATGCTGACAAGAGCGTGGGACGAGTTTGATTATCGCGTAGATGTCGTTTGGGCCGCTCATGGTGGTCACATTGAACATTTATGAATGTATGGTANGAGTTTGATTATCGCGTAGATGTCGTTTGGGCCGCTCATGGTGGTCACATTGAACATTTATGAATGTATGGTAAACGAACTTCACGGTTCCATGGTTCATTTGATTGGTCAATAAAGGTTGTAGGTTGTTTGGTTTTGATATTATAGAAATTATAGAAATTATAGAAATGTGGCTGAAAATAGCAGACCATTATTTCCTTAGGGAAGAATTCGCAAGAAAAACCGAGTAAAATATTTATNAGAAATGTGGCTGAAAATAGCAGACCATTATTTCCTTAGGGAAGAATTCGCAAGAAAAACCGAGTAAAATATTTATTTATATTTTTTTCAACAAAATGGAAAATAGTGAGTTTTTTAATTTAAGTCAGAAACCCTTTACTGAGAATCTTTGTTGTCTACATATATTATTCCCCAGAAAATTCATGGTTTGGATAAAATAAATTTGTGAATATTTGTTTAGAAAAGTACGATAAATTATATGTCCGTCGCACATGAAAAATATTTAACTCTCTCCACAGAGAGTGTGTTAGTAAATTCCAGTATAAAAAAATAAAGCTATGCACGTCTATATTCACGAAATATTTCTATATAACACTCTTTGGTTTTTAATTCAATACTTTGTATATCTACATGGTAGTGAAGCGGGAACCAGATAAAGCTATAAATACATGCAATATTTTCCCCTTTTAACAAAAATTTTTAAGGTAAGAAAGAAAAGTTTGTAAATTTTTATCTGCACCTACAACACCTTCAGCAGTTATAAACACATATTTCCATTAAAATTAGTTGAAACTGTTCTTATGGTGATATAGTACTAGAATGAAAAATACATTAGCAAGAGAATTAATAAATATATAGGATATATTAAAAACACATATGCTACAAGTGTGCGTGTATTTACATGGCCTTCTCATTACAGTTGATTCTATGTTACATTTCATACATTCCATTCTACATTGCCATAAATACATAACATTCAATGTCACCTACCTTGTTGTTATCTTTCTTGCAGCTGCATTTCGTCCCACGTCGCGAACATTCCTTTCACGATGTCCTCCCAACTTTTATCCTGCACGTTCCGGTCCATATAATTTTTTGGAGACATGTCCCAGACATCAGGGTGCTCTTAAATTAACTGTATAGGTTTGTCTGTGTCAAACATGATGTCCAATACGTATACGAAACTACGGACTACGAGGAAGACGGGACCCGCGCGACAGGACAGTGTGGACGCACGTATTGAAACGCGTGTGTTTTTGTCTCTCGTCCTGCCGTCCTGCCTTCCTGTCGACCAGAGACGTCGTCCTGCCACTTCCCGCCAGGACCGGTTTTTGAGGATGCTGAGGTCTCCCCCATTTAAAGCAATGGTATATGACCCTCCCGCCGACTCAGGATCCGGGGGGGGGGGTGCCCAATTGCGCTCTCCCCCCACCAGAGTGATGCGCAAGTGTTACTCTGCTTAAACCCAGCGCCAATTGAAAGAAAGTTCCCGCCCGCTCTCTACTAGCACTTTTATCCTATCATAATAAAGAGCATGATCCCTATCCTCTGTCTCCTGTAGCATTTTCTGATAAACATGATAATGCATGAAACAATTTTTAATTATTTCCTGTCGAAAGGGTTTTTGCGGAGACTATGCCGGTTTTTCCCTTTCACTTCTAATTATAGTTTAGCTATAAGTACGCTTAGGGAGGTTGTCATGGCCACAATCTGGCCATGGCAGCCCAATCCCTCTTTGCCGTGATGCACGTCTCCTTGCATGATACTCCCTTCCTTGTAGGCGTATGGGGCTTAGCCCTGAGACGCACTTAACTCCCGTCCCTACCGCGGGCTCACATAACACCTAGTTTTAGAGTAGTTAGTTAAAACAAAATTCCTCCCGCCGACCAATACAAACCTGTCCACTGGGGTAACCTAGTGGAGGATTGTGACCGAGGCGGGAGACAGCTGTAAGCACAGTTTGGAGATGGGGGGCGTAGAGGGCGGAGGGGTTTGCCTTTCCTAACCCTCTGCCCGAAATACTTTAAACCCCGGTTGGGTGGTCGAGGGCTCTCACAAGGGCCTGTTCTACCCCCGCTCTGAGCTTCGGCTGGCTGTGATGAACAACTGGCGGCCTCCGACCAAACCGGACCCGGCAAAACGGAAAGTGTGGCCTCGGCATAACCTCTGCATTTCTGAATCTGGTATTAATTAACCTCTAAAATAATTTTTGCCTGCTGCATGTGTTCGGGAGTACTCCGAACTTTCTGTCTGAGGCGACGTCAGTCGATTTTTTGTGTAATTATTTAAACTGTTAAACTACGGAATTATTTTTTGTTATCAACTTAATTAAAATTGAATATAAATAAAATATAAAGTATTAAAAATAAAGGAAATTTTCAAATGAAGTGACTGCAGGTACCCTACGATACAGTCATGGTCATATATTAATATAATAAAGGAGATAATAGTTGTAAAAACCAACAGTATAGGAATACTCAAAAGTTAGTAAAAAAAAAGAGCATATACTCATATAATAAAATTGTATGTGTATATATATATATATATACTTTTTTTTTGTCGTGGCGAAAATTGTTTTAATAGAACAGTTGTTCGAAAGAAAGAAGAATTTTTATTTCTTTGTACTTCCTGAATAATCGCCCATGGATAATATGTAAATTTATAAATACACTGAAGAACAAAAAAAAAACCGGTATAGGCGTGCATATGCAAATAACAGAGGCATGGAACCAATCAGAGTAACGCGATGCGGTCGGCAGCTAGATCAGTTACTGCTGCTACAATTGCAGGTTATCAAGTTTTAAGTGAGTTTGAACGTGGTGTGGGACATCGCATCTCCGAGGTAGCGATAACATTAGGATGTTCGCGTACAACCATTTCACGAGTGTACCGTGATTATCGGGAATCCAATAAAACATCACATCTTCGACATCGCTGCGGCCGGAAAAAGATCGTGAAAGAACGGGACAAACGACGACTGACGTGAATAATTAAACGTGACAGACGTGCAACCCTTTCTCAAATTGGTGCAGCTTAGATTTGTGGACTGCCCTGCAGGATTCATGGTGTGAATTGCCTCCTGCATACCTTCAGGCATTAGTCGAGTCCATGCCACGTCGTATTGTGGCACTTCTGCGTGCTTGGGGGGCCTACACGATATTAGGCAGGTGTGCCAGTTTTTTTTGGCTCTTCGGTGAATAATGTTGTGATTGGTAAAAATTTGAGCTACACCATGAGTGTACCTACCATTTAATTTTTCTAATGTAATAATTAAAACAAGAACAGGCCCATATTTTTTTGCATTCAGTAGTAAAACCTAGTCTACACAGTAATCAAGATCTCGCCTTCAATTTATGTGCCATCGTAGTGTTGTAACGATAGTACCCATGGGTGCTCAAGTTTATGTCACGAAGGTGCTACATAACATAATGATACTGAAGGCCTCTGGCCGGACACTCCATTTGGTGGATCATCTGTGGCTGAGAACAATTGGGATCGGACCACCCATCATTGATGTCGATTACACATATTTAAAATTGTCCACAATTCGTGGTATCACAATTTACACTCGGTTTTCACAAAGCGTATGCACGCAAAGGGCCCGAGGCATGTGAGAAGCGTACGGATCGGCGATATTTATGCCTGTAAGGCGTCCACAGTGCTGGTAAGAAGGTTATATCTGGGTTTAGCTGCAACCTCCGTCGTCGGCGCGAGTGACAACAGTAACATCGTCTCGTACCTATACCTCTCCACATTGCCAATGCCTACCGCGAGCACGAGTGCTGCACTCGTCCACTCATCACCAGGTGCAACAGTGAATGTGCCTTCGCCTCCCGTGATGCACCGCAATATTTCCATGATGCCATGGACAGATACATAGGTAGCTGGGTTCATTTCATGGAGCTTAGTTTGAGGGAGGGCTTGGTGAGTGGCAGATCCACGCAGCAGGTGACGGCACCTGGCATGAATATTATGGAGACGTCGGTCGTGAGTCCAGCAGAAGTACCACCGAGTTCTTCAGATGGGACACGTGCACCAACAGCACAACCACCATCATCTTCAGCCACGATGTCGACAGCGCCATCGACTTATATGTTTGAGACGTCTTGAGTGGGGACGACTACAACTTCGGACAAACTGACAACATCATTTCTTACTTCAGAATCTGTTTCGTTGGCTGTACCATCCAGTTTTTTTTTTGCTGACCTGTCTGCTGCAGAGTTCGGGACTTCGCCTGTATCACCACCACCAGGGAAATCTTATCCCTGCAGCTACTACGACAAGGTATATTTGCATCAACATACCGCACGGCATCATGAATTTCGTGGCTGTACGAACAATCCCGACCACATTAAATATCTGTGCGTACGGCGTGGGTCGCTTTTCTACAGCAAAGAAACGTACTATAAACTTGTAAGGTCAAACTGCAGGCCACGTTGATACCTCGGTGCCGCATCTGGAACGGTGACGTCTTGCGGCCTCCGTCGGCGGAGTGATGGACGGTGATCTCGATCATATGGCTCCACTACCGAAATCTGTTGCTACCATTATGAACGACGAACCTGGCGCCTCATCACCAGGAGCGACATCTCTTTCCACGTAAACATCTTCATCCTTGTTCCTTCTCCTTCCGATGTGGCGACAGCCGAACCATCTGGGACCACTAGTGTATCATCTAAGGAACTTTCATTGGCATATCGGTGTCTCTTATGATGCAAGGACTTTGCCGTCAAGCTTACCGCACGGCGGCACGAAGTTCACGAGCGCCCGAATAGTTGGTTTCGTATTTAACGAGTTAGAACTGAAGGTGATGTTTATACGAATGCAGACTTTATGCAGACAAACATAAATAATTTTAATAAATTAGAAAAAATAAAAAAATCATTACAATATTAAAACCCTAAATATTTTCTTCCTCTGTCATAAACTGATTTTGATATAAAAAAANAATAAAAAAATCATTACAATATTAAAACCCTAAATATTTTCTTCCTCTGTCATAAACTGATTTTGATATAAAAAAACACTATGGTTTAGCATCTATCATTTTTTAAATATTGTATTCTAAAACTCAAAATAAAATTATGTTTGAATCACTCAAAGAATGTCCCTGAAATTTCTTTATATTGTTCTAATGACATTGACAATTAATTTTTACTGTATCCAAACATGGCAATTNGAATGTCCCTGAAATTTCTTTATATTGTTCTAATGACATTGACAATTAATTTTTACTGTATCCAAACATGGCAATTATGCAAGATTTTTGAAATTTGCATGGAGAAATATAAAAATTAGGAATTCCCATAGTTTCCGTATTTTTTCTTTACTTTTATCAGGCTACTAACCGACGTAATCAGCCAAGATTATAAAACACACTAAAATATAGGAAGTAATTTTTGGAATTGCAACGCTCTTAAGCACCGGCCAGAACTTCTAAAGTCATCCCGAAAATTACAAACACTGCGCCACTAGATAATTGGAAGGAAGGCATGTTTATATTGTTTACAGACATCCAATAGCATCATAAACAAAGATACGTGTAGTGTTACTCCCACTACCATGTCTGAAAAGATGGCCAGTTTTGACACACCTGAGCTCACTGTTACGTCAACTAGTCACAAAATGCAGGTGCCAGTCGCTCTAGATTTTAAGAGATTCCAGAAAACAATAATCATTTAAGAGTTTTTAATGCAGACTTTACATTACGGAAAAGTACTGGAAAAATGTTATCCAAAAATCTTCATAAAATTACGAAAACTCAGTTTTCTTCAAAAGAGAACATTTAGCGAATATCACAACGACTTTGCGGAAACCTCTCCTAAATTTGCTAGTTGGTGTTCTGAATTTCCTATTCATAAATAAAAGACTGCGAAAAAGAATATAATTTTCATCATCCGGGTATTTACTATGCATAAAANGAATTTCCTATTCATAAATAAAAGACTGCGAAAAAGAATATAATTTTCATCATCCGGGTATTTACTATGCATAAAATTTTTTTAAAACAATTTAACAATATTTCGTATTGTAAGGAGATTTTAAAACGAATCAAAAATACGCCAAGTAATGGTTCTTACCACTCATTTACCACATTTGTCTGATACGCTGCACTTCAAAAATGTTATTTACACACTGACACACCAAAATGCATGGAAAAACGGTCTAGTATTATGTACGCACTACTCTACACGGCGAAGTGAAGCTACCCGTCGAGGCATCGATTCCACANGAAAAACGGTCTAGTATTATGTACGCACTACTCTACACGGCGAAGTGAAGCTACCCGTCGAGGCATCGATTCCACAAGTGGAGGAAACACCTGACAACTCCCAGAGCTGTGGTTTTGGAGAAAGGTGATTGACACTGTTGTCTAAAGGACCAATTTACTACTGAAGTAAACACAGGGCGATTGGAGTTCAAAAAAAACAATCTAGTTTTATTATTCCTTGAACAAGTTATAATTCACTCACGAGCTCTAGAGACAACTCCTTCCCGTTTATACAAAGGGGGGGGG
>NQII01001099.1:78285-116349 GCA_002778355.1 Clitarchus hookeri | reverse complement strand
GTGGCTCTCATTTTATGTGCGGTTGCTGTTCTGTCAGTCGGGGAGGCCCGAAAGATCCCTCTATCTAGGAGCTCATCAGTGCAGCGAGGTGGCACTGGTAGAGCTAGGCGGCTGTGGAAACCCTTCGACACCCATCTTCGCCACCACCTATGGACCACTGACAAATCACGCCTCAAGTGAGTAACAATTCCGTGGAACATCCAGCCACCCTCTTGGAGTCCTACTATACAGCTAAGCTCAAGTCACTCATCTGTTCAACTGGTGCTCGCCTTCGTCTTTCAGGCATTGCAGACACACACTGTGGTACACACGCGATGGAACCGCACAGTCAACTGCACTCGTGTTGTCAGACAACCTGTGATAAGAGGCTTTCTACAGTTGAAATTTTTTTTAAAAATAATTTTTTATATTTGTCATGTTTAGTGTTGACCAAACTAATTATATTAGCTTAATTTCAATTGCGGATATTGTATTATTTCATTTAGAATTGATTGATTTTGAGAGAGATAATTATCTCAGTTAATTCCATTCATTTTAACTTATTGAGGGCCTTCTTACATTCACGTTTTCCCGGCCTCGCAGCATCACAAAATATGCTTCAGCCAAGTTTTCAATGCATTTCCGGGCAGTTTAACTGCACATGCGTATTTTTTTGTGTTGCCATCGAATCTGGCTGCAAGCTTTGTTTTTATTTTTGCTGTGTCCTTCAAGTCAGTAGTTTATCACCTCGTGTCATCTCTCTACATTCTGACGCTAGGCGTGAAAGGCATCGAAAGCTGCCGTTTGGGTAAGCTCGTGCCATCTAGCGGCAACCACCGAAGCTTAGTCGCGTGCTTGTATCGAGCGCTCACCGCGTATCGACCGCGGCCACATCACTTTCTTCATCCCACTGGCTGACTGTAAACATCTGACTTGACGATGCACAACTCCAGACTTCACTTGTAATCAAGATGTAGTTTCATGGAAGTTCATTTTACTTCTCATCGTGTAGTTTAGATGTGCTACAACGCAATTTTGTGCTGGTAGGCTGCATGCAGTTTTCAATCTCTGTTATGGGCAAGTGCTGTTCTACTATTTTCCTAACCCAGTTTCGTGGTAACTGTGATTTTTGTAATAATCCATGCCCGACCATTCCAGGGGTCGCAGTTTCGCAGCGTCACCGATCGCAGCTTGGCAGTCACATTTCGCTGCATCACTGTTATCTGAGTACCAGTCGATACCGACCTGTAGTATGGGAAGACTGCAGCTTCGCAGTCTAACCNCGCTGCATCACTGTTATCTGAGTACCAGTCGATACCGACCTGTAGTATGGGAAGACTGCAGCTTCGCAGTCTAACCTGGTAGCTGTGACAGGGTACTCGTGACTCCTGTCATGTTCACCGAAGAACACCCAAAGCATTTTCTGCTTTCTTCTCTCTGCCGGCTATCTCCACTTCACTTTAATTTTGANCGCTGCATCACTGTTATCTGAGTACCAGTCGATACCGACCTGTAGTATGGGAAGACTGCAGCTTCGCAGTCTAACCAGGTAGCTGTGACAGGGTACTCGTGACTCCTGTCACGTTCACCGAAGAACACCCAAAGCATTTTCTGCTTTCTTCTCTCTGCCGGCTATCTCCACTTCACTTTAATTTTGANTGTTCACCGAAGAACACCCAAAGCATTTTCTGCTTTCTTCTCTCTGCCGGCTATCTCCACTTCACTTTAATTTTGATTCAACCCACAGTTTGTTAACTAATATAGTTTGAATTTTTAACAGGTTGTAAACTTTCAGATAAAAAAAAATGAACTATCAAATTTTAAAAGGAAAAATTCGTTCATCATATATCTGGCCTAGTTAATATTATATGCTTATTAAAATATTAATGTCCTGGCATTTAAATAGGCATATACAATANCATATATCTGGCCTAGTTAATATTATATGCTTATTAAAATATTAATGTCCTGGCATTTAAATAGGCATATACAATAAATCTTTTTTGTAATGCCCTCTATTTTGCTGTTAGACAAGTTTCCATCATATCATTCCTATTCACTTTTCTTATACNCATATATCTGGCCTAGTTAATATTATATGCTTATTAAAATATTAATGTCCTGGCATTTAAATAGGCATATACAATACATCTTTTTTGTAATGCCCTCTATTTTGCTGTTAGACAAGTTTCCATCATATCATTCCTATTCAATTTTCTTATACNCATCTTTTTTGTAATGCCCTCTATTTTGCTGTTAGACAAGTTTCCATCATATCATTCCTATTCAATTTTCTTATACAAGCAAAATATGTAATGTTTACTGTTTTTTTATTTAAAATATATCGAAGTTGAATCTATAGTAATACTAGAGGAATTATTTACTTTACACGCCTCTGGATCATATATAACTTTTAATAACATTGTTCTCATAATTCAATTATTACTGTTGGCCTTTTGTATCAAGCACGCATATTTTTTGAATACTTTATTTCATTTTGGGAGCAGTAATTACGGTAGCAGACTAACAACCAAAGCAAGGTCATAGTAATTCTGTTAGCAGAGCGTGGTGATAATCCACACAGCTGCAGCAATTTTCCAATCTTATTATTTTAACCACAATTCAGTTATAATTGTTTGTGCCGTTCATAAATGTGGGTTAATTCAATATATTTCTTCGGCATCGAAACAGGTAACATATTTAACATTTTATATTTCGTCATTGTGTTATATTGTGTTTACATTTTCGCCATTTTCCGTGTCTCGTTTATTCTTTCACTGTGACTTGCTTAACCTCCTGCGTGGACATCATGGCGAAGTGTGATGTGCTGTGTTTATAATTGTACACATGTATTTTCTTTATCTCTGTTCTCCCAAATGTTTTATCATAATATTTCATTTAAAAAACTAGGGCATTTATCTTAAATNATCATAATATTTCATTTAAAAAACTAGGGCATTTATCTTAAATATGTTGTTAGTTAATAATATAAATAGTTATTAACACATAACTATTGATATTATTGTTAGCCTAGGTAAAAAAAAACTTTGCATGTTTTGGTATTGGTAGTTAATAATATAAATAGTTATTAACACATAACTATTGATATTATTGTTAGCCTAGGTAAAAAAAAAAACTTTGCATGTTTTGGTATTGGTTATAACCCCATTAAATCACCATTTGTTTTCATTACTCATTTTTAATATGGCTAACACTATGTTTCTTGAATTGCTAATCCGCCACGAAGTCCAATATGAGTTACTAGTCCAGAACATAGATGCATCAGGTGATGTGTCAATGTTGCATACAAAGTTGAGACTGTCATTTAGCGATCGAATCCAGCCTTCCATAGCTAATTTGAATAGCATGGATTGGATGGACGAATTTAACTTTTGCGTTGACAAGGCTGAACAATTTAGTGAAACAGCTATACTTCATTTCATATAAGTTGGCCAGATTCTGGCAGTCAGTGAGTAGCAACTCGACATAAATGAAACAAACAAAGTGCCATTTACAAAATCCTGTATCATCTGACGTAAGAACGAACAAAAGTTAATATTACGTTAATATTACATTGGCTATTATGAGTGCACTGCCGATGCACATTAGACAAGCAGAATATACACGATAAGAAAGAATTCCTAGATTAATTAATACATTAATTTTACGTGGCCATAAAACAGCTGCTTTTAGTGTTAGAAAAAAACTTTGTGCTAAAGTAGAAATGTATAGGTGTTCAAAATGAAAGGTACATTAAAACGATCCATATACAAACAAAACGCAATTTTAAACCTTTTTTCACATCTTATCCCCCCCCTTCTTTTCACAAACCCGGCTTTCCCTGCGTGTTTGATATTAATTCCAAAAGCATACAGACATATTGCATAATATTGTTGAATTATTTTTTATAATAACTTGACGAAATACATTTCAAATTCGTGTCGTTGCGAGCCAGTAATAGAATCACAATCAACTTAAAAAAGATATAATCTATTGAGCAAAATTAGCGGCTCTGACCTCGCCCTGGAATGTTGTGTGCACAATATATAGGATTTTTTGCGAAGCATTACAAGCCAGAAAAGAATAGGAGTTCGTATGCGATATATAATACATTTACGACCATATACCAATAGTTTTATTTTTCGCGAGCACTGCATAATTTTTAAAATAACATATATTTTGTGTATAGTGATTTTGAGTACTAGTAATTTCAATTCGGCAGGTAATCGTTCGTCTACGTCAATTATAAGCCATTTTGTTCTCCGAAAACCCATTTTCTTGTTTCCGAAGAAATTTGGGACACGTGTGAATAGTTTTTAAGCAATTCTAACATTATTCCAAGTCACATATTTCCAACTCGAATATATTAGCTATAATGTATTCACGGTAACTTCAAGATTTTCTGAAACCCTGCTAAATATCTACTTTCAGGGAGCCGATTATGTATCCTTCCGCAGTATGTAAACAAAACATTGCCATGTGACACCTGTCAAACGTTTTGTAAACAGTGCCATGTGGGAACTGTCAAATATTTTGTAAACAAACAGTGCCTTGTGGGAACTGTCAAATATTTTATTAACAGTGTCCATGTGGGAACTACCAAAATTTATTTTTGAAGAGAAACAATGCCATGTAGTCTCAACTGTCATATACTTTAATCAAATTCTCTAAATGTCTAAAAAATGCTAATCAATTTAGCGAAATGTTGTAATACATACAAAAAGGTAGATTGAAGTATATATCGGAACTGTTAATTATATAATTTAATTAAAGTTTACTTATTGTATTAAGATTTATTTACATATTTGCTGTAAGGAAAAAGTTAAATTTTACATAATAAACTTTTGGAAGTAGCACTCAGGTTAAAGATTTCACTGTGATAAATGGTACCGTATTTTATCGCATATAAGTGACACATTTTACTTTAAAAAAAAATTATTGAAAACTTGGGGTGAGACTTATAAGTGAGAAAAATTCCTCCAGCCCCGCACTAACGTTTCATTTACTACGAATTCACGGCCCGCGGCTCGATTTCCAAACTCTTCAGCGAACAAAATCACTTTCATTTTGAAACCTGCGGTGTAGGTACATCTCTGTTCCATCAAGAACTGTCGCGCTTCTTCACTGCAACATAAAAACAACACTATGCGGCGGAAAGACGAGTCACGGCTAACATTTGGCACTGAAGAACCAACGCTAATGTGCTGCCATCTCTTGGTCTCCACAAAAAGCTTTCGAAAATAATCGATTATCAGTTGGCGGCGACCAAAATTCGATTCCTTTGCATTCTTTGCGAAGGGAATAACGTAACGGAAATATTCAAATGCCTTTCTATATTTTGCACGTTTATTTGATAAACTGCAGAAATAACAACGCTAATACTAAAATTACATCTTAACCTAGAATTATCTTGTAAGTAGAAAGAATGTGTTACGTTAGTTTTATAACCACAATTCAGCGTCTCCAATATGGCGTGGTTATACTTCTGAAAAAAACGTGCCCAAACGAACAAGATGGAGTGTACGAGTCCGCTGGACAACAACTGAAATTTATTTAATTTCAATTAATAACGGTGAAATCTTTACCCATGAGTGCTACGTAAAAATGTAAATATATAGTTTAGCAATATTAACTTTACAATTACGGCATTAAATTTATACATATTAATATTTAACCTACGAACTATTTCTTTTCAGCTATAACCAACATGTCCCTTCAAAATCTGTTGTTAATTCTTACGGACTTTTAACAAATTATTAAAATTTATTGAAAAAATATACTTAAAACTTAAAACAACCAATTTATATAGTGCTTCAGTGCTAAAAGCAAGACAAAACCTTTTTCCATATACAATTTTTTTATAACCAATTGAACATGTAACTCCTAGGGTGATTTTTCAAAGGTTCTTTTCAAAAGTATCGAAGATACCGTGAATGGATTATATAATGTCCAACGTGTCATAATAGTAACAACTACCATTTCGCAAATTTTATCCCAAATTCATTGTCTTGGACAAATTAAAAAAGAGTTAGCAAATACTACATTTTTTGCAAGATTTTATATTTTTACTTTTATAACCTACTAATTTTTTTTAGAGAGATTTCAATCTAAAATATCTTAAAATTGGTTTAGCATTACATTTTGTTGTAGTTGCTGAATTAAAAATAATTATNGAGATTTCAATCTAAAATATCTTAAAATTGGTTTAGCATTACATTTTGTTGTAGTTGCTGAATTAAAAATAATTATTTATATTTTTACCCTTTAACAAAACAATTTACTGATTAAGGATTTAAGTACACATTACTATTACTACAATCGCAGCTCCGTATTTCTGAGTAGCAAGTTTGCCTAAAACGTCCAACTAATAGTACATTGACAAGGGGATCGGCTGATAATAACAGCATGAAAATAATCAACATCGTTGCAATGTGGCCGGTCAGCTGATGGCGGAAGGATATGTAGTCAGATGTGGTCAGATGTAAACAGTGGCGCTACTTTCGCAGACCTGTCAGAATCTGGCCAACTTACATGGTACAGAGTATATTTNGGTCAGATGTAAACAGTGGCGCTACTTTCGCAGACCTGTCAGAATCTGGCCAACTTACATGGTACAGAGTATATTTCACTACAGGCTGATCCCAGCAGCATGGGCCTAAATAGGTGTCTAACTAGGCTCAACCTTGTCATTCATAGATTTACCAACATATATATTTTAGGCAAAAGTGGTATGCTTTATCAATATATGTAAGAGGTAGCCAAGGGACTCGATAATTTAAAACAAACAAAGGAGTTGCTAAATGATATGGCCAATCAACCCACACCATAGATGTCACACAGCCTTCAGCTGACCCCATTACCACCTCTACTCTAACCCATGATTTAGAAAACTTAAATATTTTTAAAATGTCAGCACCAACTATTAGCCTCCGGGGCATAGACCCTGTGTCACTAGAGTCAGGGACTCAATATATCATCTTTACCACACACACCACCCATCACAACTGTATCATGCTCTGACATTCCAGACAACCCGATACAATGTTCATAAGTGTATGGCATTGTTAGTACTGTAAGTAATAGTGAACCAAATGATGATGACAGTATCCTCACTACTGTGACAGTAGAGTCCACCAACAGTTCACACACACACACACACAGCACTCAACCAACTCCTCTGTCATTACACAACCATCTCNATTTCACACACACACACACACACAGCACTCAACCAACTCCTCTGTCATTACACAACCATCTCATGTATTCCAAATTTCACCANAGTTCACACACACACACACACAGCACTCAACCAACTCCTCTGTCATTACACAACCATCTCATGTATTCCAAATTTCACCAAATTTTTGTGCTCTTCCCCAGGCATCCCAAATCCAATCCACTACCACAACCCAGGCTTCACAAACCCTTTTGACTACCCAAACACCCCTTCCCTCCTCTTGACCCCTCTACACACATCCACGACCCCTCTCAGGCCAGACCTTTTGTTCTCAGTGCATAGTTAGTATACAAGACTCAGTACAAATTTCCCATGCAACCAATCACAACACCATCCTTATTACCCCTCGCCAAACAGTTCCCAGTCCTACCATCCCTCCACACAACCCCTCCAACCCCTTCTCTCCCCACTCCCAGTCGGATCTGCTGTTGTTGTACCCTGTAAGCTCACCCTGCTTTGAATTGGTTACACCTAACACGCTGTTGCACATACTGTGTGCATGCCTCGTTAGTTCTGGCCATAAGAAATGGTCACGCACATTGCGAATTGTTTGCTCCAGCTTGGGTGTCCTGCTACATTACTATTGTGCGCATGTCTCAGTACTTGCTCTCTAACACTGGTAGGAACAAACGGTATCCACACATCATGATTACTCGGTGAACATGTTTAAATGGCTATATATTACAAGAAAACAATCGACAGCCTGCTGGGTGCGACAGTCTTTCTGTTCACGAGTGAGTACACACACTAGCTGCGCTTGCACCACATCACGGTATAGATCACGTATAGTGATGTCATTGTTATTGGCATTGATCTNGCACACACTAGCTGCGCTTGCACCACATCACGGTATAGATCACGTATAGTGATGTCATTGTTATTGGCATTGATCTGGAGAAGGCTTAATTCACTCAGTGGTTCCCATGTTGTTGGTGGAAATATCTCCTCCCACTCTGCGTCGTCCTGTACCATGAAGTCGGCGCATGGTAACATGTACAGTATGTCTGCTAGCTGGTTTTCGCTGCCCGGGACATGCTCCACGACGAAGTCGTAAGCTCGAAGAAGCANATGTACAGTATGTCTGCTAGCTGGTTTTCGCTGCCCGGGACATGCTCCACGACGAAGTCGTAAGCTCGAAGAAGCAGTGCCTACCAGGTCAGCTTGCTGCATGCGTAGTGCATGGTATGGAGTCAGACTAAGCAGCGGTTGTCGGTGCGAAGCGTGAAGCGCTGGTACTCCAAGTTCGCTCGATACTTCTTGATAAACNTCAGACTAAGCAGCGGTTGTCGGTGCGAAGCGTGAAGCGCTGGTACTCCAAGTTCGCTCGATACTTCTTGATAAACCATACCACAGCCAAGCATCCACACTTACCCCCCTTCTGTTTTGTAATAATCGCATCATGTTCAGCAATAGTAATATATTTTGCCATCATTCTTCTTCAAAGAAATACTCTGCAATTACTGCTAATATCAGTCGTCCTACACCTCTCCCTCTGTTCCCATTCATCGCATAAAATAAAAACCTTCATGCCAAAGCCCCACGAATACTACAAAGGAAGTGCAATTACAAATATATTTTTCCGCCCTTACATGTTCCAGTTTTGTGACGTCAGAGAGAGTGGTTGTCCCAATTCAGAGAGCGAGAGTGCGAGAGAGCACGAAGACGCTCTCTCGCGAAGTTGTGCGAAAGACTACTCTCTGCAGAGAGCTTTCTTTGAATTGAGACACAGGCTATTTTTATCTATGACCTGGCCAATTATTCAGTAACTGTTTTCAGCAAAACTTTACAGCTAAAGTTTTTCAATGCAAAAATTTTAACGATTTGAAACATACTTTTACAAGTAATATATAAAAGCTTACCTATGCTGGATCTTATAGCAAATNAAAAATTTTAACGATTTGAAACATACTTTTACAAGTAATATATAAAAGCTTACCTATGCTGGATCTTATAGCAAATGCACTCAGCATGTTGTAGACTTGTTAGCTTGACTAAAAAATTTTGACATTGTGCTGGGTGAGAACTACAGGGTTGTATATCACACAATTTATGAAAATGAGATATTAGTATTACAAAGTTCTGTGTGACAGTCTGAACATTCTGATTGGGCATTTATATTTGATAGACCAACAATAGCCTAATATTTTACATTATGTCAGAGATGTATGTTGTTTTTGATGATCACTTTAATTTAAAAAGTACTATGTGTCATAACAACCTTATTAAACAACAAATTAAAAAATGTTTTTTTGGGTTGTATGTGGGCACTTACATATCTGTAATTCTAATCTCCACAAGAAGTTAAGAGTGTTATGTGTCACATACAANGGGTTGTATGTGGGCACTTACATATCTGTAATTCTAATCTCCACAAGAAGTTAAGAGTGTTATGTGTCACATACAACCTCTGTGGAAATATATAATATTTTCCTTGTGTATTGTTTTATGTTGTAAACTTAAATCTTTGTTATTCAGTACATCTAGCAGAGATAAATAGAGTTTCTAGTAAACACAACATTGTAATGGGAGCGGACTCTAAGAGTGATTTCCTCACTTTACGCTAGGAAAGAGCACAGCTAATTAAATATAAATGTGCATGTTAACTAACTGACTCATTTTCATTATAGCTCAAGTGGTTTTCCTCTTGTTCTTAATTCCTATGTCTTTGTTCTTTCCAGGCCGAGTGAGTAGTAGAAGTATGATGGAGCTAAACGATGGTGATCACGGATATTGTCAGGTAAGCACCGCTAAGAGAGATTCAACTTAATGATCACAATTCTCTTGAATTGTAATCATTACTGGGCAGGGAGTGTGAGAAATTTTTTAAGTATCTTACNAACTTAATGATCACAATTCTCTTGAATTGTAATCATTACTGGGCAGGGAGTGTGAGAAATTTTTTAAGTATCTTACTAGGACATTATTCCGAGTGATGTGTGGATTTCCAGAGCTTTTGTAGAGCCCAGAATGTATTAGCAGTAATTTAAAAGTCAAACTGCAAACTAAGCTATGGTTACACATACCTATATATTGTTTCAGGGACCAGACTATATTTGCAATAACCCTGAACTCCAAATTGATGTTGATGGAAGTGAATTCGTGGATAAAGCTGGTGTAGCTGGTCATGACTTGGGCAAGGAGACAGCGCATGTGCCTAATATTTCAGAGGCGCTGCCAGCAGCAGCTGCTGCAGTTTGTGGCGATGGTATGTTATCAGTTTCTTTAATTACTGAAGACACCCCGATACTTTTTGTAGACAAGAGTCATTTTGACAGAGCACAAGAACAAATTGTAATGCTGCCGAGTTCTGAAATTTCTCTTCCTATTGAAACCGACGATGCTGCCATGACTGAAAATGGAATAGCTGAAACTAAAAATAATGGCCCGAACAGAGTTAACAAAACAAAAAAAGATCCAAATTCGTGTAGTTGTAATATTAGGAAAACCAAGTGCCAGGCAGGCAAAAGTTATATTTTGGTTCACAATAAGTTTGTTCCGGCCAAAAGCATAAACAAATATAAGGACTTGACGTGAACCCCACGTTCACGAGTCCTTTTGCCCACTGACTGCCGCAGTGTGCCCACACCAGACGCACCACACCGACAGGCTTGTGGGCACGAGTGCATTAGTGTTTAGTATTTATTCAGTATTGATGTATACCATAATTATCGTGTGTCAAAACAGTCATCACATACATAGCCAGCCAGGGACATGTGACATTTTCAAGTTGGCAATGCAGTGGCTGCTACGAGTCAATACTTATATTTAATATTAATATAATGGTGTTTTATTATGTAAATACAAGGGTAATTGTGTTTTATTATGTAAATTGTGTTTAATTATGTTTATATAAGGTATATCATGTTTACATCTCATTAGCATTTTAAGTCGCATTTGTTTCATCTCTCCACCGCCAGGTGTCGGCCGTGCTTAGGTGGCGCGAGCCGATGCATTGCGCAGTCTAGTAGGCAACATCACTTCGGCGCGAGCGGACGTGGTAAGTCTCTCGTTTCACAAGAACCTCGGTACCAGCCTCTCAGGCTGCAACCTCACTCAGCAATCGCATCATCATATCATTCACGAAGCAACTAGTATTTTTATGTTACATCTCACCGAGGAGAGAGCAGCGTCACGCGCCTTAAGTAATTATAATCCAGCAGTGTGTTTATATGACCACGCGGTCACCACGTGTTTGATCAAAGTGTTCAATAAAATAATTATATACATAAAAAACTTGAGTGCGTTATTAATTCAGGCGTGCGCAGCGGCCATACAGCTCGCAATTTCATAATATCTGACGGTGTGTTACCAGAGAACCCCTGGGCCGTCGGCCGAACGACCCAAAAATCTCATCAGCTCACCGCGGAGCTGTGGCGCCGGGCGAATCCATAATCATTACATTCCAACTCTGGTAACCGACCGCGTCAAGACTACATCAATTCATGCAGATTGGATTGCAAATGCATAACTCCAGAACAGAGAAACTATCTAAACAAAATATTTTATTCCCTTAATAAAGAAGGGAAACGAAACTTCCTGGCTTCAAACAGCGACATGAAAAATGTGGCGAGACACAGATGAGGAAAGATCAAATATAATTCTAGATGGAAATACACATTGACATGGTCGAGGTGACCCAGGGCTGGCTGGGTGTATAATTGCTCGGCGCAATAACCCAGTGCAGAGTTAGTGATGTGGGTCGTTCAGTCAACGGCCCAGGGAGCCCTGGAGTCCTCCGTCAGTTTGCAGATGATGTTGTCATGTACTTGCTGTTACACTATTTAACCTTATGACAAGGCTGTAAGCCATCTCGTACTCCTGAAATATGCTAGAAAATTGTGGGTGGTGCTACAAGGTGTGTAGTGCCCTACACATCCCGGAGAACAATGAATCAACACACATTGAGCTTTGTAAAGCTGTTTACTTACAGTGCTTGATTACATGTGAATAATGTAAGAAAACAGACCCAGCACTTACAGCCTACCGGTGACCTTAGCGTGGAAATGAGTGTGGTGTTATGTAGATATGCGGTAGCATTAAGCTCTCTGTTGAGAGTGTGGGTTGTTCTCCTCTCGGCAGAGCAAAGATATAAACCAAATGTTAAGGTTAAATGATTAACTATTGCAATGAAGAGATAACCTCCTGAAGGAATGTATCGAGGGGGCTCGCGGAACGGGTGACCAATGCCCCCATTCTGGCCCAAGTGCTGAGTCGAACTGGCAGTGTGACATCGACTTCCGTCACTAGCGACTAGAACCGACATCAAACATAGAATTGTAAAACATGACATGAACACTATGTAAAAATTATGGTAATGGTGAAAAATTGTATAAATTAAATGAAACACATTGGGGACACCCCCATTTATTAACAAATGTCTGTTAAGGTTGATGTTGTGAAGTTGATTAGGAGTGTCACCATACTAAATGACATGTTACAAAGATGGAGGTCTTTATAGGCAATCTCCCTTTTTGAAAACATAATTGCTCTTTTATAACTAAACATAAAATTCACTATTATGTTTTCTTGTGAAAAGTGTCTGTATTTCACTTCCTGTGATGTGTTTGTATTTCACTGGCTACAGTGTTGCCAGGGTCTGTCTCCTGAAGGGATGGACGAGTCCACCTGGGAAAAGGGATGTGGGTTGCCATTCTTGATTTATATTAATACAATAAAACACACCGCTGACTGTAACTGTGAATGAGGTGTCATTTTTTTATGTGTTTGGAAAAATGCTGCTAACTATTTTGAATAATTTGGGGCACTTAGCACTTCAGCTTCGCCCTACAGTCCAGTTCGATGCCACATGGTGGTGAATAATGTCGTATGTCGCGGCGCGAGCTTCTACGACATAACGACCAATTGTCAGTGCGCCTAACGACTGTAGCTTTGGGGTAAACACCCCTGACTGTAGCTGTGAATGAGGTGACTGAGTTTAATATGTTTGTAAAAATCCTGGACTCTACTGGATGAAGCGTTGGGGGCACTTATCACTTCAGCTTCGGCCTACAAGCATTGCATCGTATTTAGCTGCGCAAGCTGCGGCGAAGCAACAACCAATTGCCAGTGTGCCCAACAGATGTGGCTTTGGGGTAAACACCGTTTCGGATCGCCTACTTATTTATTAAAAGAGTTACCTCTTGTAACAAATGAATAGGGCGGTCTCTTGAGTTGCGTAATCCTTGTCGGCAAGAAGGTGTAAGCTCCGTTCTTGTCAACCTGCACTACGCACTCTTGGCGTATTGTTGTGGGTGAGGCCTGGTGTAGCTGGTGTAGTTGTTGTGACTGCAGAAGTTAGAGTGAGCACGAGGAGCACGTGGACACGTGGTTCACGTCAACTTGTGTCAGAAATTGACATGGAATGTAATGACATGTAAATCTATCATAGAATGCAGATACTAATGTAATTCTCACCTGAAAATATTAACAATAATATGTCAGAAATGCAGCTCGAATTACAACAAAGGAAAGCATGTATTAAAACTTCACTATGACTCGAAATATCATAACTAATCCAAACATATCTTATATACAGACTTGGTTTATCCACATTTGTAACACTCACCTCCGACCTATTTCAACAAAACTTTCCTGCCTTCATTCAGAATTAAGGTTCCATTTTCATTATTGACTATCGATTATTCATCAATTTTAAACATTAAAAGGCAAGCATGTGGTAATGCAAGCTGCAATTGCAATTAGAGAAACCCAGTATTCAAAAGATGGGCAACATAGATCAACCCTGACCAAAAATGTTATTAACGTGGTCTTGACTCGATTCTGTTAGCGAAAAATGGCGAACGCTGGTTACACAGTCACGGTCCGTTCACAACCAAGTTGTGAACAAGAGCGCAAAACCACCTCGTCGTTAGCGATTCAACTGTGAAAATGCGGCTTATTTCAAATAAGTAACGAAGGGTAACTTGGAAATGGTGGAAAGATTAGTAGAATTAAACAAATGGAAAGTAAATATGGCCCTTCTGCTTAAGACATACACTGGAAAACTACAAAATACGAGTTTAAAAATCCATGTTTTTATTTTAAAGTTAACTGTTATTTAGGTTATATTTTTAGATGTAACATTTATGATTAATTTATCGCAGGTAAATCTGTATATATCTACAACTAATATTTTGAAAAAGAATGAATGTGAGGAAAGTAACGAATAATCTTTTGGAGTTGGCATTGGTTGCTTAATCAGTACATGCTGACATGGTCTGGCACAGCCACTGTCATCACATCATCGGCCCACAGTCGCTGCATCAGTGCGGCCCGTGGAACATGCACCGTTCACTTGGGAACAGGTCATGACCCCGATACCGAGTGATCCAACCGAGTGCCTGTTGTGCCCCCAGAGAGATATGTGTAATTAGGATAGGAATCAAGTTTTAGAATGTGTCGTAAATAGCATTAGAATTTATCGCTCACCTGCAAATTTTCGTAAAATTCGCCCTTAGGGGACTGCGAAGTAATCGCAGAATAAATGCATGCCACGTGCATATTTAATGAGTTGTAGAATATCAAGACTAGGGTATTTGAAGTGTTATACATAATTTTCCGAGTGCAATTTGACGCGGTCGGTTACCAGAGTTGGAATGTAATGATTATGGATTTGCCCGGAGCCACAGCTCCGCGGTGAGCTGATGAGATTTTTGGGTCGTTCGGCCGACGGCCCAGGGNTGCGGCTTATTTCAAATAAGTAACGAAGGGTAACTTGGAAATGGTGGAAAGATTAGTAGAATTAAACAAATGGAAATTAAATATGGCCCTTCTGCTTGAGACATACACTGGAAAACTACAAAAGACGAGTTTAAAAATCCACGTTTTTATTTTAAAGTTAACTGTTATTTAGGTTATATTTTTAGATGTAACATTTATGATTAATTTGTCGCAGGTAAATCTGTATATATCTACAACTAATATTTTGAAAAAGAATGAATGTGAGGAAAGTAACAAATAATCTTTTGGAGTTGGCATTGGTTGCTTAATCAGTACATGCTGACATGGTCTGGCACAGCCACTGTCATCACATCATCGGCCCACAGTCGCTGCATCAGTGCGGCCCGTGGAACATGCACCGTTCACTTGGGAACAGGTCATGACCCCGATACCGAGTGATCCAACCGAGTGCCTGTTGTGCCCCCAGAGAGATATGTGTAATTAGGATAGGAATCAAGTTTTAGAATGTGTCGTAAATAGCATTAGAATTTATCGCTCACCTGCAAATTTTCGTAAAATTCGCCCTTAGGGGACTGCGAAGTAATCGCAGAATAAATGCATGCCACGTGCATATTTAATGAGTTGTAGAATATCAAGACTAGGGTATTTGAAGTGTTATACATAATTTTCCGAGTGCAATTTGACACGGTCGGTTACCAGAGTTGGAATGTAATGATTATGGATTTGCCCGGCGCCACAGCTCCGCGGTGAGCTGATGAGATTTTTGGGTCGTTCGGCTGACGGCCCAGGGGTTCTCTGGTAACACACCATCAGATATTATGAAATTGCGAGCTGTATGGCCGCTGCGCATGCCTGAATTAATAACGCACTGAAGTTTTATATGTATATAATTATTTTATCGAACACTTTGATCAAACACGTGGTGACCGCGTGGTCATATGAACACACTGCTGGATTATAATTACTAAAGGTGCGTGACGCTGCTCTCTCCTCGGTGAGATGTAACATAAAAATACTAGTTACTTCGTGAATGATATGATGATGCGATTGCTGAGTGAGGTTGCAGCCTGAGAGGCTGGTACCGAGGTTCTTGTGAAACGAGAGACTTACCACGTCCGCTCGCGCCGAAGTGATGTTGCCTACTAGACTGCGCAATGCATCGGCTCGCGCCACCTAAGCACGGCCGACACCTGGCGGTGGAGAGATGAAACAAATGCGACTTAAAATGCTAATGAGATGTAAACATGATATACCTTATATAAACATAATTAAACACAATTTACATAATAAAACACAATTACCCTTGTACTTACATAATAAAACACCATTATATTAATATTAAATATAAGTATTGACTCGTAGCAGCCACTGCATTGCCAACTTGAAAATGTCACATGTCCCTGGCTGGCTATGTATGTGATGACTGTTTTGACACACGATAATTATGGTATACATCAATACTGAATAAATACTAAACACTAATGCACTCGTGCCCACAAGCCTGTTGGTGTGGTGCGTCTGGTGTGGGCACACTGCAGCAGTCAGTGGGCAAAAGGACTCGTGAACGTGCGGTTCACGTCAAATTGTGTGTCTAATCAAGCCAATTAGTGACGTGGGAAATAATGAGTCTTTCTTTCAACCTGACCATTCCGGTTGTAGAGTGCCCCAAAACTTAACAGACCTAAATTTCCCATGTGCTCTGCAAGGCACCACATAATCCTGTTTTGTATTTAAATTAGTGCTTAATTAAGAACTTCTCTACAGTATTAAGGAAACTCGCTCAGCACATTTAATTGTTTTATGTGTATAATTTTCAAGTTCTATGTTAATGAAGTCTGTTAATTAAATTACCTCGTGGAGTGAAACGAGCTCTTGGCAAGGATGCGGTTCGCCCACGCTACCCCGACAGTCTGATTCAACGAGTCTTAGGTGCTGCACGTGCGTCGCATCGCAGGGGACTTTTATATTTTGTTCTTAACATTTAACTACAACAGGTTAATGTAATTTATTGGAAATTTTATTTAATTACCAACAGTCTTCCCCGCGTTCGCAGCACCCCTCCGTCAGCTCAATTTACTGACCCCGGAGGTTTAATTGGTCTTGTAAGTTTTCGCGCAATTATTGTCCTTTTTGTACAGAAACGGCCGCTGACAGGTCTTATGAGTCAGATTCGCTTTAATCTGCATTGTGTACACGTAAATGTGTACAGTATCTAGCAATATAATTTACTTGAGATAACAGAAACTTGCGAGTTCTCATTTCGTGTTGTATTTGGGGCCCTGGCCCTATCCAGGAAGTTATCGATGCCTCAAGGAGGCATCATTTATAGGGTAAAAGGTTATACTAAGGTGTGCTGGGGAGCCTAAATACCCCGGCTATATGTTATGTTTTCCTATAAATTTATACCATGTATGCCAGGGGATACAGCCTTGCGTTCGTTCGGCCCACGATCCTGAGAACTGTGACATTTAATTATATGTAATACATATTGAATATTGGCGGATTATTGCAGTGTGTTAAGTTGATTCGCTGCGTTGATTCGATACTCACGAATGCACTTAGTTGTGAATTCAGGCCTAGGTGTAAAAAACGAAAATGCTTAATTATTCAAGAAATAATAAAAATTATGAGCTACACAACGAAAATGTAACTCGATCTAAAAAATAACAGAAACTTATGAATTATATATAACACTAAATTTAAACCTGTATTTCAGAGCAAAAATAACAGAAACTTGTGGTGAACCTGACCCTGGGCTTTGTTCGGAAAACCACGATGTGCTTGTTGAATTAAATTTCTGTTATTCAGAATGCATTGTTTCACAAATTATGTTATTATAGTGCATTTTTAAATAGAAGTGAAATTCACATCTTAATACATTTTCGAAGAATACCTCTGAGATTAATTTACATCTCTTTAAGTAAAACTTTTTCAAGTGGTACTAGTACATATTGAGCATCACGAGACAGCAGCACTATCCCACCGCCATAGCCGTCACTTCGATTTACGATAAAGCGAGAGTATCACTATCGAAATACATAATACACTACTTAAATGTATTCCATATACCTACTGTTTATTTTGAAGAAATATAATAGAATATAGTATTTCTCATGTTTAGGGCATTTTAAATAGTTTTCTTTTCAGAATGTCGTACATATACATTATTTAAATACGTCAGCCATTTTCGTTCCATTTTCGTTCATAAAGACAGTCACAGGGCATTCGAAAGACCATCATGGAGACATACTGAGTTACAGAATAATATTTCGCCTCTTAAAATTAGTTAAGCGGTAATTGTCTTTATATAAAGACAGTAAAAAGTTAGATAATAGGGCCCCTTAAGTATATAGAGTTGGAAGGAGTGGGATAGTGGGGTGCGACATCGCACGCCCAGAGACTCAGAATTGAAGTAACAGGATTAAGTCACTGCGACATTGTCTCTGCGAGGTATATTGTAGTACATAACGCACTTTACTTTTGTACGTCGTCTTACAATGAATTACGTAATTATAACGACTTCCGAGCCGATAAAAATGCACATAAACAGTTTTTAATTACCAACATATTTTTATCGTATTCGACGGATAATTTAAAAATCGTTTAACAATTGAGGTAAATAGTTATCAATGTTATAGAGAAAAAATTNAATGCACTCGTGCCCACAAGCCTGTCGGTGTGGTGCGTCTGGTGTGGGCACACTGCAGCAGTCAGTGGGCAAAAGGTTTCGTGAACGTGTGGTTCACGTCAAATTGTGTGTCTAATCAAGCCAATTAGTGACGTGGGAAATAATGAGTCTTTCTTTCAACCTAACCGTTCCGGTGGTAGAGTGCCCCAAAACTTAACAGACCTAAATTTCCCATGTGCTGTGCAAGGCACCACATAATCCTGTTTTGTATTTAAATTAGTGCTTAATTAAGAACTTCTCTACAGTATTAAGGAAACTCGCTCAGAACATTTAATTGTTTTATGTGTATAATTTTCAAGTTCTATGTTAATGAAGTCTGTTAATTAAATTACCTCTTGGAGTGAAACGATCTCTTGGCAAGGATGCGGTTCGCCCACGCTACCCCGACAGTCTGATTCAACGAGTCTTAGGTGCTGCACGTGCGTCGCATCGCAGGGGACTTTTATATTTTGTTCTTAACATTTAACTACAACAGGTTAATGTAATTTATTGGAAATTTTATTTAATTACCAACAGTCTTCCCCGCGTTCGCAGCACCCCTCCGTCAGCTCAATTTACTGACCCCGGAGGTTTAATTGCTCTTGTAAGTTTTCGCGCAATTATTGTCCTTTTTGTACAGAAACGGCCGCTGACAGGTCTTATGAGTCAGGTCCGCTTTAATCTGCATTGTGTACACGTAAATGTGTACACTATCTAGCAATATAATTTACTTGAGATAACAGAAACTTGCGAGTTCTCATTTCGTGTTGTATTTGGGGCCCTGGCCCTATCCAGGAAGTTATCGATGCCTCAAGGAGGCATCATTTATAAGGTAAAAGGTTATACTAAGGTGTGCTGGGGAGCCTAAATACCCCGGCTATATGTTATGTTTTCCTATAAATTTCTNAGGTAAAAGGTTATACTAAGGTGTGCTGGGGAGCCTAAATACCCCGGCTATATGTTATGTTTTCCTATAAATTTCTACCATGTATGCCATGGGATACAGCCTTGCGTTCGTTCGGCCCACGATCCTGAGAACTGTGACATTTAATTATATGTAATACATATTGAATATTGGCGGATTATTGCAGTGTGTTAAGTTGATTCGCTGCGTTGATTCGATACTCACGAATGCACTTAGTTGTGAATTCAGGCCTAGGTGTAAAAAACGAAAATGTTTAATTATTCAAGAAATAATAAAAATTATGAGCTACACAACGAAAATGTAACTCGATCTAAAAAATAACAGAAACTTATGAATTATATATAACACTAAATTTAAACCTGTATTTCAGAGCAAAAATAACAGAAACTTGTGGTGAACCTGACCCTGGGCTGTGTTCGGAAAACCACGATGTGCTTGTTGAATTAAATTTCTGTTATTCAGAATGCATTGTTTCACAAATTATGTTATTATAGTGCATTTTTAAATAGAAGTGAAATTCACATCTTAATACATTTTCGAAGAATACCTCTGAGATTAATTTACATCTCTTTAAGTAAAACTTTTTCAAGTGGTACTAGTACATATTGAGCATCACGAGACAGCAGCACTATCCCACCGCCANCTCTTTAAGTAAAACTTTTTCAAGTGGTACTAGTACATATTGAGCATCACGAGACAGCAGCACTATCCCACCGCCAAAGCCGTCACTTCGATTTACGATAAAGCGAGCGTATCACTATCGAAATACATAATACACTACTTAAATGTATTCCATATACCTACCGTTTATTTTGAAGAAATATAATAGAATATAGTATTTCTCATGTTTAGGGCATTTTAAATAGTTTTCTTTTCAGGATGACCTACATATACATTATTTAAATACGTCAGCCATTTTCGTTCCATTTTCGTTCATAAAGACAGTCACAGGGCATTCGAAAGACCATCATGGAGACATACTGAGTTACAGAATAATATTTCGCCTCTTAACATTAGTTAAGCGGTAATTGTCTTTATATAAAGACAGTAAAAAGTTAGATAATAGGGCCCCTTAAGTATATAGAGTTGGAAGGAGTGGGATAGTGGGGTGCGACATCGCAGCCCAGAGACTCAGAATTGAAGTAACAGGATTAAGTCACTGCGACATTGTCTCTGCGAGGTATATTGTAGTACATAACGCACTTTACTTTTGTACGTCGTCTTACAATGAATTACGTAATTATAACGACTTCCGGGCCGATAAAAATGCACATAACAAGTTTTTAATTACCAACATATTTTGATCGTATTCGACGGATAATTTAAAAATCGTTTAACAATTGAGGTAAATAGTTATCAATGTTATAGAGAAAAAATTTAACATCTTAGGAAATTCCATCAAATATTACAAAAATGCATTATACTTATATTTTTCATTAGATTAAATTGGTAAATAAGGGAATTTAGGAAAACAGCAAAAAAAATTGTTTTATTAAACAAGCAACATTAAAAAATAATGGATATTTTATTGTTTATTTTGGGCATAGTTCAACCAATCTCCCATGTCCATCTCGCATCAATCAACTAACGACACAACGAAATAAAGTTGGTGTATATATGCAATAGCAGATTATAGTATGATAATATTTATGCCTACATTACTTGAGTCCAGTACTTTGTACTTTATCTGGTTTCGTGGTCTGGCAAGACAAAGTGAAGGGAAATATTTATTTAGTTTCAGATGGTATTTACTCCCAACAGAGCGACTGGCACAGTTCTTGTCGCATGTCGCTGTGTAGTGTGTAGTGTCACCTGTCGCCGCCGTGGCGTTCTCGGCGAGCAGCGACAGACTATCCGGCGCCGGTGACACATGGCGACCAGGAGTGCTTGACGTGGTAGCAGCGACATTACTTCGCTGTCGCCGGAGTTAACCTGGCCCTGCTACTTTCATTTACTGTAGCTACAGCGACACGCCATGTTCGTGTCGCAGTGACGAAAGTCGGCCCGACCTACTGTATTTCTGAGCAACATATAAAGAAAATATGAAAGCCATTTGAATGCTAAGACAAACTAAGTGTGTCTTATTTGNTGTATTTCTGAGCAACATATAAAGAAAATATGAAAGCCATTTGAATGCTAAGACAAACTAAGTGTGTCTTATTTGTGTATATGCTATTTAAGGTAAAGTGAGCTCTTTTTGAAGCACTCTAATTTGGAATAATTGTCAATACTTATATTTTATTGTAGCCTTGAAATATATATACTATGTTTATTACATACATGGCAATATTAAAAAAAAAANCAATACTTATATTTTATTGTAGCCTTGAAATATATATACTATGTTTATTACATACATGGCAATATTAAAAAAAAAAGCGGTGGAAGGATAAAAATTGGTTGATAGTAAAAAGTAACTAGGAACTGAAAAGTGCTCATTTTTCCATGAACAGCCTATAAATGTGTTTTTGTTTTGTTTTTATTGGCTGTGTTTGTATAAAATTTGTTGTAATGAACAATTGTAAAACTGATTCGCCAATCAGTTACAGTGTTACGTATAAATTTGAGCATTTAAATTATTCACAAATAGCTTCCAACTAGTGCGATTCCTTCTCCATTTCACTACCATAACTATCCTCTAATAGTAATCAGTAATTTCATCGCCAAACGCACAACAGGAAAAAAAAGTGCACGGCATTTGAATGCCATTTTATTGCACATGATACCAATAAAATGTGGTTTATTTAAGTTCCGTAGTTTGGCAAATTTAAAATGATAGAAGAACATTCAGGTTCATAACTTAATTATCTCCAGTAGAGCGACACTTTGTGCATACTACATCACTGATACACGTGCCATGGTAGGCACATAAATACACCACATGTCCCTCGTCATGCCTGCACATGTCTCGATACAGTCATTCACCACATACCAAAGGTCAGCTGTCCGTGCAGCACAAACTCTCTTCTACTGTGCAGCTACCAGGTAGTTCGACTGTTCCTGTCCATGTAGCACAAACTCTCTTCTACTGTGCAGCTACCAGGTAGTTCGACTGTTCCTGTACATGTAGCACAAACTCTCTTCTACTGTGAACATACCGGGTAGTTCTACTGTTCCTGCCCGTGTAGCACAAACTCTCTTCTACTGTGCAGCTACCGGGTAGTTCGACTGTTCCTGTCTGTGTAGCACAAACTCTCTTATACTTTGCAGCTACCGGGCAGTTCGACTGTTCCTGTACTACGCGTTGGCGCAGCACAGTCACGGTGGGCATGGCAGGAAACACACAGATCTTGTTGCACGTGTTCTTGCCAGACACTGGAGTAGAATGGTGTGCCGGGAAGAGGGATAGGATGGCTTCCCACGCCTCTTCATCTCACTAACTGACTCACCTGGTGAGCATGACAGCATGTCTGCAAGCAGGTTGTCTTCGCCCGCGACATGTTGTACCTTGAAGTGGCACGACTGTAGGAGAAGTGCCCAGCGATTGAGCTTGCTCCTGGTGTCCCTCATACTGTGCAACCATACGAGGCACTGATTGTCGGTGCACAATATGAAGCACTGGTTTTCAAGCAGCTGTCGGTACCATGTAAAACTTAGCAACACTTCCGGACACTAGCGTTCTTTCAGATCGTAGCGTCACTCTACTGGCCCGAACNCACGACTGTAGGAGAAGTGCCCAGCGAGTGAGCTTGCTCCTGGTATCCCTCATACTGTGCAACCATACGAGGCACTAATTGTCGGTGCACAATATGAAGCACTGGTTTTCAAGCAGCTGTCGATACCATGTAAAACTTAGCAACACTTCCGGACACTAGCGTTCTTTCAGATCGTAGCGTCACTCTACTGGCCCGAACTTAGCACTGCTAAATACGGACACACTGTTGTCGCACGAGCGGAACATTTGTGGAAAGCGGGGAGGTCTCCGATGGATGGAACTGCAGTCTACGGGGCAAATGATCGCTGTTAGTTGGGATGGGATACACATCGTACAGCTATGCTAGGCTTTCATTAGTTAATATACACATATTATTTAGTTTACATTTAAGTCATTGGGAAATCAGTGTGCGAAACATAGTTTTAGATGTTTCCTATTACCTGCGATCAGATGATATTAAGTTCGGGCAAAACATGACAATCGTTATTAGTGTTTATTCAAACACAATTTCATGATGTTCACTATGGCAAAAAAAAAACTAAAATAAGATGAGTATACAACATTTTGTGCTTACTGAAATCTCAACTAGAGGAAGTCTCAGTCCTGCTTCATTTCTGGCGAAGTCTGTACACACAGTCCAGGGTTGGAGCTAGGAGTTACTTCTTGTGCCAGGTGGTGGGGGGTGTAGTTTCCACGAATAAAGTACCGGTAAGTGTAGTCTGGAGTTTCTCCCTTTGTACCAAAAATATATTTATATTTAAAGTGATTGCTATTTAAATGTGGCTATACACTCCCGCAGCGAGATATTGTAAGCATTTTGATTGCTTATGAAATACTTGTTACTTTATCATGAATTGTTTTTAAAATTGCATAGTTAATTAGTCATTATACACTCTGGAGGGATGGTAGTCGGCTACATCCCCCTCTTTGACTTGCCCAACAGAACTACATAAATTGGTGAAGATGATTGCAAGTATATGTTGAACTTTATTTTACATTATAGAGTGAGCTGTTAACTGTAAAATAATTCAGTTCCATCCAAATAAAATAAGAAGTTATTTGGTTTAAAAAATGTTGCTTGAAAGTAACTTTCTAACTTAAATGTTAAGTTGTTAACACTTAAGTTCGGCAGTGGGGACTTTACAGTCAAACTGTTGGACATAATGCATTTGCACAACTGCTAACAAAATATCAGACATTAAGATTGAACTTAAGTTCTTTGTTACATGCGTTATTAAAACTCACCATAATATTGTGTTTAATGTCTTATTGCTACAAAATCATGCGTGGTAACTTTAAGAACGATATTAAATGCTGAATTCCATTTCATGCGATAGAGACAACTCTTGAATTCGCATGAAGTAAGAAATTTAAGAGAGAGAAATAATAAACAAATTTTTTTATAACATTTATTATTCCATATGTTATACTGGGACTGTTACATCGTAATTTTCAAATAGTAAACTACCTATAGTTTTGCTACCAAGTTGCCTATTGAAATACTGTCAATATTCTGTAAATAATAGACGGAAACCCAAACTCATGGGTCTCCGCTACCCTTCGCTGCGCCACAATACAACTGCAGCCTCGTGCCGACGACAAGAACATCGGGCGAGGCCGTCAGCAACAGTATCTCGACGGTGTTTGGGAAAGCACCCCCTTATCCCAGCACCGCGCGAGTCAGCTAACGGCCCCCACTTTGATCCGACCACCTTGGCGGTACCAGGAAGGTCTCGTGGTTCGGATCCCAACAGACCGGCGTGTGTCTCAAACTCAACGCTGCGCCATCAGGGAGCAGCACGGGTGAAGGCGACACCAGGCTTCGTAGCGCCTCTAATCAGGACACGTACGAACAAGCGACGCCATTGTGCAACACTAAGTGTTCGAGAGTTCTAGTGACCCCCAAAAGCAGAGCCTAATTATTCCCATTTTAACCCAAAGTGTATACCACAAGTGAACTGGGTCTTTAAACGTAATTTCAAATCACGTCAAAGTAAAGTGCCAACGACTTCCTACTTGGGGCACGGGCTTGACCCATGCCGACCTAAGTTTAGCCCCCACAGGCATCACCTGACGGGAGGCATTTCAGTTTATGTATTTTTCTTTAGGTATAGTGAGTGTAAAAAAGTATATGTTTATTTTGCAGAAGTCAACAGGGTTACGGGCTCGGAAAGACACTTCCCCAGAACTACGTGCACATAAACTTAACAACGCGAAAGTGCGTTGTCATCGATAATTCAGCAGCTTGTGCAGTTGGTAGAACACGTCAGTTTTTGTTAACTACAATGTTCAGTCTCCAATTAGCTAAGGGAATTTTCCCACTCGAGTAATGTAAAGAATTAAGTGCATAACATTAATTTGCACTTGTCTTTTACACTCACGCGTTACCGACTACCGTCGTCTCCACAGCAAGTGGCCGAGAAGACAGCGGCAGCTATTGAATCTGAAGAGGGAATTCATCGGAACAGGGCACGTAGTTCGCGACTCCTGGGCACTTCATCAACTTTGCATTGTCTACGATCAAGAACAATAGTTTTCACTTTCTTCAACCAGAACATTATTATTTAATGTAACTTCATCGCCCACGAGGAGCGCCTCTCCACTTTCTGCAGACGTAAAGTCCCAGGAGTGCAACTTCGTTATGTACACTGAAGAGCCAAAAAAACTGGTAAACCTGCCTAATATCGTGTAGGGCCCCCCAAGCACGCAGAAGTGCCGCAAGACGACGTGGCATGGACTCGACTAATGTCTGAAGGTATGCAGGAGGTACTTCACACCATGAATCCTGCAGGTCAGTCCACAAATCCAATCTGCGCCAATTTGAAAAAAGCGTTGCACGTCTGTCACGTTTAATGATTCTCGTCAGTCGTCGTTTGGCCCGGTCTTTCGCGATCTTTTTCCGGCCGCAGCGATGTCGAAGATGTGATGTTTTTACCGGATTCCTGATATTCACAGTACACTCGTGAAATGGTCGTACGCGAACACCCAAATGTTATCGCTACCTCGGAGATGCTATGTCCCATCTCTCGTGCGCCGACTATAAGACCACGTTCAAACTCACTTAAATCTTGATAATCTGCCATTGTAGCAGCAGTAACCGATCTAGCTGCCGACCGCATCGCGTTACTCTGATTGGTTCCACACCTCTGTTATTTGCATACGCTCGCCTATACCAGTTTTTTTTGGCGCTTCAGTGTACATCCGGTGAGCACACATTCATGTCCCCGCGTTAGCCCCCGACGGGTCCAGTGTGTCGGGCCCGCTTGACGACAGGAGAATCGTCAACTGGTTTGTATTGTCAGAACCGCAATAAATTACTTCAAGCCCAGATTAAGCATTTTGATTGCAGGCATTTCTGGAGCTGGACCCACCAACCAGCCATTCTCAGGGTTTAGGTGTTTTCAGTGCAATATGTACTTTTATCAGTGTTTAATTGGCATGTGGAGTGGCCTTACAACTCTGAATGTAACTGATTTCCCACCAGCATAACTGTGCACCTCACAACAGGCACCCACGACGATGCTGAGCCGACCGGCACTGCCCACAACTAGCATCCTATCCAATCACAATTAAATACCCCTTCAGTTGAGACGTAGGGGATCGGGAGGATAGTCTAGCCACCAGGGTGACTCAGCCACGACCCACAACAGCAGAGCAGCCGGTAAGAAATCAACCAGAAATTTGCACTATAATAAATTCACGGTTACTTCACACTTGTCTGAAGCCCTGCTAAAGTTATACTTCTAGGATGTTCCTCCGCTTCATGCAAACAGAAGGTTTGATTAGAAAAGTGTGAAGAAACCGCAAATAGACTATAGTAACAGTGCAGCAGCGACGGCCCCACCATTCTCCAACCCCGACCTCAAGTCAAATGACACCCTTCCTGTGTGGCTAGAAAATCCACGTTTTCACGCGCCATTTCCTCACGACAATGGCGCCCTTCCACTGTGGCCAGAAAAGCCACTTTTTAATATTTTTCAAAATTCTGAAAATTTTCCAAAGTCACATTTTTAAACTCATTGTGCAGGATCTTTCATATGCCATCGTGGCACGATCGTGGCACCTTTCTGGTGTGGCTATGAAAGCCGTTTATCAACATTTTGCAACTTTTAAAAAATTTCAAAAGTTATGTTTAGAAATTTTTTTAAAGTTATTTGTAAACAGTTTTAAAATGTGCTAGCCAATGTGACACTCATTCTAGGGCATCCTAACTGTGTTACATCAAGCTGTGTGTCATAAACAAAGCGGACAAATCACGTTATTTTCTAATCAACTTACAAGTGTTGGAACCATGTGCAAACTTCACTAGTGTCAAGTGAAACAATGTAACGCCATCTGGCTGTGTTTGAAAACACCCTCCAGGTGTTACGTATGTGTANTCACTAGTGTCAAGTGAAACAATGTAACGCCATCTGGCTGTGTTTGAAAACACCCTCCAGGTGTTACGTATGTGTACATAGCAAACAAATAATAGCATTTCGATCACTTTTGTAAAGCCGCGCCGTGTTTCCCCGTGATACCAACGTACGAAAATAAAATAACAATTCAGGCGAGGTACGTATAGTACTGTAAATACATCGANTCACTAGTGTCAAGTGAAACAATGTAACGCCATCTGGCTGTGTTTGAAAACACCCTCCAGGTGTTACGTATGTGTAAATAGCAAAAAAATAATAGCATTTCGATCACTTTTGTAAAGCCGCGCCGTTTTTCCCCGTGATACCAACGTACGAAAATAAAATAACAATTCAGGCGAGGTACGTATAGTACTGTAAATACATCGANGTTTCCCCGTGATACCAACGTACGAAAATAAAATAACAATTCAGGCGAGGTACGTATAGTACTGTAAATACATCGAGCACGTTATAAAAGCTATTCCCGCGCCTTCCAGCAAAAAACGACTTGTTCACGCTGCTGTAGCTTATGGTATACAACTATAGGCACCTGCTTTGAATCTTGCCACAGCCTTTCCGCCGATGAAATGATAGGGTCGCCTCTGTACGTTCCATAGGTACACGCAGCACAACGATAACACTGGACGTCAGTTCAGAGTCCTGCGCTTAGCGGCGATGGCGCACCTGCAGCGCGCACCAGTGTAGCCCTTATGAGCTCCCACGCTTCTCGGCCTCGAACACGGGAAACATGCTCCAGGCAGGCGGGTTCCTTAATGCCAATATCGTCGAGCACGTAGCACGTTCTTCGCTGGTTGCACGAGAAAAGCTGAACACAAGTGCAGCACGTTCCATAAGAAATTACGTGACGGCAACACTTTAATTCAGATACTAACGCGTGATCGAGTGGGTAGACGAAGGGGAACGTGTGGGTAAAGTAAATACTACTCAGGTTAGGAACAAAACGAGCTTTATTACGGGGAGTTTGGCGTAGGGAAACTTTACGCCGCAAGGTGTGCTGGTGTTTCAAAGAGGTCGCTTTTAAGCTGGCGGTAAATGGGGAAGTTCTATATGTTTTTATGCAGAAATTAGTGTCGGGCCTTAATTGTAATATACATTTGCCCCAGAAAAAATTTAAAGCGTTAACTTTATTTCGTAAGTATTATTCGCGCCCTCCAATGGTGTTTGCAAGAGCGAACTGAAAAATACAACTATGTTTTTCTTGGGCGTTCATAAGCAAGCTTAATTCAATGAGAAAACGTTACGAATTTAAGTGCGAAAAAAATATAACTGCTATCAAAAGTAACTTTGTACTATTCTCTTTTCGGTTAAGGAAACTGCGCTGGAAAGCCTTAAAAAGAATATTTTCATCCATTTTAGTATTATATTATTCGATTCAGTTGTGATATTTAAATAAAGTAATGTTGTGCAAGCCTACGTTTTACTAAATCAAATATACGACAGAATATTTTAAAGTTATATTTCCACTCTAGTGCGACGAGCGAAGTTTTTTCTTTACGTAGGTTCTGTACACGCAACACCAGCGCTACCCGGTGTAGTCTACTCAGGGTTACCTCTATTTTACCTGAAGCCCTGCTGAAGTTCTGCTTTCAGGATATTCCTCCGCCTCACGACACCCAAGCTTAACTAAGTCTAGAAAATGCCGCCAGAGGGACCTTGCGCCACATTCTTGCGCACGCAGTTAAATAATATTTTGCATACCCTGTTAAAAAAAAAANGCCGCCAGAGGGACCTTGCGCCACATTCTTGCGCACGCAGTTAAATAATATTTTGCATACCCTGTTAAAAAAAAAAGAAAACCAATTTTCACTTATTTTACGGAAAAGAGCTGGTAGAAAATTCCCCAGGAATCTTCGTAAACTCTCCGTAAAATTACGGACTCTCCGTAAGTTTCACAGAACTTTCTGTGAATCCGCGGAACATTTCCGTAAATCTTCTCGTTCGTTTTCTGTACTTCCTGTTTTTCTAGCCGTTCACCTGCATTCTTCTCGTACCATTGCGGATGTACCCTTTGTTTAAGCAACTCTTTTAGTGTCTAATATAGTTTGTGTAGTTTACGAGCTGATAAATGCTACAGACGTCTGATGCTTTTTTTGTTTTTGTTTGAAGGAATACTTCTAAGTGGCGTGGATATCGCGACTGCCGCAGAAACTGGTTCTCCGGTTACAGCGGCGAAGAAAGCTTCGCGAAGACCTGATATGGTTCGTTACCGCAACCTGAAGCGAATAGGATGTACGGAGACTGTCCGTATATTGTATTTACGGAGCTCATCTCCGTTTGCCGTCTTTACGGATTGCGTTTCCGTAAACTTACTGTACATTTCCGTAAAGATGTCCGTAAATATAAGGGAAATTTTTAACAGTGTAAGAATCATTTTTTGCTAGGCATTACCAACACACCTTTATTCTCTCTAGTTTCATTCATATTTATTATAAATTAAATATTAAAATTTGTAGACAAGATATAAGCAAAAGTCGAGTTTATTCTAAAATAAGTTTCTTTTATGTTAACATTCTTCTGATGCAAGATATATTTAGAAAACAACCAAACACCCCATACATGGAGCGGATTTTTCAAAGGTTCGATTAAAAAAGAGTGAAAAAAAAAAACAGCAAATAGACTAAAGCGAAAATTTTTTAAAATTTGCTAAACTAAAAACATTGACCTTCCCAATCTTGGTGTGGGTTTTCATTTCGCCCGGAGACAGCCTCGGTTGGCGGCCCTGATTGTAACGCGAATCACGTGGCTGGCCCGCGCGGTTCCGGCGCGAACACGTGCATCTCGTAAACAGTGGCGTGTGCGGGGACCGCCCAGCGGAGGAATTTCCATGCCCGAGAATAGCAACGGCGTTCTTCTAAGCAGTTTACACGGGCACGCGAGACCCATGAATGACAATGAATCGTGTGGCCATCGCCTTGCTTTCCCGAGCGCCTGACGCCACTTCCTGTCCGTTCCACATTTATATTCGCGGGTCGAACTTTCTTAACGAATCGCCGAACTGATTCGTCACACGTTTTTAGAAATTAACGGCCGACCCGGCCCCGCAATCGATTTTGTTTTAATTTTTCGGCAATTTCGTTGTCGCGCGTCGACCGCCATCGTGGCCTTGTAGAAGAAAATTTATTAACGTTCCGGTGAAATTTTTAAACGATTCGCTTCTGTTGGTCCCGCACACCGCCGTCGAGTTTTGGAATATATTAATTAATATGCAGGAGGCAATATTCTTGTAAAAAAAATTTGTTGATAAATTTTAAATATACAGGATGATTCTAAAATCATGGGAAAATACATTGAGGGGTGGTAGAGCTCACTAAAACAAACAATTACTGTATAGGAATATATGGGCGGAAGTGACGCGTTGAGGCACAAACACAAAAAACGTAACACATTAACGAAAACATAAAATGTTCATTAGCAGCATACGCAACGAGTGATTCCGTACAGAAAATGTTAAAACAGTTGCTGGAAATGCATCCACCAACAGTCACGCATGCTTGGCGACCTCTACATACGGCGTGATTAGTTGACAATGGTGGCGATAGTTGAGGGCAGTCAAACGGTGCGCCAGTGACCTGCTGCATCAGCGAACAAAGCATTNAATGGTGGCGATAGTTGAGGGCAGTCAAACGGTGCGCCAGTGACCTGCTGCATCAGCGAACAAAGCATTTGCGCCCGTATATTCCTATACAATAATTGTTGGTTTTAGTGAGCTCTACCACCCCTCAATGTTTGTCCCATGATTTTAGAATCATCCTGTATATATATATATATACATATAAAAATCATTGCAAGAAAATTTATAGTATTATTAATTCACCGTTAGCTGTACGCTTTCAAAGATCATGTACAATTTATCTTTCAGTTCCATAATTTTGAAAAGACATTAATGTGTANGGTTTTAGTGAGCTCTACCACCCCTCAATGTTTGTCCCATGATTTTAGAATCATCCTGTATATATATATATATATACATATAAAAATCATTGCAATAAAATTTATAGTATTATTAATTCACTGTTAGCTGTACGCTTTCAAAGATCATGTACAATTTATCTTTCAGTTCCATAATTTTGAAAAGACATTAATGTGTANTGTTAGCTGTACGCTTTCAAAGATCATGTACAATTTATCTTTCAGTTCCATAATTTTGAAAAGACATTAATGTGTAACTAGTACGTCAATACTTACTATAGTTAAGGTTACGTCTACTATACGTTGGGAATAGCAATTATAAAAGTTTAGCAAAGGAACTATTTTCCCCACTAGTGACGGAAAGGTACTGTATTTTATGAGTTAAGCAAGAAGTTACTGACAAATAATGAGTCTACTTTCCTCTACATGGGTGCAAATAAATGTTAGTAAAGTTCTTGAAAGCTCAGGTGGTAGGTAGACATTGATGTCTCATTGACAGCAATATCATTGGAGATGCAACCAGAAACATGTGAAACAGTACAATCACAATTAAAATACACGAGTGACTTACCCGGGATTCGAATTAAGATCAACTCGTAACACTAAGCTAGCTTTCAATCAACTGCATCACGGAGGTAGGATTCGGAACATCGAATTCTGATGTAATCAGTATAATCTTTTGAATGATAGCGTTCACTAACCTGAAATATTTACTCGGCCATCATTTTGAAATTAAGTGTCTGAGCCACTGAAATACATAAGTTTACATGTCCTGACGTAACGCCCTTTGCGTGAAAAATTTGATGGAAATCGGTTGATTGTTCTCCGAGATATGGCAGAAAAACCTTATTTTCTTATATGGGGCAATCTTACAAAATTGTTTAACAAGAGGCTTTGTACACGACATTTGTTATAGATAATGTCAGCATAAAAAAATTGTTTGAATTTAATAAATTTTTTAACAAATATGCCAAACATATGAAAATATTTATNTAGATAATGTCAGCATAAAAAAATTGTTTGAATTTAATAAATTTTTTAACAAATATGCCAAACATATGAAAATATTTATATGGCCACCATTTTTAAAATAATTGCCTGACCCCATTAAAATCCTCCTGTAGGTGTACACAATTCTGTAAGGCCAACGAGATTTTGCGGTTACAGCGCACATATTTTTAAATACATAACAATAAAATGTGTTTCCGTAAGTGCTACGTGAAAATGTAAATACATTTATGCATTTACTCTCCAAATATATACCAAAATTCGAGCCCATTGGTATACGTGCATACTCAAATTGGCTCCACGGCGTAACCAAACTATATTTTACGTAAAATTACTATTTCTTACTATCCTTTGTCGACATCTCCCTTTTTCTCCCTAGTTAATTTTTACTTTGGAATAAATGTTATAAATTATGGACAGACCATGACAATCTAACTTACAATTAAAGGACGTATACAATTATCACTACTATATTTTATTCGTGAAACAATCAGACCTGTCATACATGGGTACATTTGTAAAAAATTATATTGGAAAAGTGTAAAGCTAAAGTGAACAAACTATATTATGGGTATGAAACGTACTCATCCTCTAGAACAAGACGCAGAAGAACAACTAAAGAGGTGGGTAGTTACCGCAGTAGATAATTTGTGTGTCTTAGCACCTACTGGCAATTATTAACCTACTTTTTACTAAAGGAAATATAGGCTTATGAGATCACTTCACAAATTTGTGTGTTTGTTTGTGTGCCCCCCCCCCCCAAATAATGCTAGAACTCGTGTCTCGGGAAGCGAATTCCACCAAACTCGGTATACGTACATATAATACTTAGTAAGGACATTCAACTTTTACAGTTTTCGAACACGACATGTGCTTATTTTAAAAATGGCGCTATTTAAAATTTATATTGCTATTTCATATATCGGGAACCACTTAACCAAATTTAAAGGAAATTTCGTATTTTGTCACTTCATCATGTAAATATTTAATTTGGAGAGGTGCATTTAATGGTCCGCTATTTTATAAGATGGCTTCACATGGAAACATTGAGCTTTTACGTCATATTTGGGAAACCAGTCACTAGGTACTCGCCGAATTTGCAAGTAATAATACTTACAATGATAGACCATGCTAACGTAGCGATTTAAACAGATAAGAAATTTGTTTTCAACATTGTGATCGTATAAATATTTCAGGTTAATTTGGTGTAGCCTACAGTTTAACCAAATTCAACCAAAATTGATATGTTGAAACAATATAACAAATTTCAATCAAACTTTGTATGCAGGCAGTAGTCCCTATTAGGTATAACCTTAAAATGTGAATACGTTCTATTCGCGGTGTCTACACACATTTTCAATCAAACATTTGAAAAACCACCCCACGAATAACGTGTTTGGCTGTTTCCTGTATCACAAGCGTTTAATACTTGTGTTAACATAAAAGTACATAATTTTTGGTTATATTTAACTTTTATTTATATGATATATATTAAGTTATAATATTTCATTTGTAATTAATATTAATAAAACGAAGCGAAAACAGGTGTATTTGCAATGGCTAGTAATAAATAGTTCACAGGGAAAACGTTATTACACTGAGTGCGCAAGAATGCGGTGCTTTGTCCCGTTGGTGTAATTTTCCAAACTCGGTTAAGATTTTTTTGCACGAGGCTGTAGAATGTTCGGAAAGTAAAACTTCAGCAGGACTCCATAAAAGTTGTAAATAATCGTGAATGGACTATACACAGAGCCTTGTAAGACGGTGTAACAATTTAACGTCATATCTCGAGAAACAACTAACAGCCCACAAAATTTCGCAAACAACTGTTAGGCGTACAGGAGGCTATGAATACTGACAATTTTTATGTTGGGCAGACACTATTTGGCTTCAAAATGATGAAAATATAAATATTTTAATTTAACATGCATTTTGTTTTTATCTAAGTCTAGAGTATGGCCTACTTCGTCAAATTTACTCGCAAACATGTGAACATGCGAGTAGACTAATTAACTGTTATATTGGTAACGTTCTGTTTTTATTTGTAACGGTAAAAATCACGTGGCTTGCACAACTGCACACGCACCAGTTCTTAGCCTCTGCGTGAAATGTCTGTTTCGCCGTAGCCTGGATGCAGAGGTCATCTACTTATTTATCTGAGCTACTGCGAGATCAGCATTTTCATGCAGCTCATTCATGAGATTGTAGGCTAACAACAGAAAACACCTACACCGTGACTACTGCCATCGAAATCAGGCCGACTCGTGAGGTGCCATAACGGAAATGGAGATCTAATGTTTGCAGGATGGTCGATTCTTAAGCTGGGGTCACGACAGCCCGATTAACACAACACGGCAGACCAACACGATGTCAGAGCTCGACGGAATTTCATATTATACTTTATTCAGTGTTCACAATACCCCGAAGAAATCTGCCCGACAAGTGTGTTAGTTGGCTGTTGGAAAGTCGTAAAACGGCAAGTCAACTTATAATATCAAATACTTACACTTTAAAACTCACGATGAAGTGAATGATTATTTTGCTTTTGACAATATTTGAATATGTACGAGAGAAAAATTATTTAAAAACAAACTGGAACGTTATCTTGGCTGCAAGTTAGTTTATTATTTACTACAGTAGGGAAATACCCATGACATTTTGTTTTATAATGTTGTATTTACCTTTTTTTGTGCGCCCTGACGATGCCGACACGACGAAAAGTAGAAATAGAACCTAATTTTGTCGGGCTGTCGGGGCTGTAATATTGTCGCACTGACGTCACAGTGACCTTGCTTTTCATTGACTGCTACTCAGGTTTCGTCGAGTCGAGTTTGTGTTTTGTCGGGTACGTCGGTGTATTGTGACTCCGGCATTACACTATAACATCGTGACTAATAAAACTATTGAAACACATTTGGTCTCGTTCGATAGGGTATACGACCAAGATACGAGTATGACTTTGAGTTGGCGACTTGCAGTGTTACGACTCCGATACGCTAGCGCGCTGGTTTTTGGTGCCAAACGAAATACACTGAAAAGCCAAAAAAAAACTGGTACACCTGCCTAATATCGTGTAGGGCCCCCGCGAGCACACAGAAGTGCCACAAGACGACGTGGCATGGATTCGACTAATGTCTGAAGGTATGCAGGAGGAAATTCACACCACGAGTCCACAAATCCATAGGAGTGTGAGGCGGTGGAGATCTCTTCTGAACAGCACGTTGCAAGGCTTCCCAGATATGATCAATAGTGTTCGTGTCTGGTGATTTAGGTGGCCAATGGAAGTGTCTAAATTCAGAAGAGTGTTCCTGGAGCCACTCGGTAGTAACTCTCGACGTGTAGGGTGTCGCATTGTCCTGCTGGAATTGTCTACGTCCATCGGAAT
The DNA here is from genome assembly GCA_002778355.1 of Clitarchus hookeri. Taxonomy (NCBI): domain Eukaryota; kingdom Metazoa; phylum Arthropoda; class Insecta; order Phasmatodea; family Phasmatidae; genus Clitarchus; species Clitarchus hookeri. The sequence continues at coordinate 80,483 of NQII01001099.1, read as the reverse complement.
GCACAATGAACATGAATGAGTACACGTGATCGGACAGGATGCTTAAGTATCTGTCACCTGTCAGAGTCGTATCTAGATGTATCAGGGGTCCCATTTCACGCCAACTGCACACGCCCCATTTAATGACAGAGCCTCCACCAGCTTTAATAGTCCCCTGTTGACTTGTAGTGTCCATGGATTCATGAGGATGTATCCATACAAGTACACGTCCATCCGCCCAATACAATTGGAAACGAGACTCGTCAGACCAAGCAACGTGTTTCCAGTCATCAACAGTCCAGTGGCGGTGTTGGCGGGCCCAGGCGAGGCGTAAAGCTTTGTGTCGTGCAGTCAACAACGGTACACGAGTGGACCTTCGGCTCCGAAAGCCCATATCAATGATGGTCCGTTGAATAGTTTGCACGCTGGCACTTGTTGATGTCCCAGCATTGAAATCTGTGCCAATTTGAGAAATGGTTGCACGTCTGTCACGTTTAGTGATTCTCGTCAGTCGTCGTTTGTCCCGTTCATTCACGATATTTTTCCGGCCGCAACGATGTCGAAGATGTGATGTTTTACCAGATTCCCGATATTCACAGGACACTCGTGAAATGGTCGTACGCGAAAATTTACATTTTATCGCTACCTTGGAGATGGTATGTCCCATCTCTCGTGCGCCGACTATAAAACCACGTTCAAAGTCACTTAAATCTTGATAATCTGCCATTGTAGCAGCAGTAACCGATCTAGCAACTTTGCTAGACGCTTGTTGTCTTATATAGGCACTGCCGACCGCATCACGTTACCCTGATTGGTTCCATACCTCTTATATTTGCATACGCACGGCTATACCAGTTATTTTGGTTCTCCGGGTTATATAGCCTCGCGCTATCGATTTAAGCCATAACATTCAAATATCAATTTCGTAATTGGCCTTCATCCCCATATCTCAGAGAAAACATTACTAGCTAACGGTGACGTATTGACGTAAAACCCAAAGCTGGGGGGCCACGGTGGCATAGTGGATAGACTACTCACCTCCCCCCTCCCCACAAGGCAAACCAGGTTCAATCCCCGGCTGGATCAACCCCGGATTTTCGCGAGTGGGAATCGTGCCGGACGATGCCGCTGGTCGACGGGTTTTCTTGGGGATCTGCCGTTTCCCCCGCCCTTGCATTCTGGCGCTGCCCCATTCTCACCTCATTTCACTCTCATCGGCTCTCAGGGCCTCTCCATATCCCAGACCCTGCCACCACCCGATTTCTTCGAATTCTAGACTTTATATTATTTGAACCAGGTCCTTTCAGATGTCGATAGAGGCGTACGTCATTTAAATTTTTGAGGCCCCCTCTCATCCATTAAAAATAATAAATGCAAAACTTAAAGTTTACAAGTCGCGTAAATTTTGAATTATTACATTATTAACAGAGTAACATTTGCCATTTGAACATTAACTCGTTTATTTAACCCTCTCATGCCCATTGTAGACATGCTACACAGGGATATTATATTTGACCAGTGCTGTACTCTGCGGGGCTCAGTGTCCAATGATCTTCCTTGTCGGTAACTGACTCCTGAACCACGTTACTGCGCTATATGTTACGACTGCATGGTTAATATCACTGATCGCCACACACAAAGCCTGAAGCTTATTGTTTCTGATAACGAAACAAGTTCTTTGCCCTGCGTAAGCATAGCATGCATCACAAAATGTGTAATTTGCAACAGCAGTAATTATAAATTAGTGTAGAAATGAAAGGGTTAACAAATGCTTCTGTCGTTTTGAAATGCAAAGTCCATACCCTAAATTTGAAGCCCTGTATGAAGTGAGACCCGGGCCAAATGGCCCTGCTGGTTCTGTGATAGCGTCTGCTTTGAACATGGTTCTTTGGTAGAGTTGCTGGAGTAGTAATTAAAATCTTTCACCGTTTATTTTCCGTGAAATTAGCTGAAATTTTTTCCGAGAAAAAATCTATTATTACGGCAGCGCTCCATGTCTCCGACGCGGGAGAAACACTCTGGCAGCCGGAGAATGAGGGGGAAGAGAAAGGCCGATAGGGTCTGTTGTGTCAGATTTCATGACGAGACGACCACAAAGGGGAGGAAAAGTTTTTTTCTCGCTCTGCCCTCAAGTCCTGCATGGATCTTATTAACCTCCTCATTGGCATTTTCATGAATAATTACGAGATCCGGCGATTTCCCACGAAATAGCGCGAGCC
>NQII01001099.1:29730-72767 GCA_002778355.1 Clitarchus hookeri | reverse complement strand
GGGGGGGGGAGGCTTGCCGCGCACGTCTCCACGGCCGCAATCTAGCACGGGACTTGCTGTGTGTGTGTGCGTGCGTGCGAGATTGAGTTCGGGCCGGCCGCGCACCGCAGCAGATGCAAACTTAGTGTTATTACAGATGGCCGCCTTAATATCGACACAACCGCGCGAGAGTCTCCATTTGCCGCAGCGGGCTGGCCACCGGGCCGTCCGAACCAAAACGACACAAGAACACGACGGGAACGATCACACACGTTTACTTAAGCACTTTTAATTCGACGCTAAGACGTGGAACTACCTTCCCCTCCGTCGATACCAACTTAACTGGGCGAACGCCACTCAGTGCACCCGTTAAAATAATGGGTGATTTTAAAATCATGGGTCAAACATTGAGGGGTGGTAGAGCTCGCTAAAACAAACCATTTTTGTATAGGAATATACGGGCGGAAGTGACGCGTTGAGGCACAAACACAACAATTACACATGAAATGCAACACATTGTTTATTGACAACGTCGCCGCTAAATGCCTTTTTACTGCGATGTTTATAATAATTGCTCAAAATTGCTACCACCGACAGTAATGCAAGCTTGGTACCGTCGGTGGAGTGATTGGCGAACAGATTCAAATACGCCGGGTGTTTCACGCACGCCACCATTGTCAGCCAATCACGCCGTATGTAGAGGTCGTCAAGCATGCGTGACTGTTGGTGGATGCATTTCCAGCAACTGTTGTAACATTTTCTGTACGGAATCGCTCTACCACCCCTCAATGTTTGTCCCATGATTTTAGAATAACCTGTATATGCAGGTAGCGGCAGTGACATTTTTCGAAGGTTGATTTCAAAAGTGGTCAGTTAAGCATGGACAACCCATTGTAGCCAGTTAGTATCCTGTATCCACCTCGGCAGAACAACGTGCGGGTGTAATTATATGGGGCCGCGGTGGTGTAGTGGGCAGACCACTAGCCTCCCATCCAGGCGAACCAGGTTCGATTCCCGGCGGGGTCGCTCCCGAATTTTCGCGTGTGGGAATCGTGCCGGACGATGCCGCTGGTAGGCGGGTTTTCTCGGGGATATTTCGTTTCCCCCGACCTTGCATTCTGGTGCTGCTTCATATTCACTTCGCTTCAAACTCATCGGCTCCTAAGACCTCGATGTTAAGCGCCGCCCAAATATCTCCACTCCACTCCACTGTATTCCCATTTTATGTTTTTTTTTTTTGCCTACTTTCCGTAGGAAAGATAGGCTTACGCGATGACCCGAATGTCTGTCTGAAATGTAGTCCCGACTCCCCTCCGGATAACTCTTAGACCTGAAAAAATAATTTCACCGAACTACCTTCACATGTAGAAGTTAGTAATGACATCGGACTTTTTATAGTTTTCAATTACTCCGGTTTCTTATTTTCAAAATGGCGGCAATTTAAAAATTTTGGTCACTTTGTTATATCTAGAGAACCATTCAACCGAGTCCAACCAAATTTGATACGTTTATAGTACATGATATACGCATTAAAATTATAAATCAATAATTTAATTACTCCGCCATTTTGTAAGATAGTGCAAATTGATTAAATAAAGCTATTAAATTATATCTTGGGAACCATTTAACCGATTTCAACCGAATTTGGTACTTCGACAGTGCATGANAAATAAAGCTATTAAATTATATCTTGGGAACCATTTAACCGATTTCAACCGAATTTGGTACTTCGACAGTGCATGATGTAGGAATTTAATTAAAAAACCCATAATGTCATTGGTGCACCATTGGGGAAAATAGTGCAAATTGAAAAATAAAGATTCTGCATTATATATTGGGAACTATTTTACCAATTTAATTATTTCCATCCATGTAGAGGAAAGTAGACTGATTAGTTATATAGTTAACTTCTCGTTAANCATTTTACCAATTTAATTATTTCCATCCATGTAGAGGAAAGTAGACTGATTAGTTATATAGTTAACTTCTCGTTAAAGTTGAATTCTACAGCGAAGTGTTAGGAGTGCACGTGGAACAGGCCGCGAAGTGTGCGACGCGACTTGAGCCACTGTTGCGCGAGGTTGGCGACTGCACGGCAGGTGGACTACCCGGCCAGGAAACTAATCGCAGCCTTTACCACGTCCGTAACCAAATTACACAGGCGCCGACAACTCTCTCCAATTACAGCACGCCGCTGTTCAATTGTTGTTATTCCCGGTGCACGCTGGAACTCCAGTGACTTATGCCTCCCCCCCTCCTCGCCAGGAGACGGTCTCACTATCCGCGAGTCGCCCAGACCGACCGGCGCACACATCAAAGTAGACGGTGAGTCGCCATCACATCCGTTCTCGAGCGATCACATTCCACACACTCGCCACGATTCTCTCTCTCACCTCCGATAAATACATCTAAATCTTTTTAAACCCTTGACCCTTTCATTCCTAAATTAATTCATGGTTTCTGGAGTTGTAAACCAAGAAACATTTTCTGATACGTGCTATACTTCGGTTGGTTGAGAACTTGTTTCTTTACGACAACCAACAAGCTGCGGGCATTGTGTTCAATGGTCAGTGATATGGGCCAGTCGTAACGCGGAGCAGAAATACGGTTTCTAGTCTATTCGCGGTTTCTTCACACTTTTTTAAATCAAACCTTTGGAAAAATCATCCCCATCTATAACGCGTTTGGTTGTTTCCTAAATACGCCGTGTACCACAACCGTTTTATACTTCTGTCAACACAAAACTACCGTATAGTTAAGGCCACTGATTTTTACGCAAAAATAAAAATCGGAGCGCACACTAGATTTCATTACAGTATATACACCTCAGCTGTTGACCTACCTCAACTGTCTGGTGGTGTCGTTCCCGCATTTGACCGAGCCACTCAGGATTGTGNTACACCTCAGCTGTTGACCTACCTCAACTGTCTGGTGGTGTCGTTCCCGCATTTGACCGAGCCACTCAGGATTGTGTAACTTCAACACTGGCACCATCGTGATTCGTGCGCAAACCGTTAACACGGACCAGAGCATGCTTCAGCCAATGACAAACGCCGGACGACCCCACAGTGCTTTGAACTGTGTCTTGTCTCGAAATCTCCTCGCGAAATATCACTGCCGCTACGTATAGTTAATTAATTTGAAATTTTATTTATATTTTACGTATATGTTATATTTAATTTATGGTTAATATGAATAAAAACAGTGAGATTATAGTTGTGTTGGTAACGCCTAGTACAAAATATNTACACCTCAGCTGTTGACCTACCTCAACTGTCTGGTGGTGTCGTTCCCGCATTTGACCGAGCCACTCAGGATTGTGAAACTTCAACACTGGCACCATCGTGATTCGTGCGCAAACCGTTAACACGGACCAGAGCATGCTTCAGCCAACGACAAACGCCGGACGACCCCACAGTGCTTTGAACTGTGTCTTGTCTCGAAATCTCCTCGCGAAATATCACTGCCGCTACGTATAGTTAATTAATTTGAAATTTTATTTATATTTTACGTATATGANTCTCCTCGCGAAATATCACTGCCGCTACGTATAGTTAATTAATTTGAAATTTTATTTATATTTTACGTATATGATATATTTAATTTATGGTTAATATGAATAAAAACAGTGAGATTATAGTTGTGTTGGTAACGCCTAGTACAAAATATTAATACCTCGAGTGCGCAGGAATGCGGTGCGTTGTCCGTTTGGTGTACATTTTTAAACTTGGAAGCTGTTATGCATGAGGCGGAGGAATATCCTGTAAATAGTACGTTAGTTAGGCTTCAGAAAGTTTGGAAGTAGCCGTGAATGGACTGTGACAATCAGTTACTCCCAGGGGAAGTCATTGAGGACTGAGCTTCGCAGAGTACAGCGCCGGTCAAACATTACCTTCCTGTGCAACAAGTAGACAGTTGGCTGCAATTGGCCTGAAAGGGTTGGCTCCATAACGTATTTGCCGAGTATACTCGTTCACATACGACACGTTTCAAAATAGGTAAAAAAATAATGTTCAGTTGTATGCAAGGTCAGGAACTAGGCCAATACACACGTCGCATTTCGTTGAGCAATGCTATCGGTAGGGACTGGTGCGGTCGTACGGTTGAGGATTCTCAGCCGTACCACTCTTAGCCGTTAGGCCTCTCTGTGCTACGACTGCCCAATCAGTGGGGGAGAGGGATCACGCCCTCTCATCGCAGCTTAGCACCTGAGTTGACAAGATTCAAGGCCCCAACCTGATTCACAAGTACAGCAGAGAACACAAGGTTTTGAGGCCCTCGTACTCGGATACCAAGCGTGTGGTCTGTCCAGGGTTCTATCCAGACCCCTAGTGCGTCTCCAGGTCGAAACTGGGGCGGGTTGCCGCTCACCTCCCGGCCTTTCTTTGAGAAGGGGGAATCTCTCGAGACCTCCTCCAGCATACGGAGTTAGCCACTGCCAGCACGAGTCCAACCTAATGTGATCGGCACACCAAATAGAGCCTCTGGTGGGCTGAAACGATCAGCCGGTGTTCCCACTTGTTTTCCATGGCACTAGTGGGTTTTCAATGACCGATCGCTCCACCAATGGCGAGCGCCAGGCAAACATAAGCAGCCCCTTCCACCAGTTAGTGCACCAGGCAGCAGAGCCACCTGTTGGCACTCTCCGGTTGTGGTTGAGGACACTTTAAATCCTCACCGGGCATCAGCCTTGCACACATTACAGGCCAGTGGTCCGCCCTGCATCCCACCCTGTACCACCCGCAGGAAGACAGAGGGTGTATGCGATGAACGTGGAGGGACCGGCTTTACCGGTTCCACCATGGTACGCCTGGACCCGCAGGTACCAGACTTCTTCCATGTTATCATCATGCTTCCACGCCATCGCCGCCACAACCACCCACCCGCAGAGCAGCCGGTTGGAGCAGCCGTCATCGGCCACTGACCATCACCGTACTTTAGAATGTCTTCACCGTGAAATTCCAGTGTCGGGCTCCAGCGGCCTGAATGCCAAGTGGTCCATCACCCCTCCGAGTGGTCGGGCCTAAGTATCAGCTATCGGCGCAAGCCATCGCGGCAGAAACCCCTTGCCGGTTACGAGGAGACTGGTTGCCATGGTGATACGGGGGGTGGAGCTCAATCTGCGTTACCTAGGGGTGGTACGAGGAGTCTTCGGTCGCCATGAGTGGAGAGAGGCTATAAGAGACGCGTTATCCACACTTTCTAGGGTCAAATGCGGTCATCGGGCTCGTATTGGTACGGAAAGAAAAATTTCGCGTTTCAAACGGCCTGCAGGCTAGACTCCACTGCACTATGTATTTTCGAGCCTCAGCTCTCTGTTGATTGGCTGCTGTCCCAGTGTGTGGCCAGTTTTAGATCAGACCAGGTGACACGGGATTCGGTGCCTTTTATTGTAGGTCTGTTATTGGTTCAGAGCTCACCTGGGTGTGTCTAATAAACAGTGATACAANAGATTCGGTGCCTTTTATTGTAGGTCTGTTATTGGTTCAGAGCTCACCTGGGTGTGTCTAATAAACAGTGATACAATTGCAAACATGACAGAAAAATGCATGTGTTTGAAATCTGTCTTGCCCTAAAATGAATTCGCGAAATTCTCCAGTCCCTAGCTATTGGCTGCTGCAGACACACCAACTATTCTATGATTGGTTGCTTCTTGTGTCATGGAACAACCGAATTTCTATCCACAGTTTCCAAATTGCCAGTTATTATAATACATTTGTAAGTAATTTTCATACCTAACATTTCTTCTTTTACAACACTTCAAACGAAAAATTTATGTATACGTTAAGGGGCTAATGTACTCATTACATTTTAATTTCAGGTGTTGCAAAAGAGGAACTTTTTTGGTGTGAATAGTAATTACAAAATTTCTTATAACCACTGACNTTTTAATTTCAGGTGTTGCAAAAGAGGAACTTTTTTGGTGTGAATAGTAATTACAAAATTTCTTATAACCACTGACGCTTTTGAACTTATAGGAATGGTTTCAGCAGAACCACGGCACAAGAAGAAATCAGTTATAAATAGGGTCAGTGACTTTTCGCTTAAAAATCGGAGCACACAGTAGACTTCCATACTATATACACACCTCAGCTGTTGTTATACCTCCATTGGCTGCTGGTGCCATGTCCGTCTTTGACCAAGCCACCCAGGACTAAGTAACTCTGACACTGAACCTTCAGGATTCGTGCGCAAACGGTTAACACGGACCACAACATTTGTTAGCCAATCAAAGAAGCTGGACGACCCTACAGTGCTTTGGACTGTATCTTGTCTCGAAATCTTTTCGCGAAATATCACTGCCCCTAGTTATAAAACAGGTTGTGTCTTAGCATCAACCAATATCATTGGCCAGGGAAAGGCGATGCCAGTATTGGTGATAGCTTCTGGGCTTGAACAGCACCGACCATGAGTTCATCTGCCCTGCAACAAGTCAGGGGAGAACAAGTGTACTCGTGATAATGTGTCGAGGGGTTTATTTACTTGTCTTACTTTAGATACAACTTGTTCGAAGTTGGGTGTGCTGGTCACCGAAAGAATCATTAGTTTATATTCGTACGAAACAGTGTTCTATTTGTTGACATTACGTACAAGTAGCTACTGTTCCCTCGCATAAAACAAATTGGATGGCGTATTTTTAACTCTGTTGCCTGCCAGATTCACAACTGTAGTATATTTGGGACATACAAATTATAAAAAACTAATTCACTTACCGAGTTTAAATACGTCGAGGGATCTTCAAAATAACGCTATGAAATATTTTTGAAATTCTTAAAAATTGCTCAAAATAAAGAAATGATTGCGTATTTTTCATTTTTAGAATTCTTAGATTTTTTAGACAGATAAGTTTTGTAAAACATGCCTTAAACGAAATAAGATGCGAACTTACAGTCAGCTTTCTTTAAATTTTCTGTAAATGATTCGTTAATTTTATTTGTGGGTAGCACTGAACTGAAAGTATTTTTTGAAAATACAAAACAAACATTATCAAGCACAATAAATTCACTAACAAGCACCGTTTCTATCCTGATAGTCACAAAAAAAATTGCAAAAAAATTTACGAGTTGTATTTCGGAACGAGGGCAATCAAACGAGAGGCCAACAAATATGTACAGTTGATAAAACGAAAATATTTTGTTGGCAGTCTAATTTCTTTTGGCCCCAAGAAGACAACAACACATATTTGGTTAATTGAAGCGTGTAGCTAGCCTGAGCAATGAACCAGGTTGTGACGGCTGCTCGTCGTGATGGCGGCGCACGCTACGCCGTGCGGCCGAGGTGCTGCCCCACTATTACCAACCCCACGACTTTGATTTCCCGTTTTCTTTTTGTCTGCGCAGGTTGGTGGAGAGGCGCGGTGCATCGGGGACGCCGGGCGGGGAACAAAGACGACGCCAGGAGGCGCGGGACGCCTGCGACGTGAGGCACGTAGTCCCTCGGAGAGCTGCCCTGTCCCGCCTCCAGGGACTCCTCCCCTCCCCCCGGCACCAGCATTCCCGGCCGGCCCAGTCCCCTTCGCCACAGGAAAGGGATCGGACATATACACGGCACTCTCGTGACAACAAATTAAACCAAGCACACGAGCGATGTACAGACAGANATCGGACATATACACGGCACTCTCGCGACAACAAATTAAACCAAGCACACGAGCGATGTACAGACAGAGATGACGGTTTATCACGGGGGAAGTTGACTGCTTCCTACGACTCGACGTACTGTGCACACGTCCGGCAGATTTATTTCCTTATTGGCTGTCATGCATGCGTGAATATACTACCCTACTACCCTATTTCACTGGGCCAATGAAGATTATGATACGGTCCATGCGGTATAAGAATGCCACTTTCTGACAGTCAGTGNATGGTCCATGCGGTATAAGAATGCCACTTTCTGACAGTCAGTGAGTGGCAACTTGAAGTATACGAAACAAACCAAGCGCCATTTACAAAATCCTGTATCAGCTGATGCACGAACGAACAAAAGTTACGTTACGTTAGCCATTCTGAGTGCACTGCCGATGCACATCAGAAAAGCGGAAAATACGCGGATAAGAAAGAGATCTTACATTTATTAATGCATTTTATTTTACAAGGTCACAAAAAAATGGTTGTTAGTGTTAAAAACTAAACTTCGTGATAATGTGGTTATATATAGGTAGGGGCAGTGATATTTCGCGAAAATATTTCGAGACAAGATACAGTCCAAAGCACTGTAGGGTCGTCCAGCTTCTTTGATTGGCTAAAAAATGTTCTGGCCCGTGTTAACCGTTTGCGCACGAACCACGAAGGTACAGTGTCGGAGTTACTTAGTCCTGAGTGGCTTGGTCGAAGACGGACACGGCACCAGCAGCCAATGGAGGTATAACAACAGCTGAGGTGTGTGTATAGTATTGAAGTCTACTGTGTGCTCCGATTTTTACGCGAAAAGTCACTGGCCCTACTTATTGGCTGTCATGCATGTGTTAATATACTACCCTACTACCCTATTTCACTGGGCCGATGAAGATTCTGATACAATAAGGCGTACAGAGCAACAGCCAACTAGAACAGAGTATAAACGGTTCCTTGAAGTTGTTTATTTAAAATGGAAGAACAGTTACGCTGCAGAAACGAAGAAGTATCGCAAGATATTAATTAAGAGAAGAAATCAGGTAACAGTTTACTAGAAGCAATTTTTTAAAGTTATTCATATCTAGACGATTACAAAAACAAAACCTTTAAAGAAATTTAAAAAATTCTAAATATTTTAAATCACTGTAAATTTTCAACACAATATCACAATCTGTTACGAAAATCCATTATTTTACAACACTGCCAACTCAAAATTTCATTGGTTAAAAATAGTACATAAGGATTCAATTGTTAATCAATTTCGNAACTCAAAATTTCATTGGTTAAAAATAGTACATAAGGATTCAATTGTTAATCAATTTCGCACAAAAATTCTGGGCGTGTGAATGTTCTACTGTTATGTTCTGTGCAGTGTGCGTTTGTATTTTGATTACTGACCAAACTTTATTATTTTAGNTTTTAGTTTTTTTTTTACAAATAGGTTTATTTCTCTTTTTCCCTCTGACTGATGTTCTATCCAAAGCGAAAATATGTATATTTTGCCTATAATTTTTAGCCGTAAATTATGTCTTGTCGTAGGAGATCGGAATCCTATAGCGAATACTTTCACGGTCTTCATAAGGCGATACGCAAAACGCTCGCCACCATTGTCAGCCAATCACACCATATGTAGAGGTCGTCAAGCATGCGTGACTGTTGGTGGATACATTTCCAGCAACTTTTTTTAACATTTCCTGAAGGGAATCACTCGTTAAGTATGCTGCAAATGAACATTTTATGTTTCCTTTAATGTGTTATGTTTTTGTGTTTGTGCCTCAACGTGTCACTTCCACTCATATATTCCTATACAATAATTGTTTTTTTTTTAGTGAGCTCTACCACCCCTCAATGTTTGTCCCATGATTTTAGAATCACCCTGTATTTTACTTATGCAACAAAACTATAAACAAAATAATTACAAATTTACACACCGTAAGAAATACCAGTTCTCACAAAAAAAATAAAACACACTTGGTTACAGTCAATACAGGGTTGGCAGCCATTAAAATAATTTTTTGCTGTTACCATGGACAAAAAAAAACGCAGTAGTGCTGCGATTTGTTTGAAAGGGCCTGGATTTGCAGATGTCCCTCGAACTATACGCATCGGATACACACAAAACTACTGAAGGATTCTGGGTTGAACCTTGGTACAGACTTTCCACCAATAAAATAATAGGGTCATAGCTGAAAGTCTTGAAGGTACACGCAGTGAGACGAGAACACTGCACGCCAGTTCAGAGCCTTGCGCTTAGCGGCGATGGCGCACTTGATGCGCTTGGCAATGTCGCCCTTATCGCTACCTTAAGCGCGGAAGAAAGCTTCAGGTAGGCGGGAACCTTAAGAGCCACCCTGATCTCTCTGCTCACTCGCTACGGAAGTAACGAAAGCGATTACTATGACCACCTGTTTTTTGCGAAAAGATTCATACACTGAGTAGATTTCAACTTCTTACGTGCGAGCTTGCAAATGACCTTTTGCTATTGGCCGCGTGTCTCTGTCAGAAGACATTTCCTTCTCGAACTGAGACAATCAGAACAAAGGTACCTGGACACTGAACGTCCCTGATTGGTTGGCAAACACTTAAGCCACGCGCGGGTTAAACCCATCCAACAGCGATACTGGTTCTGAACTAACGTGTTTTGGAGTACGATTAACGGTGGAATCATTTAGCAAGAAACGGACGCCCATAACTATTACTCAACTGCGAAAGTTACTAAAATATAGGCCTGCGAGGGCTTGAAATCTGCCTTGTCCTCAAGCCGNCTAACTATTACTCAACTGCGAAAGTTACTAAAATATAGGCCTGCGAGGGCTTGAAATCTGCCTTGTCCTCAAGCCGAGTCGCAAAATGTTGCTGTCCCTGTCAGTGCTTGGGTACACCAGATCGTGTTGACTGAGTCAAGCCCCCACATTGTCCCTTGTAGTACAGTCGAATTAGGCAAAATTCAAGGCTAACCCACAGATTAAAAACAAGCTGAAACCTTCACTGGTGAGTTAAGGAAGTGCCCCAGTTCATGGTACAAAGAGTCTCATGAAATCCCAGCACGGGTTTTTCCACCATTTTGAATTTAACGTCAGCCATCTTGGATTTTTTAAGCGTTTGTTCAAAATTATATTGTGGGATTCTCATTAGTCCTAGAGAGATGCTAATTTTTTTAAAAATTGATTCTCCTTTAAGTGGTCTTTCCAAATATCAAGTCCAAATTGCTGCCTCGCTTCTCTCCATACGCAGTTAACAAAAAGTCTTCTCCCGCCATAGAGACCTCTTACTCTGACGATGCTGAGCCGTTTAATACTTCCATTATTTCACGAAGAGCAGCATTTCTCTTAAGTTTATGAAATACAAAATTTTCCCCTTTTCTGAATGGGGCAGCAGTTGCATTGGTAGCTGCATGAAGAAAGAGAATTTGAAATGATATGTTCCCTAAAAAGTTTTGCAATCCACAGCTTCTGTATTCCTGATCTGGACGATTATTTGTACCTGGCTTCAGAATCTTAACGTCCTCGCCTTTTTTTATATAGTGCAATGAGGAATACGAGCACATCTGCATCGTTGCCAACTATTACGGACTGAAGCCATGAGTCTGTCAGTGACGCTGGTATAGGGATATTTCATGTCGCAGTCACTGGACACCAAGCACGTAGTTGATTGGTCGAGGTGATTCAGCAAGCNCTGGTATAGGGATATTTCATGTCGCAGTCACTGGACACCAAGCACGTAGTTGATTGGTCGAGGTGATTCAGCAAGCATATTCTCAGCATAAGACAGTGAGATTCAAATGTAAATATATTTGCAACACCTCAACCCCCTCCACGTCACTCAATGAATATTTTTTAACAGTTATTAAAACCAAATAGAAATCAAATTGAGAAGGAGCTAAATTTAATTAGTAGTTTCAGCATCTTGTTGACCTGCTTGCAGACTATGTACCTCAGACGTCAACTAAGACAACGACTTCATTGCTTCTTGTACTTCCGTTCTAGTGCGGCAGGGGGGGGGGTCGCTACGACGTATTTACTCGTGTTTTACGTAGCTTACTTCTAAGGATAAAGCTACGAAATTCAGTGTTTTATCGCATTTATAATTTTTTTATTTCGTAAATAGTTAAAATACGGCTACTGTCATTACAGTTGTCGTCAAGTTGATTTAGTTTTTAATTGCCTGCGTGTTTCTTATTGGTAAAATGAAGTGCAATTCGGCCACGCCAAATATTCACGAATAAATAACCGATTATGGGTGACGTACAGTCGAGTCATTCTCTGTCGCCTCCAGAAAGAGGGGCAGCGGTGACTGAGCGGTTAACCTGCTCGCCTCCCACCAAGGCGAACCGGGTTCAATCCCCGGACTTTAGCAAGTGGGAATCGCGCCGGACGATGCCGCTGGTCGGCGGGTTTTCTCGGGATCTCCTATTTCCCCCCGCTGCTGCGTTCCGGCGCTGCTTTGTTCTCGCCTCATTTCACCTTCATCGGCTCTCAATAGCTCGTTGTTAACAGCCTCTCGACTGAACTCAGCCTCCAGAAAGAGGAGCGACGCGGGAGGCGGGAAGGAGCCACTTGACGTGGGACGCCGCGCTTGCCTCCATAGATGGCACGAGAGGCACGAGACGCGCGCTCCATCACGCAGGCAGCGGTGTTGTTTCCTGATACCGCCGCGGGGCCCGCTGGGCGCGCTGTTGACACGCGGCGTCCCGTCTCCGCGCGCGACTGACCAGTAATTTAATATTACATCTCGTTGGGCGTGTTCAAAGGGTGCCGAAACGTGGAAAAATAGTAACGCGGATGGAAAAGTGAAAAAAAAAAAAATAAAAAAAAGGACGGGAATGGGGAGGAGGATGGAAGGAAAAGTTAATGTGTGCGCGAGTGTGGGGAGTGACAAATGTGCCTAATGACGGGCGCGGGATGGAAGGAGAGCGTGGAGAAACCAAGCCGGCGGGCGTATCGTCCTCTCACCCCTTCCCCTTTCCTCCCCACCGACAACCTACAACAACCTCGATGCGCTTTTGTTTCGTCGCGCGGCCGCCCTGTCCCGTGGCCCGCGGCACCGCCTTGCTGGCCAAATAACAATACAACTCCTGCCCACTCCATTTACTACCATGGCTTTCAAGCTAGATGGTTTACCGCCATCTTGAATTCATTATATTTCTACAGAACTAAATTTACATATTCATTATTTGAAAATAAAACCTGTCAACACAAGAGACGCCTCGTTTTTGCGGAAATATTTTCTCGCAAGCTAGATTTAAATGTCTTTAGTACACACCTGCAGCTTTTCTTTGCTCATTGGCAGGGGGCCGCTTTTGTGTAGTGGCCAGACTGCNAAATGTCTTTAGTACACACCTGCAGCTTTTCTTTGCTCATTGGCAGGGGGCCGCTTTTGTGTAGTGGCCAGACTGCTCGCCTCCCACCTAGGAGAACTGGGTTCGATTCCCGGCTGGGTCGCTCCCGGATTTTCGCACGTGGGAATCGTGCCGGACGATGCCGCTGGTCAGCGGGTTTTCTCGGGGATCTCTCGTTTCCCCCGTTCTTGCATTCCGGTGCTGCTCCATAATCACCTCGCTACATCTTCATCGGCTCTCAAGAAGAAAGTGAAGAGATTTGGGCAGTTTTTAACAGCGTGGTCTTGAGAGGCCTATCAAATATAATTTGGCCATCGGACATGTCTCGTTTTAATAGTCGCACGAAAACTGAATAGCTTATTATTAAAGGTTATTCAANATAATTTGGCCATCGGACATGTCTCGTTTTAATAGTCGCACGAAAACTGAATAGCTTATTATTAAAGGTTATTCAAGTTTTATTTGGTTATCACAACGTACCGTAAAACTCGACAACTTTGTGCCACTTTTTGATACTTGCAAGCATAATCACCCTTTTTTTTATTAAGATAACGTGTTGGGAATTTTATCCAGCATAACTACACATCTCAAAAATGTAATCCTGTGGCCAAAACAAATCCAGGNATAATTTGGCCATCGGACATGTCTCGTTTTAATAGTCGCACGAAAACTGAATAGCTTATTATTAAAGGTTATTCAATTTTTTTTTGGTTATCACAACGTACCGTAAAACTCGACAACTTTGGGCCACTTTTTGATACTTGCAAGCATAATCACCCTTTTTTTTATTAAGATAACTTGTTGGGAATTTTATCCAGCATAACTACACATCTCAAAAATGTAATCCTGTGGCCAAAACAAATCCAGGAAGCAAGGGAAGGGAGGGGGAATTGTTTCTGTCTGGCCCATTGTTGTATACACAAGTAAGTCAACAGTCTTCTTGTCCCATTAAAATACGTGTCAAACGTGCCCTGGCCCAATGCCGTCACGCTACAATTATTCACAAGTCAAAACTATATACATTCTTTTACATTTTCCCTCAATGTTTAATGTGTTTTTTATGTTTTTTGCCAAATAAGTAAAAATGTTAATTGAAAATCAATATGTAAGTGGTAATACAAGGCTATCGTTTGTAATATTACAAATATGTGTTTTGCAGATTTGACAAGAAAACTGTTGTAGTTTTACAAAGTATTTTCTCGGCGACCGACCCGAGGAGATGGTGCCTGATTGGTCTGGGATCTGCCGACGTCGTAGAGGCGTCTCCCAGGCACGTCCGTGTCGGCACGGACATTGTCTCCGGCCACTTCGCGACGAATCCGTAATGAACCACGCTCGTGCAACACTGCGTTTCCGCAAGGCGACTTGCCACTTACGGATTGTCCGTGTCCTCGACTCCGTTTCGACAGCGCGGGCCGGAAACTGGGAGGAGGGGGGGGGGAGCACGTTTATAAACGTCCCCAGCATACGCATCCGGATAAATGAATGCTCAGAGGAAACAAACCCGTGAAGATCAGTGCCCTGTTTGATCACACGCGCTTCAGTTTCTTGTGGGTGTTGTGAAAAGAAAACAATAAGTTACCTATACCTAGGGCCAGTGACTTTTCGCGTAAAAATCGGAGCACACAGTAGACTTCAACACTATATACACACCTCAACTGTTGTTGTACCTCAATTGGCTGCTGGTGCCATGTCCGTCTTTGACCAAGCCACTCAGGACTAAGTAACTCCGACACTGAACCTTCGTGATTCGTGCGCAGACGGTTAACACGGGCCAGAACATTTTTTAGCTAATCAAAGTAGCTGGACGACCCTACAGTGCTTTGGACTGTATCTTGTCTCGAAATCTTTTCGCGAAATTTTACTGCCCCTACCTATACCTAACGTTATGAGTACAGAAACGAAAATTTCGCAAGTTAAATTACAGTATATGTAGTCTACATACTCAGTCCTGTGAACACTACAGCATAAGCCGTTCGTTCATTGGCTGCCGCCTTAGTGAGTAGCCAGCTATATCCTTGACAGGGTATCGCGTTCTTGTAATGCGGGTCTGCTATCGGTGCAGAGTCGTCCACAGCAAGTCTCATGAACTACGAGCCAATTAGGATAGTAACTCTAATATGCCTTCATGTGTTTGATGTCTAGCTTGTTCTCAAGTCCATTCGCGATAATTATCTGTCTCTAATTATGAAAGTAGCTCGAACATAACTATGATGAAATTTGGTGTTTTGCTAGCGTTTGATATATTTTACAAGAACATCACAATCCAGCAACAATTATTTTCCTGGCTATTATTTTTAATAGCTACTTAAATGTATAGGATTGATTGAAAATCATTGACACGACAAAGGAAATTTGAAATGGGGAATATTAACTCGGCAACCCACTGGCAGATGACCAGCTAGTAATGAACATAGTACAGTACAGTGTAGTTTAGTGCAGTGTAGTGTAGTATAGTGTACTGTAGTGTGGTGTGTAGCATTAGGGCAGCTCTACTCTGGCCACGGGAAATTCAAAGGCAAAACTGTACAGCGTTGAGTTTGTTACGTTCACCGTAACTTGACGTCAGCAGAGTGGATGACCAAACGGCATGCCATCACAGAATGTCTTAAGACAGAAAACATACGGAACTGGCTGCTAGGAATAGCAGAAAGGAAGAGGTCTTCACTTGCACTTGAAGAATGTAGGCTTACTAAAAGAGGAAGCTCTTAACAAAGTGTGGAATGAGTTCGCCACTATAACTGGGAACAGATCGAAGGGTTTGAGAAGCGGAAATAAGAGCAAATTTGTGATCGCCCATGAAGAGGTATTCTGGTAAGGTCTTCAATGTTTGAAATCGGAATACTTCTAACCGATGGGGAGGAGATATTTTACAGAGAAAGCCTATGGAATACCGTGTGAAGGCACTAAATCAAAGCGAAGGCATGGACAGAGAAGATGAGAAAGTACCCGCGCAGTCTTACTCATCAGAGTACAGCTGCAGCGCGGGAGGATACATGATGTGCCGGCCGGCCTTCAGCCGTGAAACCTGCCCCGAGCTGGGGCCGCGGTGACTGAGCGGTTAGACTGCTCGCCTCACACCAAGGCGAACCGGGTTCAGTCCCCGGCCGGGTCACTCCCGGATTTTCGCATGTGGGGATCGTGCCGGACGATGCCGCTGGTCGGCGGGTTTTCTCGAGGATCTCTCGTTTCCCCCCACCCTTTCATTCCGGCGCTGCTCCATACTCACCTCAATCACTCTTATTGGCTCTCAAGACCTCGCTTTTAACAGCCGCCCAAATCTCTTCGCTCACTCACTCACTGTCCCTAGCTACAGAACATGTATGGAGCCAACTGAGAAGGCAGCTTCAACAGTCAACGGGTGTATGCAGCATCTGGAGTGGCAGTTGCAATAGCTAAGGGACGATCTTCCACATGATAGCATCAGACGTGTCCATGACTACATGCCGAGCAGTTTCGCGGCATGCGTCCATGCTAAGAGTGGTGCTTTCATGTATTAATAGCTCTTCTCAACTATAAAATTTTGTCCGAATAAACGGCCCATTTGTCTTGATGTTGTATTTAGTTATTTGTACCATCATTTCCATTCCCCGTTCTGAGTTCCATTCCATTTCGCAGTTTATTTCTGGGTGCAGGAATTTTTGTGGCGATGAGTGTACATCGAATCTTAATCTAGCTAGTAAGAAGGAAGATGAACCAATATAAGTGAACGTCACTTTAATCCCTTACAATTGCCCACTGATTTGCCACTACAGTTTTGCAAGTACGTAGGACTACTAACCTATTTTGGTCGGAAAATTAAAGGCAATATGTCGATCACGATACAATATATTTTACAGTAAAAAACTTTTAAAAGTTCTACAAACAATTTTTTGAAAACACGAGTAACAAAAAAAAAAAATTTGAAACATTAAAATTGACATATTGTATAACTACAAAACAACTTTTTATGAAACATTGTTCCTACTAAATTTATTTAAGTACTGCCATGTTGATAATTAGTGTGTGAGGTACACAGAATCATTACTTAATAATTTGCGTGTATATTGTAATAATATTTTTTTTTGTCCTTCAGACAGTTAATGCTACATTTGAAGCACCAAGTAATTAATTTTATTTTCACCATCAATTTATATTTTTTTAAAATTATAAATGATGTGTTTTATTTGTCTGAAATAACATTTTAATGCTCCATGTCAGTATTTTAGAGTTAACATCTGTTTTGGATTGCTTTGGAGAATAGCACAAGCATTTGTATGATAAAAACTAACGTTTATTTTTTAATATTTTATGATCGCCATATCTGCGATTTCCAGTGCGATTTTAAAAGAGTTCTAAGTATTTTTGACTGGTTTTTGTTAATGTAATTTGTGATTTTAATGTACGTCGTGGCCCGAGAAATATTTATTTTTTGCTGAATATGCTGAAGCAGTGCCGCAGAAGCTCCGTCGGGGCGCATTTGACGAGTCCAACGCACAAAGGGAAGTAATCATTTGTAATAATTTGTGATGGAATTTTTTTTTTTATTTCTGCTGCCTAGAGGTCACTTTCTCGTGGATAATAAGTATAATCACGCGACTTAAAGTTTCAAATTAAATTTTTTCACTGCTAGCCGTGCAATATTCTTCGCAAGTAAAAAAAAAATTAAACCTTTGGCGAAATTTATATTTAATTCACTAGTATACCTATTAGAATGCTTAATTACAATCTGATAGGAAGGTGGTTAAATTTTCTTTAATTGCATCACTTAATTCCTGGGCAGCATCAATTTTTCCATAATTTTTAGTTAAGAAAAACAAACCATTAAATCACATGAAAATAAACGCATTTGAAGCCCGCTTCATTTATATGTTATCGTAGTGTGTATTTAATTAGCAAGCACGTGTAGACAGCATAAAATAGCGTATACATTCAATCTCTATAATTTAATCCAAGTAAATGATATATTTCATTCTGGTTCAACACTTTTCTTGAACGTCACGTACAACCCAAAATACGCACAAATACAGGACACCCACACGATCATACGCATAGAAAAAAACTTCCCACCGTCCCCGCTTATATCAGGGACACCCGAATTTCGCTATAAAGATGTCCGCACTTGTTACATTTCAAAATCCTACTGGCACAACATCAGTTCAATTTTGCTTATTAGCAGCGTGTCTTTGTGAGAAGACATTTTCACTACTTCACTGGCCAATCAGAATTAGGTAACTCCGATACTGTAGGTCTACGCCTGTGATTCGCTGGCGGACACGTAAGACGCCTAACACGTAAATCATCCGATCACGGAAGTGGATGTGAGCTAAAGCGTTATGAAGTACAGCTAGTCATGAAATCTTTATGTGACAATCGGGTGTTCCGACTTACCCAGAATATCATAGCAGTACCCAGAATGTCATAGCAGTACCCAGAATATCATAGCAGTACCCAGAATATCATAGCAGTACCCAGAATATCATAGCAGTACCCAGAATATCATAGCAGTACCCAGAATATCATAGCAGTACCCAGAATATCATAGCAGTACCCAGAATATCATAGCAGTACCCAGAATATCATAGCAGTACCCAGAATATCATAGCAGTACCCAGAATATCATAGCAGTACCCAGAATATCATAGCAGTACCCAGAATATCATAGCAGTACCCAGAATATCATAGCAGTACCCAGAATATCATAGCAGTACCCAGAATATCATAGCATTTCACAGCATAATTTACACAATTTTACCAGAGCTTAGTATATCATGGTTATTTACCAGAGATTGGTATATCATGGTATTTTACCAGAGCTTGGTATATCATGGTATTTTACCACCGCTTGGTATGTCATGGTATTTTACCAGAGCTTAGTATATCATGGTATTTTACCAGAGCTTAGTATATCATGGTATTTTACCAGAGCTTAGTATATCATGGTATTTTACCAGAGCTTGGTATATCATGGTATTTTACCAGAGCTTGGTATATCATGGTATTTTACCACAGCTTGGTATGTCATGGTATTTTACCAGAGCTTCGTATGTCATGGTATTTTACCAGAGCTTGGTATATCATGGTATTTTACCAGAGCTTGGTATATCATGGTATTTTACCAGAGCTTGGTATATCATGGTATTTTACCAGAGCTTGGTATATCATGGTATTTTACCAGAGCTTGGTATATCATGGTATTTTACCAGAGCTTGGTATATCATGGTATTTTACCAGAGCTTGGTATATCATGGTATTTTACCAGAGCTTGGTATATCATGGTATTTTACCAGAGCTTGGTATATCATGGTATTTTACCAGAGCTTGGTATATCATGGTATTTTACCAGAGCTTGGTATATCATGGTATTTTACCAGAGCTTGGTATATCATGGTATTTTACCAGAGCTTGGTATATCATGGTATTTTACCAGAGCTTGGTATATCATGGTATTTTACCAGAGCTTGGTATATCATGGTATTTTACCAGAGCTTGGTATATCATGGTATTTTACCAGAGCTTGGTATATCATGGTATTTTACCAGAGCTTGGTATATCATGGTATTTTACCAGAGCTTGGTATATCATGGTATTTTACCAGAGCTTGGTATATCATGGTATTTTACCAGAGCTTGGTATATCATGGTATTTTACCAGAGCTTGGTATATCATGGTATTTTACCACAGCTTGGTATATCATGGCATTTTTCCAGAGCTTGGTATGTAATGGTATTTTACCAGAGCTTGGTATGTCATGGTATTTTACCAGAGCTTGGTATGTCATGATATTTTACCAGAGCTTGGTATATCATGGTATTTTACCAGAGCTCTGTATATCATGGTATTTTACCAGAGCTTGGTATGTCATGGTATTTTACCAGAGCTTGGTATATCATGGTAATTTACCAGAGCTTGGTATATCATGGTATTTTATCAGAGCTTGGTATGTAATGGTATTTTACCAGATCTTGGTATGTCATGGTGTTTTACCAGAGCTTGGTATATCATGGTATTTTACCAGAACTTGATATATTATGTTATTTTTCTATGCTCGTGAGGAAAACAATAAACCCGTTAAGAGATATTGTCCGTAAACTCAGAAAATTATCCTGTATGTGGCAATATTTGCGATATTTGTAACATTAGCGACACTGCAACATGTTCTCTTTATTTCAATATTCCAAAATTTATTACATAGCTATTGACAGTTTCGATATTCATGTTAATGTCTTTATTACGACATTCACGGTATACGTATTTATTTGGGATACCATCGTTAAGACAGGATAATATAGCATAATGATTCGAAGACAAAAAAGCTAGACTTCAAACACGCGTATACGCAGTATTATGTAGTTACTTTTGTAGATTGGCTCATATTTTACACACGGCATGGACGACTCTGGACCAATAGCAGACCTGCATGAAAACAAGCACCGGGTCCCGTGCTCCTTGTCGAGGAACTGGCTACTCACTTAGGCGGCAGCCAATGAACGAACAGCTGAGGCTCTAGTGTACAAAGTGCTGCGGAGTCCAGCCTGTCATAGATAGGGCCAGAGACTTTTCGCGTAAAAATCGGAGCACACAGTAGACTTCAATACTATACACACACCTCAGCTGTTGTTATACCTCCATTGGCTGCTGGTGCCGTGTCCGTCTTTGA
This sequence comes from Clitarchus hookeri, assembly GCA_002778355.1. NCBI lineage: Eukaryota > Metazoa > Arthropoda > Insecta > Phasmatodea > Phasmatidae > Clitarchus > Clitarchus hookeri. The sequence goes on along the minus strand of NQII01001099.1, from coordinate 52,198 downwards.
CCAAGCCACTCAGGACTAAGTAACTCCGACACCGAACCTTCGTGATTCGTGCGCAAACGGTTAACACGGGCCAGAATATTTTTTTTAGCCAATCAAAGAAGCTGGACGATCCTACAGTGCTTTGGACTGTATCTTGTCTCGAAATCTTTACGCGAAATATCACTGCCCCTAGTCATAGAGACCTGCAAAATTCGCGTTTCTATTTGAGAACAGACGGAACTGCAAGTTACTGTGCGTTTGACCGGCTTCAGTCATTGGCCGGAAATATCTCTGGAGAACTCCTGAGCCAGTAATATTAGTTCAGCGGTGGAATGGCTGATCTCTTTTAAGGAGATGAAGCAGAAATCGACGGTTGGTTGAAGTGCAGCGGCCAACGAAACCACGAACTGTGCTCACTTGTTTATGAAGAAGTGGAGTCTATGTTCTATCCGAAAAAATAACGCGAATTTTGCACGTCTCTGGTCATTGAACTCAAAAATTTTCCCTGAGCGTAAAAACTGTTAGCGATGTTTGTTACGTCTACAGTTGCGAAACAAAAATAGATGACATTTTCAATATATCGCTATTGATTTTTTCCTTACTGAATTAATACGTGGTATCGATATTGATATTAGGCCCTACATATTTTTCCGTTTCGAAACGGCGGTTATAAAAAGAGGAGATTACCCAGGTCCGTCACCGAGATTGGTATTAAACACGTCATCTCAGGCACGGAGTAAATAAGAACAAAGACACGAACTATGTAAGAGTGCCCGTCCTATAATTGGCTGAGCGAGGCTCTGGGACGGGGCCTTGCGTCTGATTGGCTACCACGTGCTGCGGAATGCTCGATATTGGCTGGGCCGCTCGCAGGCAGGTAGGTTAACAGTTGCTGATTGGCAAACGGCGTTCCAACATGACGCTGGCTAGTGACGCCATTTTGCTGGCGTGTGCTCGCGGTGTGAGCGACAGTTTCACCTCTGTACTCTGAAGTACTCTGTGACCGAGGGCTGTGATTGGTCACCCCAGCCGCATGGCACCACTTCCACGGCCAATCCACGACACCGGCTCAAAACTAATAGCTTCATAATAGATGGCGCGCACGCCACAAGCCCCCTGGCGTCCGCCGGCGTTAGTTATCGGTTCTCTCACCAGGCAGCGCTGCTTCGGCGGCCCACCATTGGTTGATTGGGCCCCAGCCGCCATCTTGCCTGAGTGACGGCGCGGTAACACCGCTTCGTTACGGGGCGAGCTGTTAATTACGGGCGAGATTTGTGGCCGGCCAACTTAACAATACAATTTACACGTCTCCGCACCGCCGGCCCGGTTTTTGTTCTTCTCGCCGGCTCGGGCGGGCGGAACGTGCGCCCGGGCGCTTGTGAGGCGCTTTCCGAAAGACGACGGCGGCGGGGGCAGATTTATGTTCGGCTCGCCCCGGCCGCTAATAGCACGTTGCCCCCCGACGACGCGGGGTGTCGGGGCCGCAGAGGTCATTACCACCCTGATGTCGCGTCAGGGATGGTGCCTTGTAATTTGCCTCCCCCCACCCTTCCCCCGGACCAACGCCGAAATAAAACGTAAACAAGGCTCCTCCTTCTCAATCGCTTCTTTGTTGAAGTCTTTCAACATTCGGCCGGTAGGCAAACGCAGCCCCCCTCCCCCCTCAGCTTGCGCTGCAGCTATTGTCCGGGACATTACAAAGGGAGAAATAATGCTCGAACTACTAGGTGCCAAGAAAGATAATTACGTAGGAATATTATAGTAGCACTGCAGGCAAAACACCACCACCAGGAATTACGTGGGTGGGAAAAGGGGGGGGGGGGATAAATTTCCCTGAAGCAAAGAAAGATTTATCTTTATTAAAAACTTTTTCCAGAAGCAATATAGGTACCACCATCTTGCAGTTCCCACCCTACAATACAAATTACAACAATTTTGTACCTTGGGGCCGCGGGGGTGTAGTGGTTAGACCATTCTCCTCCCACCACAAGGTGAACCGGGTTCGATTCCCGGCGAGGTCGCACCCGGATTTTCGCATGTGGGATTCGTTCCCGGAAGATGCCTTTTGGTCGGTGGGTTTTCTCAGGGATCTCCCGTTTCCCTCGCCCCGGCATTCCGGCGCTGCTCCATACTTGCCTCGCTTCACCCTCGTCGGCTCTCAAGACCTCGATGTTAAGAGCCTCCCAAATCTCTTCACTCACACGCTCAATGTTTAAAATATATAGGCTACACTTGACGTCTACGACACTTGCTTGTTAAAATTCAGAATTAGCTTTACGGGTTCCTCACTATTGTTTTATGGAATTTACTTTAATTTATTACTAGTGTTACCGAAATATCTTTGACAACTAGTTTGCAAAGAATTTCCTGTAAAAAAGCAAAACAATACAGTGTAGCTTGCAGCGCGTTAGAAGCAGAGATATAATCACATTTTATTGCGGAAAAATCATTGTAATTTTAAACTACACGTAAATTATTTTTCAGTCACGAAAATTATAGTTTATGAATAGGGATCATAAAATGTCACAAATTCTAAACTTCAACGAAGTTCTACCGCGTGAAATTCGAGTTTCTGCTTTTACTGGACCACAATATTTTTAGATGTGCGCCCGACGACTATCAACAAATGAAGTAGGCCTATTTGACTGGACCAATAAGAATGAAATTATCTTATAGGCTACTGTGGTATCAAACGTCTGTTGCACGTGTTCATGTCTCCTTCCAATCGCGAGAATTGATTTCAACCAATGTGTGAAAAATACTNNGTATGGGGAGGGAGATGTCAGGGAATTCTCCCTCTCATTAAATTTTTTCCCAAGTTTTGTAAAAAAAATATAATTTCCCTGCAAGTGAAAAAGCTTTCCCTCCCCGAAGAGTAATAATGGATAATGATGAAATTAAATAACGTGGTTTGTTCAAATTTTTCTACATTTCCTGGATAAGTTTGTGCGGTTATTATTGTTGGGTATCCTAGAAATCCATCGTTAAAAATAGCTTATACTCATTGGACTTGTATTGGTTTAGAATATTTTAACCTAATGTATATACAGTATTATTACTTTAGGTAAGCCTATCCTACACGACTTACAAGAAACTTAAATATTTACAAATGAAGTTGTTATTATTTTGGCTTTCTGTATTTTGTCATATCATAGTATTTATACAAATCATCCGAAAATATCGGGTTTAGCCTATACTAAAAAAAGTTTCCAATCTTAGCAAAAAAAATTCCCTCCTTAACAAAAAGTTTAATTCACGCCCTCATGTCAACTAAAGTGTTTTGAAGTAGGACCACAACTTGAAAGAAACTCTTTTGGCGAAAATCGGCGTGTCCCCAGGCAGTTGCAGTGATATTTCGCTAAAAACATTTAGCGTCCAGGTACACCAGGGAATTTCGTGACTTTGTTTCAAGTTTGTGATTGGATGAGAAGTTTCGCGATCCGCCTTCTTCGTCTGCCGACCAATCACTGACGTGCCAAGTGCCCGCTGGTCAAATGGTAAAGTACGTTATCTCTCAGGAGATGGAAGTCTGCAGGCGTGCGAACAGGAAGCTAGAAATCAATTCTACGCTCACGCTATGGAAAAGTATTTGGCATAGTTAACGGACTGGAATGCAATTAAAGGTTTTAAACTAGAAACAGAATGCGGAATGTACCAAAAATTAATTTGAAGATACAGGAATGATATTACCTTTGAGTATATAATCTATTCGCGGTTACTCCGCAGTTTTTGAATCAAACCTCTGAAAAATCACCATGCACATGCATTACCTGTTACACAAGCGTGTTAGACGTGTTCAAACACAAAATAACATAAAAATACTTTATTTTTGGTTAAATTAATTTTATAATATATTTTATTTATAAATTATAATATTGCATTTGTAATTAACAGGAATAAAAACAGAGAGAAAAAAAGGGTGTGTTAGTATTGCCTAGTGAGAAGAAGTTCTCATGCAAAATATTATTCAACTGAGTGCGCAAAAATGTGGTGCATTGTCTCTTTGGAGTAGTTTTCTAGGTTAGGCTTTGTTTGAATGAGAGAAAGGAATGTTCTGGAAGTAGAACTTCAGCAGGGCTTCAAAAAAGTTAAGTCATTCACGCTTTATCAGTACTCATATAGTACAACTGTGTGGTGCATTATCAAACCTTTCTTACAATGCTAATAATAAAAAAAAAAACTACGTGGTTTTAAGTAGATCTATAGATATATGCAATGTATTAATTTTTGTTATCTGTACGACGAATTCTTCGCCAAAGATATTTGTACTACAAATAAATTAGTGTAAATTTCATAAAACCTTAGTTTGGAATGCGTAAAACTACACTGCAAAAAATACGTTCACACATTTCTGTACAGTAAAGAAAAGCGTTTCTTTGACGCGGTTTCTCTTACACTTACAAAATATTGCTTTAAATCAAAGGAAAGGTTAAAGAAACTTAGGTATGTTGTTATTAAATTTTTTCTTTGTAAATAAATGTGGCTGTACACCAAGGGAAACGGTTAGATGATATTAAAACTTTTCTTTCATTCATTATTAGAGGCAGTGATATTTCGCAAAAATATTTCGGGACAAGATACAGTTCAAAGCACTGTAGTGTAGCCCAGCTTTCTTGATTGGCCGAATCGTGTTCTGTCCCGTGTTAACTGTGTGCGCACGAATCACTAATACCTGGTGTCGGAGTTACGGAATCCTGAGTGGCTTAGTTAAATACGGTAACGGCATCAGCAGCCAATGGAGTTATAACCATGCCTGAGGTGTAAGCAGAGTGTTCAAGTCTACAGTATGCTCAGATTTTGTCGCGGAAAATCACTGGCCCTATAATTATTAAAGTTTTTAGTACCTAACGAAAATGTATTAATGNTAGTGTAGCCCAGCTTTCTTGATTGGCCGAATCGTGTTCTGTCCCGTGTTAACTGTGTGCGCACGAATCACTAACACCTGGTGTCGGAGTTACGGAATCCTGAGTGGCTTAGTTAAATACGGTAACGGCATCAGCAGCCAATGGAGTTATAACCATGCCTGAGGTGTAAGCAGAGTGTTCAAGTCTACAGTAAGCTCAGATTTTGTCGCGGAAAATCACTGGCCCTATAATTATTAAAGTTTTTAGTACCTAACGAAAATGTATTAATGCTGCGTTACCAAATAACAGATTCCTTTGATATTCGACATAATGGACTAACCTTCCAAATACACAAACAATTTATCACAAAGGATACTGCTGAACTAATGTAACCTCGATGCTATGTCATCATTGCCATTAACATATAAAAAATTTTGTTTGTGGTAAACATATTTTACAATGGTTAATATTTAACGAATTTTTCTTTGTTGCAACAAAACATGTGAAGTGTTTTTAGAGTGTAATGTTGGATTTTTAACAGGCAAGTGTTGTAGACATTACGTTTGTTAAATCATTGGGCTCCATAAACAATGTTGCATGTTTTCTAAAATAATGGGTTGAATGTATAGGCGTACCATATTCCTGCTGTAGTGTGGGGAATCGTGCCAGACGATGCCGCTGGTCGGCGGGTTTTCTCAGGGATCTCCGGCGCTGTTCCATTCTCGCCTCATTTCACCCTCGACGGCTCTCAAGACCTCGTTGTTAAGAGCCGCCCGATTCTCAACTCAACTTCGGTAACTAGTTTACAAAAATTTGTTTGTAGCAAAGTAGATAATATTTTTACTGAGTTCTGTTTCTTCGGCAAGTGCGCTGGGCCTACAGTTCCCCTCCAAGTTGTAGCAGGTTGTTGACTGAGATAGCCCGTTATTTGGTTCGCCGCTATTAGCAGCTTCTACATCGGGAGCCAGGATTATATTACCCTGGAGAGAGAAGAGAGAAAAATCGTTGCAGGCAAAACTATGTTAATTTAATTTGCTTGGTAACAGCGCTTTTTTTTAATCCTTCTGCCGGTAATTCCCGGTGGAGTTCTTGGGACTCATTATTTAGAGTGTAGATTATGCAGTCATCATATTTACATTTTCAGTATACGCCCAGTTTTCAACATTTCAATACAGTCACAAAACAAATAACTGACTTGATGGAATCGGTAAAAGAAAGTAGACAACATTTAATGGCGTCGACCGGAAGTGCCATCGAGGGCCCGGGACGCAGGTACACTCTGGTTCTCGTGACGTGTAGCTGCAGAGACGCCGTGCTTGGCGTGCGAAGTCATTGTTTCGATTCCTCTGGAGCGTTCTGGAAAATATTAAAGAATGTTCGCGAGGTTCCTTTGTGTGTGACGAAGCAGTTTTTAGTGTCATTGTTCGTATAATTTGCATGTTACAAGTTGAAAATCAGCAAACATTCGTTATTATTATTTGTATAGTCTGTAATCAAACAGTACGATCCGGCATCAATCTGAAGCCAGCAACCTGAATGTTGCTGATCTTCCTGTCGTATGAACACATCGACGAGAGGCTGCAACTTAAAACAAGGAAAACTAATTTTTTTATGTGTGTTTTGAATGCTTATGTTTTGCATGTTTGTACCATGTCGGGTGGCAATTGTTTTTATTATGTGAAATAACGTTAGGCAACTACAACTAACTATAAGTATTGTTTTCAAATAAGTCGACTACATAAACGGAAGATATGTATAGAGAGTTTAATGAAGTTGCTCGATGATATCCGGCATATTATCAGCGGCCCATTACCGAACTCGATGTTTGAAGTGTCGTTTAATATTTTTTTTGAATGCACCCGATTGATTACAACTAACGATAACGGTTAAAGTAATGAAATAAGCTTTGTTTTGCAACATTTTTGAGAATTTTTGTTTAAAACTTATCAATTTCTTTATTAAATATTTCCATTTATATCTCAATTTGTAAGGAATTTTAACAGGAACCCAACGAGTGGTCGATTATACAAATTGGTTAAGTGGTGCGCGAGATAAGAGAATAGTATTTCATTGAGGTTTCCCGAAGGACACCCATAACTTAATGTTCCTTTTCTCTTGTGTCCATGTTGCCACAATGTGCTATTAAGATTGCATATTCCTGTAGTTTTCGAGGGTGCTCTTTCGATTGAAATGTGTCTGCTAATTGTGGTGATAGCAGTTTCTGTATTAGGGATGCCATTTTTGAGACATCCGGTTGAATTCTTAGCAATTTATACTAAATCGGATTTCTTTAAAACTCGTTATGTAGAAATTTTTAAGAGGAATCCAACGATTTGTCGATCATTAAAATAGGTTACATGGTTCGCGAGCTATGAGAGTAGGAATTTCACTGAGGTTTGCTGCCAGGCAACAATAATTTATTTAATTTTCCTTATCTCTTGTCCCCATTTTGTCAGACTGTGCAATTTAATATTGCATATTCCTAAAGTTTTCGGGGGTGCTCTTTCACTTGAAATGTGCCTCGTGAATGTGGTGTCAGCAGCTTCTGAGTTAGGTATGTTATTTTGGGTTATCCCGAGAGTAAGAAACAATTACGAATTATGGACAATATGAAGTTTTAAGTGATTCCGTTTCGAACAGTTTGATACCAGCATTGACCTAGTGTTGTGGAAAAAGTTGTTCGCACCTACAAACCTTTTTGCCTATGGGGACCCCTTTGTTCATTTTTGACAATTCATATTTCTCTGGAATAATCTGGAAAGTATTTTAGAATGTTCGCGAGGTTCCTTTGTGTGTTAGAAAGGAATTTCCAGTGTCTGTTTGTGTAATGTGTATGTAAAATTAATTTCGTTTTACAATTTTTAAAATTGGCGTTAAATTATTAGCAAATTCTAAGTTAATCGGATCCTTTTGAAACTCAGTTTGTAGAAAATTTTAAGAGGAATCCAACGAGTGATCGATCTTTGGAATCGGTTAAATGGTTCGCGAGATATGTCAGTTTGAATTTCATTGAGGTTTCCCACTTGACCACGAAAATTTTATTTTTCTTTCCTCGTGTCTCTATTTGGTCAAGATGTGCAATAAGATTGCACATCCCTTTAATTATTGTTTTCTTGGAATATTTTACTTTACTGCTACTTTAATAAAACTAAATAGCAACTTAACCAACAGAAGTAACAAAAATGTTTTGATATCTCTTAAAAAAATTTATAAACATTATTTTTTCACAACTAAGTTTTTTATAAATATTTTAGAAGTTGATTGCGAGATGTGGCGGTCTTATAGTATTGTACGTCGGAACAACTTTAGCGTTAACTATTACTAACTTATTTTAAAATTTAAAATCAAATATTTTCCCCGGGAGAGAAGAACCCCAGGATATCAACATTATTGGTGGCTATCGGTGATATGCTTTGTGCACGCCCTAGTTATGAAGGCGGTGTGTAATCCATTCACGGTTACTTCATACTTTCCTGAAGGCCTGCTGAAGTTCTACTTCCACACTATTCCTCCGCCTTATGCAAACGTAGCTTAAATAAGTCTACAAGATGATACCAACGTGACAACGCTCCACGTGCCTTCGCTCTCAGTTTAACGATATTCTGCATTACCAACTCACTTGCTTTCTCACTGGTTTTATTCATATTAATTACAAATGAAATGTATTTTATACGTAAAACACATATATAAGTTAAATTTAACAAAAATAAGGTAATGTTATTTTAACACAAGTATAAAACGACTCTGACTCGTAGCATATTCAGGAAACAACAAAATACGTCATAAGTGCAGTAATTGTTCAAATGTTAGATTAAAAAAGTCTGAAAGAACCGCGAATAGACTACAACACTACAGGTAAATAAGAGCGAATATTTTTACGCGGTTAGGTGGAATGCCGAAAACAAATGCCGATTTTTCACAAACTAGTGCTCCAAGTTTGTTATAAACACGGATATGCATGACTAGTGTGTTGTAAAGATACAATATTTGTCTTGTAGTGTTACAAAAATAATTTTGGCAAATTACATTTTTAAAAAAATATATTTGTTTGAAGCACGTAATTTTTTTTTTGCTCTGTAGTGTATGTATGGAGCTCGTTGCCGTTTTTTCCCCACCATTACAGAGTGTGTTTCCTCACATAAACAGTTTCCTTCTGTAAAATTCTCCCTGAATACAGAAATATTTCACGGTGCAGAAAGACGGGCCAATTTAATTGAACGGCGCAGGGGTGGGTAATGAACCCGCCGTGGCCTGGAGTAAGCAACCAATCAGAAACCCGTCCGGACTGACTTCCGAAAACCAATGAAAACCTCAATCAGATCAGAACGTTCGAAGCGGGCCTTGAACCCGGGACCTCCCGGTACTTGTAGCTACAAAACAAATCACAAGCATAAAACTTGTATGATTAGAGCACACTGTTAGAAAACATGCCCGTAACATTACGGAAAGTGCCTGTTACAAATTATTCAGACATCTTGGAATTACGGTCTCTTCGTTTTTCCCAATAACGTTCTCTCCGTAAATTTCACGTAAATCTCTGTGAATTCACGGAACGTGTCCATAAACTTCCAAGTTTTTTTTTTAATCTGCTCTTAAATAAAAGGAGGTAACAAAAAAAGGTTTTATTTTCGTTAAGTGGGTGTTTCACTGTGTATAAGAATGGCTATAAAAAGTTTTAAATTTTTTTGTCACGTAGCGGGAATTGAACTCGAAAATAAAGACTTACAGTCCAACACCCTTATCCCCCCCCCCCACCTTCCACTCTGCTACGAAAGTTAGCGTTGAAAATGAAGGTGTTCAGGTGAATGATGCATGCAGCTCTCTTAGTTAAGAAAAATAGGTATATTTTCTTAACGTATTTCACTGTGCATAATAAAGAAATTAAAAAATATATATAATATTTTGTTTTGCAGTGGGATTTTAACACGAATCGCAAATTATCACTCAATAACTCGAATCACTCACCTACCACACCTTCACACGAAGTACAGTATTTCGTAAATATGGATTTTACACGGAAGTGACGAACGCGCCTCTCTCAGTTTCAAGTAACGAGGTTACGAATAAATAGTTTTATTTTTGCTATGTGCATGTTTCACTGTGTATACAGAAGGTTATGTCCTGCAGCGGAATTTGAAAAAGAATCAAAGAATTGGCACTCCATAAGTGGTTCGCCACTCAACTACTGCTATTCTACACGAAGTAGTATTGTGAAGATGGGATTTTATACGCTTCAGGTATCATCTGCATTGTTCGTGTCTCAAAACCGAAGCCATAAGAATACGAAGAGCTTCTGTATTTTATATTTACGGAGCTCATTTCCGTTATTCGTCATTGCGGAGTGCCTTTCCGTAAATTAACTCTACATCTCCGTACACGTTTCCGCAAATCTACGGAACTTTCTAACAGTGCGCTTCTGTTATTGCAAGAAATGTTTCGATGTTGTGCCTGTGTCGTAAAGAGACTTTCAGGTCTTACAATCCATTCACGGTTACTTCCAACTTTCCTGAAGCCCTGCTGAAGTTCTACTTCCAGGATATCCCTCCGCCCCATGCAAGCAAAGCTTTACTAATTCTAGGAAATAACACCAGATTGACGACGCACCATAGTCGTGCCCATTCAGTTACACGGTATTTTGCATAAGAACTATTTCTTACTAAACATTACCAATAAATAGAGACCTGAAAAATCCGCGAGTTCAATGACCTGCTGGTTAGACTCAACAGTCTTATGTACAATTATGCCAATATTTACTGTACACTGGTTGTCTGATGTTACAGTGGAAGGTGACAATTCGGCCAGCGTTCTCCAGGAGGTGTCAAACACCTCGTGGACCAATGGCTAAAGTTATATAAATACACGTGTTTTGAATTCTAGCCTGTCTCAAAATGAATCATCGAATTTTTCAGGTCTCTAACCACACATCTATTTTCTCCCCCTTTTTTTTTTGTTCACATTAATTATAAATGAAATATTAAAATTTGGTTAATAGAATATAAGTCAAAGTTCGATTTCACAAAAAAAATGAGGCACTTTTATACTAACACAAGTATGTGTAAAATCTTTTGTTACGTGGCATATTTAGGAAGTAACGAATCACGCCATGCCTGGGGTGATTTTTCAAAGGTTTGTTTCCGAAATGGTAAAGAAACCGTGAATAGACCGTAGTTACCTTGTGATTTGTCAGTGAAGCAGGGTATTTGTGCTTTATTGACTACACAGGCTTGCGGTGACAAGCATTGGCCATTGGTAAAGAACATCGCCTGGACGATGAAGTTCACTGCAAATGTTGTCCGGTGGTAGAATATGCCACTGATCTACGTAGTCTGCCAAGGAATTTTGTTTTCTCATCTTTATAATTACTTCAGAGTTTCTCTACTCAGTTTGGCTGTGTTCGTCTTATTTTTTACTTCAACTGTTGTTAGGGCCAACATTTTTTAAATTTTTATCGAGGTTTTTAAAAAAAAACATTATTAAACAGACATTCTTTACTTCATTCGTTTTATGAGTTCTTACTTACTCGTTTCAAACATGCACCTTCTTTAATTTCTTTTTTTATGTTTGCTTTTTTTATCTTCTGTGTGCAAATTTCTAAGCTATTTACTGACTTGTACGATAATAGGCGCAATTAAGTCAGTAATTTATATACGTGCACAATAATGAAATATGCCTAATTATTTTGAAAATGCACATTTATTTTCAATACAAAAATAATTATGAAATGCAAGGAAAATTATAAAGTGTAATTCTGCGTTATGTTGAATGGCTGGTTTTGAAACACGCAAGTAAAGAATATTCCTACACTGTACAGCTGTCGGACAGGCATTAAGAAAATAGCTTTTGGTTAGTATGGCTCATAGCTTAAGGTGCTGCAAATGAGATGTTTAAAATTACTCTGGGCATAGAATAATGGTTATTGCGTGGCTAAACTGACACTGCTTGATTTACCGCGAGTTGTAATTTATTCTGAGACATTAGCCTTAATTAAGGTAAGTTGTTTGAACTTTAGCTATAACTAGAGACCTGAAGAATTCGCGGATTAATTTCGGGACAAGCTAGAATTCAAAACACGTGTGTTTATATAACCTTAGCCATTCTTTCAGGTCTCTAGCTATAACTGATGGTCTCCTTGTAAATAGCTCCCTTACTTAAAAATACAGAAATCTCGAACTTAATATGTTATAAAGCATTCCCCGTTCAATTGAAAATGATGTGAAATTTAAAAAAATCATTTACGCTCAGTGACTTTAAATAACCGAACAGCTTTGCGGTTTAATATAAATTAATTTTATTTCTGTGTATGCCTTTATCTTAAAAAAAAAAAAAATATGTGTCGTAGGCAAGATCAAGAAAACCGCGCTAAAAATATTTGATATGTTAATACTTAATTATTTCAACTTTAATGTATAAACTGAAGCTATTTTAAAACAAAATTATAAAACGATTTTAACATTCGTTTTTAACAATTTACCGTATTAGTCTTCATTAAAAGTTTTCGATACGTACTTGAGCAGTGTAGCCTATTTGCTGATTGTAGTGTATCGGATCGCACGGCGATCGCTGAACAGATGAGGACCCCTGTTGCATCCTGGGTGTCAGCTAGGACCATCACTAAACGTCTGCTGTATGCTGGGCTGCCAATCGCCAGGCTTACTCTCACACCTCATCACCGTGCAGCCATCAGTCATCAGTAGAGACCTGAAGAATTCGCCAATTCATTTCGGGACAAGCTAGAATTTAAAAAACCTGTGTTTATACAACTTTAGCGTTGTTCGACACCTCCTGGAGAACGCTGGCCCAATTTTCGCCTTCCACCGTGACAGCAGACACCCAATGTGCAGTTGATATCGTCATATTTGTACGTAATACTGTAGAGCCTAGCCTGCAGGTCGTTGAACTCGCGAATTTTTCAGGTATCCAGTCATCAGTTCAATCGACTTGTAAACAGTGCGGAATTCTCACTGATTCGGATGCAGAGTGTTGATCGTCCAATCATAGAAGGATAAACCAGGTGGAATGTTGTCGAAGATATGATGCCTGGAAACTTTTTCGTGATTTCTCAGTGTCTTTAACGATCGTCTCTAACGATGGTAACACGACAGTCACATTGACTTAGAGAGAAATATAAGTGCCCAGGGTCGAGCGCGCATGTTGTGATGCAAGTCGCGGGACCCGATAGCTCAACCCCGTAATGAGATGCCGTGTGTGGTATCAATTATAGCGCCCTCCCTAAATTGCCTCGATGGCACCCGACCCCCCTCCGCCGCGCTGACGAGGTAATTAACTTGCTCAAAGTTGACGGGTGTTCTCCATGGCCGCTCCTCGCGTAGCTATTTAACCCCCTCGTCTCCCCTCGCCACTCCGGTAAACCCGCTGTGGAAATATTTGAGCTCCGTATATAGTTCGGTGACTTGATGGGGGAAGACCCTAAGTGTCTCGCACCACTTTTGTATTCATGTTTGCACCTTAGCAGCTCCAGTGACTCTGGACATTTCCAAATATTGAAACTTGCCACCTATACGCATATCCCTCTCCCGATAAGCTTATTATTTAAAAAATCCTTTCACAGGTCACTTTAATTTACTGTTTCAAAGTGTTGCAAACAAAAAATCTTATGATGCGTGCTGTACTTATGTCGACACAAAACTTGTTTCGTTGTCACAGCCAGTGCGCCTTATAGACTATATGTTCGGCTACAGTTAGGCCTATTATCTAGACCAGTTAAAAACGCCTTGCGAATCATTTACCCACATTTAAGATCATTGGTCATTGTCATGGAGCTTGGTAGTGTGTAGTGCAGACCAAAAACTACCTAGGCCTACAAGTGCGTAAGGTACACAGTCGTGTACACTGGGTCTAAATGGGTTAAGGCAGTTACGCATTATAAGTTTTTTTACACTTTTAGCACTAAGCCCGAGCAGAACTCGGGCTACGCAGTAAAGTAAAATGGCTCTGCAATTGAAAACTAAATTCTCATGGATGTAATTTCACGGCTTCGTTGATGCTTGCCAGGATCTTAAATATAATCCATCCTCGGTTATTTCCAACTTAAATGAAGCCTTCCCGAAGTTCTACTTTCAGACTATTCCTCTGCCGTATGCAAACAAACAATTAGCCAAGTCTAACAAACTACACCTAAGGTACAACGCACCGCATTCTTGCGCACTCAGTGTAATAATATTTTGCACACGAACAATTTCTCACTAGGTACACCCAAATTATTTCCACAGGTGCTAGATTCGAACACTTTACGGGCATACTAGCAATGTTCTGTTGCTTATTGGTGGCGTGTCTTTGTGAGAAAGCATTTTCCTTACTTTACTGGCCAATCAGGATAAGGTGACTGCGAAAGTGTACGTCTGTGATTGGTGGGCAGACAGCTAGGACGCATGACTCGTAAATCATCCAATCACGAGAGTGGATCTGAGCTAAAGTGTAATGAAGTACATCTAGTCGGGTGTCTATAGGCATCCTAGGGACACCTGAATTTCGCAAAAAGATGTTTGCACATGCTAGATTTCAATACCCTACGGGCATACCAGCAGTTTTCTTTTGCTTATTGGCGGCGTGTGTCTGTGAAAAGACATTTTCTTAGTTGACCGGCCAATCAGAAATAAGTTACTCCGATACTGCACGCCTCTGATTCGTGGGTAGACACTTAAGGCGCGTAACATTAAGATCACCCAGTAACAAAAGTGTATCTAAGCTAAATTGTTATGAAATTGAACTGGCAGTGAAATTTTTTTCGAGAAATTCGTGTGTCCCTAGACATTACTATAGATGACGGAAAATCGCGAAAATTGTTTGAGCCAACATATCCTCTATAACACTCTAACTAGTTTATTCTTTCATGATTGGATGTACAAGGTTTTGACTCGGCTAAGTTGTTTGCGGACCAAACCAATCACGAATGTTCTGCCTTATAGTATCAGAATCCTCATTGGCCCAGTGAAATGGGGTAGTAGTTTCATACATGCATGGCAGCCAATAAGGAAAGAAAACTGTCGGACATGTGTACAGTACGTTGAATCCTATAGCAAAAAGTCAACTTTCCCCGCGATAAACCATTATATCTAGGCATTACCAACACAACTATTTTCTCTCTGGTTTTATTCGTATTCATTATAAATAAAGTATTATTAATTATAGGTGGGAATAAATAACATTTCAATTTAACCGAAAAAAGTACCTTTTTTTTAATGTTAACACAAGTTTTAAAGATTGTGATATATGGAATATTTATGAAACTAGCAAATTCGTAATACATGGGGTTATTTTTCAAAGGTTTGATTGAAAAAGCGCGAAGAAACCGCGAATAGACAATAAAATTGAGGTTTTATCATAATTATCGTGAGTAAAAGTAATAGTATTTTAATACGAGCGTTTGTATGTGCGAAAGGATGTTTGATTGTGAGACTATGAACTCAGCACTCCATTGGCTGAAGTCATCCAGTAACAAACTTTATTAAGTGAAGTAAGAGTGACAAATGCGATGCGATCCAGTAGGACGCACAGAGAAAAAGGTTTTGTAGAATCAAGCGAAGTTCGTATGGCTGCAATGAAATATACGTTGTTACTACATTATTCCGTTGTTCATATTTGGTTGCACCAAACAAAGACACGGTTGGTGCAACTGAAGATTGGCTTGGCTCTGCGTACAGCGAACAGTTTCTGTTAATATTCAAACAAATTGGAAGCTCGACCGAGATTAGAACCTGTGCTCGAACGCTGTGCCTTAGCAAACTCGTCTAACGACTTCTCATCATATTGGAATGTTTTTTTCAAACAAATTAATTCCAAATACTGGAAAACCTGCGCCAATAAATATTTCCTGTCTTACAGCTTAGCTTTCTAATTTCCTCTCGAGCATGTGTATACCATTATTAATCACCAATAAACGCACTAAAAAACACTGTTAGGCCTACTGTCTAAACGCTCACAAAAAAAAAAGTAGACAAACTCTGGAGCTGTATTTTCNAAATAGACAAACTCTGGAGCAGTATTTTCGAACTAAAGCAATCAAATGAGTGGCGGAACAAATATACACAGTTGATTCAACAAAGTATTTTGTTGACAGTCTAATTTAATTTGGCCCAACACAGTGGTTTNAGTAGACAAACTCTGGAGCTGTATTTTCGAACTAAAGCAATCAA
Organism: Clitarchus hookeri; assembly: GCA_002778355.1. Lineage (NCBI taxonomy): Eukaryota > Metazoa > Arthropoda > Insecta > Phasmatodea > Phasmatidae > Clitarchus > Clitarchus hookeri. The sequence goes on along the minus strand of NQII01001099.1, from coordinate 36,222 downwards.
ATGAGTGGTGGAACAAATATACACAGTTGATTCAACAAAGTATTTTGTTGACAGTCTAATTTAATTTGGCCCAACACAGTGGTTTTATTTATTAACACATGTATTTTGTTAGATGAACAAAATTAATTTAGTTGCTTTTCAGACTTTGTTTACTCACAAAAATATTTTGCTGGAGCAACTAAATATACACTTTTTCCTTTTCCATCTTTTTTTTTTTTTTAATTTCTCTCAGTGCGATGTGGTAAGTGAAAAAGTAGACTTGAGTTGAGTGGAGAGATTTTGGCGGCTCTTAACATCGAGGTCTTGAGAACCGATGACGGCGATTAAAGTGAGTATGGAGCAGCGCCGGAATGAAACGGCCGGGGAAACGGGAGATCCCCGAGAAAACCCGCCGAACAGCGGCATCGCCCGGCACGATTCCCACATGCGAAAATCCGGGGGCGATTGAACCCAGTTCACCTTGGTGGGAGGCGAGTAGTCTTACCACTACACCACCGCGGCCCCTCTAATGTTATTGCAACAAAAAAATTACTTTGGGGCAGTTTCTTTTGAACTTTTATGTTGTACTTAAAATGTATAAAGTTGTTACGAAATAACAATGTAAAACGTTTACAAAGTCATACATTATTATAATGCGAATATACATACTTATGTACTCAGAGTTTAAGTGTTAATGTTAACAAAGCCACCAAGTAATGTTTTCACAACCAAATGCTGTATTACGTTAAGTGTAACATAGGAATAACAAAATATTTGTGTTACTACTACGGTATTAAAGTAATGCCCAGCCAACACCAGTTTAACTCTGACTTACATAAACTTCTCTTGTTTCACGATGGAACATTCTGCAGTCTCATTGCGTTATAAAATAGCGGATACTAATCGATAATATAGAAAATCGAAACCATTGTATTTAAATTTTAAAGCATAACTAAATGTATCATTAACATTAACTTACTAACCTTGCAAAGCAGTTTACGAGTGACAAATATGCTAATATTTACAGAGAATGAAGTATTTCTACAGAACAAAAGTGTTCTGCAGTTTGTCGTTTTGTTGTAGAGCGTGAATGTTGCAAGTACACAATATATAACACTCTAAATCCGAATCAGTGAAATCAATCAGTGAAATAACATTCACTGGAAGTCAGTTGATAAGTTACTGCTGACTGGTAAATCAAGCAAATGAACTGGGGACAAGTTAGTTATGGCAGTGGGATTCTCGACATTCAGTGGGAATCACCCATGTATCAGTGAAATTCAGCCATCATTTTAAGTAGTTGTCGGGCGGTGGATATCAGTCACTCAATTGTCACTATTTTCACTGATTTGGCTAAATTCTCACTGTTCCAGATTTAGGTTGCAATAAGGAAGTAACATACCACATAAGTATTTCATACCATATTTACATTAACAGTCTATTACGTTAACAGCTACGTTAGTTATATACTGTATTTGTAACATGAATACTGTTGCCACAACATTACACTTTTATCTGCGGAGACTGTGAACTGTTTCATATTTATGACATATCATATGACAAGTTGGAAGCTTTTATTGGACCTTATGAAGATTACTGGCGAAATCTATTACGGTAATACACTTCCGCGCGTAATAATTACTTTAACTTTTAGAAAGTAATTATTGGAATATTGTTGCCAAACATGAACATAAGATACCGCAAGAAAAAAATATTGCAGATATACTAAATGTAAAATGTAAATTTTTCTTGTTGTATTTTTACAATGAATTCTTTCGAAACTAGTTGCCAAAGACACTACAAATAAATTACAGACCTCTTTATTATGAACAACAAGTTTATTATGAACAATGAATTTTCATAAAAAATTTTGTAACCAAATTATTTTGTTGTTCATATTTGGATGCCCCAAATATAGATATGTATAGTTACAAGAAAATATCGGCTACTAGTTAACAAAGAATAGTTTGTAACAAGTACAAAAAATTTCACTGTGTACATTTAAATTCTGCGTAAATGTTGTAAACAACCTATGTAAATAACTATTACTATTAACTGAGCGCTGTAAATGAAACACGTAATCAACTTCGGCGTCATCTCGCGGTGCACAGCTATCTGTTATATTAACAACAACCACCAACGTTATTCGAAAACATGAAATACGAAACAAATGAAATTCTTTTAATTCCTAGTCAGTAAAATTGAGCAAACCTCGAAAGGTGGAATTGCTATAATTTGTGGCAGATATGATGCTTTCAGTTGTTTTGTGAAGTCTTTTCAACAACACACGAAGTTCTGCAATTCCCTCGAAAAGTGTAGCCACACCGTAAAACATTTTATTGGTTTCAAAACGAATGAATTCTTTGTAAATTAGTTGTATAATTTTTTTCTCATTGGGTTACACTGCAAAATAAGTGTATAAAAAAAAAACAGACGACGACTGAACGTACAGAATTGTCGGATTTCCATGTTTATAATAAACATGGAATCTAAAATAACCTGCTTCCTTGTTTGCATGCTTCGTATATTTCACAGTAAAGTTTTGAAAAATTGTCTTTGATTTACCTACAGTAGTACAAAAAGTAATATTGTTATTCTGGTATACTAAAGAATCGTATGTAAAAGTGCACCCCCCCCCCCTAATATTTACACAAAAAGAACAAATGGGATTTCACGACAAAAAAATTTGTGATTTTACAAAAATGTGTGCAGTTGTAATTTAGGCTATAAGAATACGCTTTTTTCAGGTACATATTTCCCGCTGTGTAGTGAGAAATAATTTGTAAGCTGTAATAGGCCTGCAGGCGCTACAAAAATAATCTTGGCAAATAGTTTCCAAAAAATTAATTTGTAAAAGTGCAAAAATTTTACAGTGAACTAGGACTAGATCCTTCACTTTTCCCCACAGGAATATGTCTAATGTTTTAGTAACAAAAACATTGCTATACGAGTAATTTCTTTGAACGTTTATGCTGTAGGATTATTAATAATATTGTTAATAAGTTAATAATATTAATCGTTTACAAATTCATATATTACTATAGCGAAAATATATGTAGGCTAAGTAATGTTGCCGCAACCGGAAGTTGTAATACACTAAAATTAACAGGAAGAACTGAATATGTTGTGACACTGCGACGTTAAATAAATGTCGAACCAACGCAAGTTCAAACTGCCTTGTCGTCGTTACATGGCGGGTGGAAGTGAACAGCGATCAACTAGTGAAATGAAACCACAGTATTTCAATTTTAAAACAATGTTTTGAAAACTAAATGTAGCTTACACCAGCCCCCAAGTCTTGCAAAAGAGTTAACGTGTGCCAATTATGCATATTTATAGAACATAAAGTATTTGCACGTAACGACAGAGAACTGCAGTTCGTCGTTATGTTGTATTCATTAAATACTTATAATACGAACCTCAGTCAGACGTGTAAAGATAGCGTAGTTGGTAGGATGTGGAGTTTTGTGAAAGGCAGATTATTAAGTGTCCACGGCACAGGTTCTATTCCCCTCCCATTTAAATTTTTTTCATTGGTAATATCTCTTTTCGTAACAAAATAATAGTACTTACTTTATTTTACATAGGAATGTTTTTTAAAGCAAATAAAATACAACAAAAATTTTAACACAAATGTTAATATCAATGCAACACAAAATTTGTTCTGCCCCATTTCAATCTTTATTTTGCAGCAACATAAACACCACCTTAATGTTGCTAGTACAGTAAGGAGGTAATGTTGTCGCTAAAGTACTTTAATGTTACAATAACATTTATAGCTTAACATTAGCAACATTAGTTACTGACGACTCACAGATAACCAAAAAAGAATGTTGTAGTAACATTAATACTGTTGCCAAAACATGAGACTTATTTCTGTACAAGGTTTCGTTGCACAACCCTCTGTAGTATTTAAAAAACGCACTTCTTTAGACATCACACACTGAAAACAAGTCTACGCGCTATTTTGCTCGTAGTGTTGGCTCTACTGCAGAAAAGCGGCAAACCATTTGGAAATTATTTTGTTAGAATAGTTCAGAATTTTTCGATTACTGTAAAACTTGCACGAAAAAAATAGACCTACAATATTTTGCGCAAGTTCTCCATATGCATTTTGAACATAACGAAAACTAATGTGTGAAGTTCAATAGACTAGTTGTCCATTTTCCTATGTACAATTACCAGAACATAGTTTTATAATATCAGGTATATGGGCCTAAATAACGAGAACTTGTCGGTAGATAAGCCTGACCAAAACGCCTTATTGAAGGCGCTACTGTTCGTAAGTAATGAATGTTTATGATAGCCACCTGAAGAGTCCCATACGATAATTCGAGTTTATATTTTTCAAAGAATCGGTGCTATTAAGTTTTATTTAGGTATATAACCATTGAATACCGAGTGCTCCCAGAACTAGATGCAGTCAAAAACAAAACTCTTAAACCTTTTTAGCTCCTATAAATTTTTAAAAAGTCCCTAATAAACGAGTAAGTGATTTACGCACCACACTGTAAAAGCGTTTTGTAATTATTACTGAGAAACTGTTTGTAATTTTACAAACGTTTGTAACGGTACGAAAATTTCTCTTGTAAAATTACTAGTTTGTAAAACAGCAACAGCCGCGATTGTAATAGAAGTCGAGAAATGTCGGCAGCCCACTACTATGCTGACCTGTACCCACGAGACATGACGCGATGGCAGTGGACCCTCAGTAACCTCGGATGGATGTAAAGTGTTTCTGCGTTTGACGAGTTAGCCAATCACAATGACGCATGGCAAAAGTGCCCGTTTCTGACGTCACAAAACTTTGAAATGGCGAACAATTGCTCGAAACGGAATAGAGTCAACTAGTAGATAATACATTTAAGCATATACAATCCTTCTGAGCATAAATGTTATTTGGAGGGAAATGAGCATGTGAAGCTCCCAACAAGTGTAAAATGGCATTTTTATATTTGCTGCCAGACGTAGGATCGATTATCGTACAGTAGTGAAATGACAACTTTAAACTTGTCTTATGTGATGGAAACGTTTATTGACACTTTTACATACACTTTTATTTACAGTTTTATGCGTTGCAAACAATAAATTGTTCGATGAGTGCTGTACATAAGTCAACACAACACTAGTTTCATTGTCACAGCGAATAACTGTAGGCTATATGTTCGGCTGCAGTATAATATGAACAAATGATGACCTACACCAGTAAGACGATTTGCGAATCATTTACTCACAGGTGGGCCAAGATCATATTGGTCATTGAGCTTGGAAGTGTGCAGTACAGACCAATAATTACCTACACGTATACGTAATGTACACAACGTGTGTACACCGGGTCGGAATAGGTTGAATGCTCTTCGTGTTCAGACATCACTGCAAAACATCCAACTGTTTATGAATAAGAATAGCATGGTTTTCTAATCAAACCTCTGTAACACTTCTAATGCGTCAACCAGGCAGAGAGAGAACTTATCGACAAACACGTCAATTAAGTACACACAGCAAGAAATGTCTATCTTTACACAAACAATTACCTGGAAACTACTCGCTAAATATTTTTTCTTGTAACGACAGATGGAATATTGTATTATTACAAAACATAATTAGAATACGTAAAGAAATTGTTTATGCAGCTCAATGTTTAATATATAGGGGTAGTGATATTTCGCGAAAACATTTCGAGACAAGATACAGTCCGAAGCACTGTAGGGTCGTCCAGCTTCTTTGATTGGCTAAAAAAAATGTTCTGGTCCGTGTTAACCGTTTGCGCACGAATCACGAAGGTTCAGAGTCGGAGTTACTTAGTCCTGAGTGGCTTGATCAAAGACGGACACGGCACCAGCAGCCAATGGAGGTTTAACAACAGCTGAGGTGTGTATATAGTATTGAAGTCTACTGTGTGCTCCATTTTTTACGCGACAAGTCACTGGCCCTATTAATATAGCTTCGTGTCTTCAGCAGCTAACCAGCGCGGCATAGCCATTGGAGAAAGCTAAATAAATAAAATTATGTCTGAAAGGGTTATAATTATTTGAAATACAGCCAAGCAGTAGTTGTGTTTCGCGGAATTCAGACGCGCCTACTATNATTAATATAGCTTCGTGTCTTCAGCAGCTAACCAGCGCGGCATAGCCATTGGAGAAAGCTAAATAAATAAAATTAGGTCTGAAAGGGTTATAATTATTTGAAATACAGCCAAGCAGTAGTTGTGTTTCGCGGAATTCAGACGCGCCTACTANGGTCTGAAAGGGTTATAATTATTTGAAATACAGCCAAGCAGTAGTTGTGTTTCGCGGAATTCAGACGCGCCTACTATCACAAACGCACCTGTCCTCAAAAAAACAATTCGCGAAAAAATTCTCCCGCGCGCGCCTCATCTGCCCGGCGAAGCAAAAACAAAAAAAAACCCAGAAAGCGGCACGCTCAGTTAAGTAGCTGTCGCGGGGAGGCGGGAAAATGGCAGCGGCGCGCGGGGAGACCCCGCCCCCTGGTGGGCGGGGCCGCGGGGCGAGG
>NQII01001099.1:914-29722 GCA_002778355.1 Clitarchus hookeri | reverse complement strand
GTCTCCGCGTGCATCTCATTACCGAGACGAGGGGAAGTCTCGCCCGCGCGCCGTCTGCTGATTGACGGGCGAACTGGTTCGATTACGGCCTCACTGAAGTTTGTTGACGCGCGGACGCGTGTTTGAACCCCCTTCCCCCTAAGGTAAACAGAAAAAAAAACTGTCCACAGCCCGTTGTCGTCTAGAAGCCGTGCGTCTAATTAATCTCTCCCCCCCCCGGCTCTGCGTCGTGTAATAAAGGGGTGGACTAGTTCCAGTATGAGTTTTTTTGAAGCGTGTCGAGGTGCGGATGATGTGTGTTTGAAAGCTCCCGCCAGGGGACGAGGGAGTTCGCCGTGCGCTGTGGTGCGTGCGCAAGCATGAGTCTTGAGCCGAGTGTACACACGTTCGCCGTTGATTTAATCGGACGAGCGGACGGCAGACAAACTGACGGACAGCATGCAAGTAGTCCCGTCCCGCTAGCTGACTTCTAACGGGAGATATCGCGAGTTGATTCCGGGAAAGAACATTCTTCTCGAGTTTGAGCAGGTGCTGGGACAGGTAGGCGCAGGGAGACTGAGTCAGGTGTTGTGATGCCGGTCCTGTGACCGCGACAGAGGTGTCAGCTGGACGATGCCGCGGCCGAGCCGCGAGTCTTACGGCGACCAGAAGCCGCCCTACTCCTACATCTCTCTGACGGCCATGGCGATCTGGAGCTCGCCCGAGAAGATGCTGCCGCTGTCAGACATCTACCGTTTCATCACGGACCGCTTCCCCTACTACCGCCGCAACACGCAGCGCTGGCAGAACTCACTGCGGCNCCTCGACGTCGTCGACTCCTCGTCGTCGTCCTCGTGCGGCTCTGACTGCGCCGCCCCCGCCCTCACTGCCATAGACGGTGCGTATACTTGCCGCCTCTCGGCCTTCTCTCTCTGTGTGTTTACTTGTGATGATGTCAACTCGACTGTGTGTATAAGGCTAGATAAAGGTTGTGCCTCCACTCAGGGTAACATAAAAGGGCCAATGTAAGTATGTCTCTCGGGATCCTACCATTTCGCGTTATCAAACGGCGCCATGCTAATCTTCACAATTCTTTACATAGTCAAGTAACTCTTTCTTCCCGATTGGTTTCTGAAACTCCATTACCCTGTTCGACTCGACCAAATGCAATGGAGCCACATTGAGTGCTATGTTTACTAATGGTGTAGAGACTTTAAGGGGCTTCCCTAGCAAAAAAAAAAAAATGATAATCGCTTTAAGGTCACGTGCTGTTATAAGGAAGTATTCCGACGGCGATGGAAAAGAGCATAAGAAATTTTCGCGTGTGTTTTGTTTCTCAGAAATGTAGGCGGCGTCTAAGTATAGGCTTTTAATACAGCAATCTGTTCCGAAAAGATACACCATTGTCACCGTCGTTAACGCATTCAGACGCGGTGTATACAACTGTGCACATTACGCACGCGTAGGTCATTTTTGGTCTGTACCGCTCACTGCGAAGCTCTGTGGGCAGTGAACATACCTGTGGGTAAATTATCATACCTGTGGGTAAATGATTTTACCAGTGGGTAAAGTATCTTACCTGTGGGTAAATGATCGTACCTGTGGGTAAATGATCGTACCTGTGGGTAAATGATCTTACCTGTGGGTAAATGATCGTACCTGTGGGTAAATGATCTTACTTGTGGGTAAATGATCTTACTTGTGGGTAAATGATTTTACCTGTGGGTAAATGATCTTACCTGTGTGTAAATGATCGTACCCGTGGGTAAATGATCTTACCTGTGGGTAAATGATCGTACCTGTGGGTAAATGATCTTACTTGTGGGTAAATGATCTTACTTGTGGGTAAATGATTTTACCTGTGGGTAAATGATCTTACCTGTGTGTAAATGATCGTACCCGTGGGTAAATGATCTTACCTGTGGGTAAATGATCGTACCTGTGGGTAAATGATCTTACTTGTGGGTAAATGATCTTACCTGTGGGTAAATTATCATAGCTGTGGGTAAATGATCATGCCTGTGGGTAAATGATCTTACCTGTGGGTAAATGATCGTACCTGTGGGTAAATGATCTTACTTGTGGGTAAATGATCTTACCTGTGGGTAAATTATCATAGCTGTGGGTAAATGATCATGCCTGTGGGTAAATGATCTTACCTGTGGGTAAATGATCGTACCTGTGGGTAAATGATCTTACTTGTGGGTAAATGATCTTACCTGTGGGTAAATTATCATAGCTGTGGGTAAATGATCATGCCTGTGGGTAAATGATCATACCTGTGGGTAAATGATGTTACCTGTGGGTAAATGATCTTACCTGTGGGTAAATGATCTTACCTGTGGGTAAATGGTTTGCAAACCTGGTTTACTGGTCGATGTCAGAATTGGTTCATATGGACCTAACTGTAACCGAACATATAGCCTACAGCTCATTGGCTGTGACAACGAAACATGTGTTGTGTCGACTTAAGTACAGCACGCATCATATTTTTTTTTGTTTGCAACACTTGAAACCGTAAATTAAAGTTGGTATGAAAGGGTTAAAACAATGTCTAACAGAAGAATAAATATCGTGAACAGAGGGTTACTTGCATCAATTTTTTTCTGACTTTTGACACTTTTCAACGAACAAATTTGTGTTTCAATAACAGTTTTTTTTTGTGGTTTCCAATGGAGGAACAAAATATCGACTTCTATTTCTGTACTTGAAAAAAATGATTTACAATGAAATATTCCATAGTTTTTTAAAAATTATGATAGACCCAATTGCTTACAACGAGAATCATATGACATCTAGGGAGACCCCATAAGGGCGGAGGTCGAATAACACACACTATGTCAAAATATACATCTATAACGCCTAGCCTTTGTCGCATAATCGTAACGCGAAATGATATGGTCCCTACATATCTCACATTTCAACTGGTTTATTTCTTTTCCGAACCTTTTATACCTGATAGTGTGTTACAATTCAACAGCTGCCAACATTTTATAACAACTTGGCCATAATTTGCCTTAGGGTAAATAACGATATGAACTGAAACGTTTCTCCCATCTTTCACTTTTCTAACAGAAACGAAACATCAGTCTAATATATTTTTCCCCGCGGTAGCGTTAATTTTGGAGTTACTAGGCTAAATAAATCCTCTTAAGTGTGTTGCCTGGTTGAGAATTAGGTAATTATTGGGAAATGCATGTTAATGAAATTCGGTTTTTGTGGCGTTCCTATTAAAAATAGATATCTTACACCAGGAACTTTATTGAGTAGAAAAATGTGCTTCTTTGCTATCGAAGCCTTTTGTAATATTAGTGTATAGCCTGTTTCCTTGAAGGATCAGAAAACTTAACAATGAAATAAAAATTTACCGAACAAAATTGTTGGATTTACATCGATACAGGGTTCGAGAGTATAATTTCTCACACATAGGTTTTTGTTTCAAGTTTGTATCTTGAAAATTGGCTTCAAAAAACTGAATTTCATTAACATGTATTTCCCTATAACTAGGGCTAGTGACTTTTCGCGTAAAAATTAGGGCACACAGTAGACTTCAATACTATATACACACCTCAACTGTTGTTATACCTCCATTGGCTGCTGGTACCGTGTCCGTCTTTGACCAAGCCACTCAGGACCAAGTAACTCCGACACTGAACCTTCGTGATTCGTGCGCAAACGGTTAACACGGGCCGGAACATTTTTTTAGCCAATCAAAGAAGCTGGACGACCCTACGGTGCTTCGGACTGTATCTTGTCTCGAAATCTTTTCGCGAAATATCACTGCCCCTACCTATAACAAATTCTCAACCAGGCAACAGTCTTCAGAGCGACTGTAGTAGAGATGTACCTTACGACTCAAATATTCGGAAAGTAGAAAAATAAATATAACTTGACATCACTTTCTCTGCCTCTTCGCTGACTACGAACTGGCGACATTCTGTGCGCAATTGACTAGAAATGCAGCATCACCCAACTTATGATCACGTGAATTCAAAGCCGACGGTAATGCATAGAGAAAGCCGCGGTAGCTGGGAATACAGCGAGTTGTGACGGTGCTGCACAGTAATTGATTTTTTTTTATTTGTACGGGAATTCTTTGGAAACTAGTAACCAGAGATTATTTCTAACATTAGTTGCGAATAAACTGTTGTAAATAAATGTCGCCAAACACAGAACTTACTTAGAGATTAGACAACAAAGTGTTCTATAGGAGAAAATTTATTATAAAAATTAAGCTACGTAATGTTTTGTAAATATACGACATTTCAGCTGAAGAGTTAAAAGAAAATTGTGTGCGACTAGATAAAAAAAAAATTAACAAGTAGGTACAATTTTTTTTTTTACTGTCTTGGATGCACGTTACTTTCGTAATTATTGGTTAGCTCGTACCCTGACACGCTTCTTGCAGGACTGCGAACCAATGATAAACGTGTGCAAAGAGAGCGAGCGAATCACATGCAGCCCTTGAAGTTCTCATCATGTAGAAATCAGCCAATGAACGTGACAGTGCCTGGTTTGTTCATAGAACTGTCAAGTCTAGCCTAGCCGTTATGTGTAACTTGCGAAATTTCCGGTTCTCCGTGTAAATCTTGGGGCCGCTGTGGCCGAGCGTCTAGACTGATCGCCTCGCACCAAGGCCCCGCCAGCGGGGTCGCTCCCGGATTTTCGCATGTTGGAATCGTGCCGGGCGATGCCGCTGGTCGGCGGGTTTTCTCAGGAATCTCCCGTTTCCCCCACGCAGTTGCTTTCCGGCGCTGCTACATTCTCACCTCATTTCACCCTCGTCAGCTCTCAAGACCTCTCAACTAAACTCCATGTATATCTTATAGCGTCTCATATCTTGAATGAGAAATGCTCATTTGTGTTAAATAAGCTACCCGAACGGGACGAATAGGCTATTATTCTTATTCTAATAACCGTTATTTTAGAATTTTATTTTATTAAATCCTTCTGTCCTATTACCAATAGATCGAGGCAAAATAAAAGTCAATCAATATTTACACCCATGAAGCCCTACGGGAAGAAATGTTACAAATAAATCAACACAATTTCAAGATGTTTAACACAGTAATTCTACATATCAAAACCAGTTTAAGGTTCTGCCTATCAAGTCTACAGCCACACAGTTTACATGGGGGAAGCAGTGTTATAGAAATTCCTTCTCAATGGATCGGTTTTAAAAATAACTCTTTTAAACAAAAAAAAAAAAAACTGACCGCAACACTCAGAGAATTCTGCCACCTTGATAAATTTTCTAAACATTTTAATTGATAGTCAATTTTTTTTTGTGAAATGTAAATTTTAATGTTATATTTTGGAAAAATAATGTTAAACATAAAAATCTGCAATATTTCTTAACGCGCCAGTATTCCTTACGAAATATCACTTGGACTACTATTGTTTGAAAGGGTTATCTTTAAAATTGATGCATTGAGAAGGCATTTATTTAACATCGACTTGCAGGTTTGGCATGCGGTGCCCTCAAGTACAAAGCAATAAAAAAAATAACGAAAATAAAAAATGGACGAAACACGTTCAACTTGGAACCGGCGGCATTCATAAAGGAATACCAATATACATTACTAACTACTACATTACGACTAGGCCTATTAGGAAAAGATATTCAGCTTAGTCCTAATGTAAATGACTTTTAAGTGCATACGCATTAACAAAATAAATGTATTACTACGCTCATCACATTGTTTCGTATGCAATATGCTACGGTCTGAGAAGTAGGTAGGCTACTTTACGCTATGAATTTCTTTATTAAATACTCTGGAGTAAAACATGTGATAATCTACATTTCCTTTTATGCTGTGCTGTTATTATCGTTCTTAATTTAAGTGTTGAGGATTTACATTTTCCTTCATTTTGTACGGGAAACATCCCGAGGAATTCAAACCATATTGTAAAGCCGGTGGAGATGAAACACGCATATCCTACAACCTTTTGAGTGCCTGCAAGGAGTGGAATATTTTACAAATATACACACCAGAACTGCAAACTTTTTTATCTGTACAAGGAATGCAATGGAAAATATTTGCCAATACATATTTTTGTAACACTGCAAATAAACTTGAGTAAAGTCCATACAAACCTAGTGTGGAAAGTGTAAGACTAATGATGAATTCGAACAGGCAAGGGTTACATGTAGACTTGAAGTGTATTATAGGCTAAAAATTGAGCTGCATATACGATGGATCTACCAGAAAGTTTTTGGCAACTATTTTCCAAATGACTGTTTAACACAGAAATTTCTTACTGATGTGTAGTGGAAGTGATATTTCGCGAGAGGATTTCGGGGCAAGATACAGTTCAAAGCACTGTAGTGTCGTCCAGCTTTCTTGATTGGCCGAATCATGTTCTGGACAGTGTTAACTGTTTGCACACGAATCACTAATACCTAGTGTCGGAGTTACGGAATCCTGAGTGGTTCAGTTAAATACGGTAACGGCATCAGCAGCCAATGGAGTTATAACCACGCCTGGGGTGTACACAGAGTATTCAAGTCTACTGTGTGCTCAGATTTTGTCGCGGATAGTCACTGATGTGTACTCTCTCAGATATTGTACCCACACTTACCGCATCAGTGGATGCACGTAGTGGGAAAGCAATTTTGGGGACTCTATTTCCCATAAGATACACCCATGGTGACTTTCCTAAATTTACTTGGAAAATTGTTTAAATGCGCACTGAATATCACAAACGCGCACATGTAAGTACGCTGTAATTAAATCAGAAACAAAATTCCCTTAGATGTAATTACCTATACATGTAACAAGTAAAGTACTATTCTCCAATCGTACGGAAATGTGCCTGGCAAAAGTGTGGGAAAATCCCATATAATTAGGGAATATTAACTATACTGTATACGAAAATTATATTAAAAATAATTGAGGATTATTAGTGGTGTTTATTTTATTATGACCAATATCCTCAGAAGTATAATAACGAACGCCACAATTCTAAAACACTTGCCTGTGGGTGGGTGGGTGCCGCAGTCTTCTACCTTGAGAGGTAGGTGCGCTATCCACTACACCACCACGACAACTTAACTGCAGTAGGGATTATGATTTCTAAGTTATTTTCAACATTTTGTATTGAAGTGACCATAGAAGTTTCCCCTTAAATATGTCCTATTATTAGCTTGAACCTTCCCGCCATTCTAAGAGCAACTTGACAAATTAGTTATTCTTTGAACTCGTTATGATGGTTATTTTGTGTAACAGATCGCTGAGTTTTTTTTTGCCCCACAAAGCAAAGTTTGTGTAGAATTCCTTAGCGCCTTTATAAGTGCTTTGAAGTCAATACTTTTCCAAGTCTTTTAATAATTCCTTTATAAAAAATATGCGGGTAAATATAAAGCCGTATATTGAAATTTTAACACGGGAACAAAAGCTATCCGTTCCCACGGTCTCTTACGAATTGTCTGATTTCCTTTTGTTTCACAAACTTTCCATTTGCAACTATTAGATAATTGTATTTTACAAATTTTCTACCTTGGAATTAATTGTTATTGGGTGCTTAGTATGGTGCCTGCCCAAACGAGTATAATTCCTACTAGTTGTCCAACATGGCGTCTCGTTTGTTTCTTCCTCCCGTGGAGCTGCCGAGACAATGCTCAGCAGATTGGATTTTTCACCGCTAAATAAGAGCATTTTACTCCGGAGTGCGGTGATTCTATCTTACATGTAAAGAAAAATGTGTTTCCCAAACAAGTGTGAGAAAATTACCATACAATTGTCAGGTAATTCTGCCAATATTTCTTACAGTGATACTGATGCTCAGCATATCTGTATTTTCAGCATGAAACACGGGTGAAATTTTTAAACGGTTTACATTTTAAAACCAAATTTCTATTAGATTTTTGGAAGTTAACTGATTTTTACAGCGAATTTTTCCTTTTTAACAGTTTGTTAGTATTGCCTTTATTAGTTCACACAGTAAAACATTTCTGTGCAGTGTAGAAATTTCTGTAGATTTGCGGAAACTTGTACGGAGATGTAGAGTTCATTTACGGAAAGGCACTCCGCAATGACGAATAACAGAAATGAGCTCCGTAAATATAAAATACGGAAGCTCTCCGTATTCTTACGGCTTCGACTTTGAGACACGAACAATGCCAATGATACCCGGAATATAAAATCCCATCTTCACAATACTACTTCGTGTAAAATAGTGGTAGGTGAGTGGCGAACCACTCATGGAGTGCCAATTCGTTGATTCTTGTTCTAATTCCGTTACAGGACAAAACCTTCTGTATGCACAGTGAAACGCGCGCATAACGAAAACAAAACAATATTTTCGTAACCTCGTTTTATAACCCCGCAAATACAGCAAGCGCTCTAACACGACTTGAAACTAAGACAGGCGCGTTCGTCACTTCATGTAAAATCCATATTTACAAAATACTACCTGTAAAGGTATGGTAGGTGAATGGTTCTAGTTATTGATTGTTGATTTTTCGTTTCGTGTTCAAATCCCACTACAAAACAAAATATTTCAACTGTTTTTAATTTGTCTGTTATACACAGTGAAATACGTTACGAAAATAGCATGACTAGAAACTGAGATATACATACATAAATACATCCGTATTTACAACAAAACTTCTTGTTTAAGTGTGGTAGTTGAGTGGGTAAAGTGCTGGGTGGTTGATATTTTTTTCCGGGTTCGAATCCCACTACCGGTCAAGATTTTTCATTTGTTTTTAAGTCGTTTTTATACACGGTGTATCACCCCTTTTTACAGAGAGCGGATTAAAAAAAAATAAACTTGCAAGATTGGGGACACTTTCCCAGAATTCACGCAGATTTATGTAAAATTTACGGAGAGAACGTTATTGAAAGTAAACGAAGCGACCATAATTTACGGAGAGAACGTTATTGAAAGTAAACGNACGTAAAATTTACCGAGAGAACGTTGTTGAAGGTAAACGAAGCGACCATAATTTAACGCTGATGTCTTGATAATTTTTAACTGGTATTTTGAACCAGTTACCAAAGATGTTCTTATTGTAACACCGCATCTGGAATATTTCATAGTTACAACACATTGATTTAGAAAACACATAAGTTACAAAATTGTTTATATAACTCAATGTTAATGATAAACTTGAAGTTTACAGCACATTATTGTTAAAATTCAAAATTAGGTGTTCAAATTCCATGCTAAGGTTTTGTTAAATTTTTTCTAATTTACTTGTAGTGTTACAAAAATATCTTAGGCAACTAATTTCCAAAGAATTCCTTGTAGAGANGTTATTGAAAGTAAACGAAGCGACCATAATTTACGGAGAGAACGTTATTGAAAGTAAACGAAGCGACCATAATTTACGGAGAGAACGTTATTGAAAGTAAACGAAGCGACCATAATTTAACGCTGATGTCTTGATAATTTTTAACTGGTATTTTGAACCAGTTACCAAAGATGTTCTTATTGTAACACCGCAGCTGGAATATTTCATAGTTACAACACATTGATTTAGAAAACACATAAGTTACAAAATTGTTTATATAACTCAATGTTAATGATAAACTTGAAGTTTACAACACATTATTGTTAAAATTCAAAATTAGGTGTTCAAATTCCATGCTAAGGTTTTGTCAAATTTTTTCTAATTTACTTGTAGTGTTACAAAAATATCTTAGGCAACTAATTTCCAAAGAATTCCTTGTAGAGATGCAAAAAAAAATTTGCAGTGATATTTGTTTATATCCGTCCAATATGACCACTATAGTTTTTTTAAATTGTTAATAAGTTTATTATTTGTAGCGTGTGCAACCCTTGCTCTCAGATGCACAGGCTCCGTGCAAAGAGAACAGTGCAACGTTCGAAATGTACTAAAGTCGAGAAAAAATTATCTCCGTCTACCTGCAACGGTAAACAATAATTACTTTATTTTGGATGTAAAAGGACTATTTGAAGGACTTAAAGACTGTTTAAAATAAAAGTACGAGGTTTAAGTTAACGGACTGCCGAAGAATTAATTATTTTATTAATCTGTGAAATACTTTAGAATATTTAAACATCACTCGTCATATCGTTATTAAAAAATTTAAGCTTTTGGTTGAAGATTTTTTTGATAGTTGTCAAATTATTGCGTTGATTCACTTTTGTGTCAGGCTTTGAAATAACAGTACCTACCTCACCTGCTTAAAGTAAACATGAGCTACCTCGAGAAATGTGGCTATGTAATAATAAAGTTATTGCTGTTTTTAAAGTTGTTACACGTAGGAAATTTTTCTGTATTTTTTATTTGTGTCTGTACCGGGTATCTTTTGAATATGAAATTTGCTAAGCATGTCTTAAAATTGATTAAGAAAACATATTTCAGCTACTTACTCAAATTACACACAAAAACTGCAAAATTGTGACTTCGGCAAATAATTATTCCAAAACTGTTTATTAAAGAAAGTTAGCAATAGGCTACAACTGTCTACGCGCTCAAAAGTACTTACTATATACTGAATGTTTTGGTGGCCAACGCTCTTAGAAATGACAATCCTATAGTTTTTAATAACGTTGTATCATATATTTTGACAGTAGGTCTAAATATGTGCTTTATATTAAGTATATGCCAAGCGGTAGCATATAAAGCAGGTTAATTATTGCAAAATAATTCGAGTGATGATAATTTTCAATACAAACTAAATTCGAATCAGTGAAAAACCACTTATTTGCGATGAAATTCAACTACTCGAATCAGTGAAAATGGCTCCACTTAGAATAAGCGGAAAACCACTTGTTTCAGTGAAAAAATTTCGCTGATTGAATTAGTGACGTGGAACTATTTCACTGATTGAATAAGTGATGGCCAACTGCAGCGGCGAATTAAATATTGTTTTTATTGAATTTAGCCAAATAATTACGAGAAATAATCATATTTACTATAGTTTACTGTTTATATTGCGCAATTCGGGGTAATTAAGAAAATTAAAAAAATTTTCGAATGTGCTTTTAGGCCGATACCTTACCATCTTCGCTACCTACTCAAGTTAATAACTAAGAGGAAAATATATATCTTTAATTATTTATCGAAAGCGGGTAGTTTTAAATTGTATGCCCTTCATTTCCGTTCCTGGTTTAATTAGTACCGTTAGGATTGTTGAAACGAATAGTACAAATGAATGCACTGTCTTTACCACATATGCAGATGAAACCTTCAAACAGAGCGCTGTGATGATTACATTACATCAACAATATGAATAGCGTAAAAACGGAATGAAAATCTGAATGTACATGTGACCTCATAAAATGGTGTTTTGAAATACGAAACACATTTTAAAAAGTGTTTTGTATTGGTCTTATTAGTTTATGGGTTGTTGTTTCACTTGATACGCGCTGTTAAACGACAATTTTTACACGATGTTTGACAGCCATCTGTACATGCTGTTTAACTGATCCATCAGTCAAAAAACAAATCACTGAAAAAGAGTGAAAAAAAAATTATTGATGAATCAGTGGAAAATGTCACGGATTCAATAGGTGAAGGAAAGCTGGAATTTTTTCACAGATTCATCGGTTAAATTCACTGAAGTGACTGTTGAATCATTCAGATACTGTTATTGAATGAAACAATGAAATTCTCACTGACTCAGATTTAGAGTGTACTCTTTTTCCAAGTTTGAAGCACTACGATTCTCATTGGCTCGCTACCTGCTATACGCTGTCCACGGTAAAGTGAGCAGTTTTGGGGCTCTAGTTACTTTTTTTCCTATCAGCCATTTTTTATCCTTCCATCACTTCTTAAAGTAAATATTTTCATGTAAGTAATAAACACAGTGTATATATTTCAACAGACTCGAAAGTTCTAATGCTACAATAAAATTAATTTATTGACTAATATTAAAAATGAGAGGACTTCAAGAAGTGCTAACTTTACGGTGAATAACCTATAGAAAGGATTTATCCAGCTCATCGCACCAGATTTGCACTTCTGTTGTTCTTGTGCAGACTTATTAAAAGCGAGGTTTCCTCACCATACTGCATTTACGTATATCCCTTCATAACTTAATTTCCCGATTCAGTATTTGAAAACCAAGCTTGTCAAGGCACAAGGAACATCTTGGTAGTTATTTCGAAATCCCACTTATCTTTCTCGCATCGTTTTACATCTGCAAACGTAATCAAAGGCTCTCTTGTTATTTAATAATTTCCGCCCCACGCAAGGAAATGCTGATGCACCTGAAACCGTAAAAACTTCAAAATATTTGTAAAGTAGTTCTCTAAGTGACGTCGAGCTTTGATTTTTAATGTCCGACTACGAATATTTGCAAAAAAAAAAAACTACTACCACCTTAAGGCATTTCAGAAAACCCGTTGATCTCATCATAAGCGTAAATCAAAGCCCTAATAATGCACTGTATGTTTTTTTTTGTATTTTCACTAAGAGTTCTTTATAAACTATAGTTGCCAATATAATTTTTGTAGCGCTTAGAGTAAATGAGAACACATTTCACACGGTACTGCGAGATTTGCCAACTATTTTTGAATTTTAACAAACATTTTTCAAAGATTTCCAGTGAATTATAAATTTGGATATGAATAAACAATTTTTTTACTCGTAAAACATTGCGCTTTAAAGATGCAATACCTCACTTATAGTGTTTCCCACAAGAAACATTTTGGTAACTAATTATTAGAGAGGTGTGTATTTCGCGAAAATATTTATGGCCATGCTAGACTTCAATATCCTATGTCTAAAACCACAACTCCCTTTGGTTATTGACCGCGTGTCTACGTGAGAAGGCATGTTCTTATCTGACTGGGCCAATAGTAATAAAGTACTCCGCTACTAAACGTCCATGATTCGCGGACAGACACTTGAGGCACGTGACATTTAAAATCATCCAACCACGAAAGTGCATGTGAACAAAAGTGTTTCGGAGTACAACTGGTCTTGAAATCTTTTCGCGGAAAACACCTGTCCCTACTAGTAATGGGTAGAGACCTGAAGAATTCGCGGATTCATTTTGAGACAAGCTATAATTCATAACACGTGTGTTGATATCACTTTAGCCATTGGTGGGTGCACACGGTGTTTGACACCCCCTGGAGAACGCTGGCCCAATCGCCACCTTCCACTGTGACAGCAGACAACCAATGTGCATTTAATATCGGCATATNAGAACGCTGGCCCAATCGCCACCTTCCACTGTGACAGCAGACAACCAATGTGCATTTAATATCGGCATATTTGTACGTAAGACTGTAGAGTCTAGCCTGCAGGTCATTGGGCTCGCTAATTTTTCAGGTCTCTAGTAATGGGTTGTCCAAAGAATTGCATGTAAAAATTTTTTTTAAAAATTGACTGTGTATTTAGATACGAAATAAGTTTGTAAAAAATCACTGTTCGTGTTAGCGTCACAGACGCATAGGTTCGCACTCCTCTGTGAAACGAGCTTTGGTTCGCGAGATTACTCGTCTGAGTTGTATAGCCAGAGTGTGCTTATAAATACACAGTAATAATTGTTGTACGTATTACACACAATTCCTTGGAGACCAGTTGCCAAATATTTACTTCTAGCAATACAAACGAAATATTGGTTTTTACAACACACCGTTTTGTGTGACATTTTAAATAGTGTATGTGGCTTCTTATTCATAAAAAAACTCGAAGTGTACCGTACTTGCTTATTAAACTCTAACAATACCTTTACANTGTATGTGGCTTCTTATTCATAAAAAAACTCGAAGTGTACCGTACTTGCTTATTAAACTCTAACAATACCTTTACACGTCACATAATAACGTTTTGTAAAATGGGCTGTAATATGTTTGTAGTATTACAAAAAAAGTATAGGTAACTACTAGCTTTCAAATCATTCCTTGTACAAATGCAAAATAAATAATAATTACAGTGTAATGATCGCTTCCTGCTGTGATAATCAGGGGCCAATGAGCAGTTGACTTTTGCATGATTGTACACGTACTGTATCATCTATCCTATAGTTCNCTGTGATAATCAGGGGCCAATGAGCAGTTGACTTTTGCATGATTGTACACGTACTGTATCATCTATCCTATAGTTCATTGAACTCACGACGACTTCACGTCTCCAGCTACAAGTACGGAAGGAAATTACAACGAGACATGCTGGCCGACTCTTAGATTGTTTATTTTAAACATGAAGCTGCGTAAACAGTTATGTAGGGCCTACTTCATGTAAACAACACTTCACTTGCAGTCAGGTTTGCTGATCTGGATAAGTTTTAACAGATTCCGTCTCAGAGTGTAAGAGTATCTGAACCCTATTTGTCGCTACATGAACACAACGTGAATTCCTCAGGACTCTAGTAATACTTAAAGGGGGCCGCGGTTGACGCAACAGTGGTTAGAGTGCTCGCCTCCCACCAAGGCGAATCGGGTTAGATTCCCGGCGGGGCCACTCCCGCATTTTTGCGACGGGGATCGTGCCGGATGATGCCGCTGGTCGGCGGGTTTTCTCGGGGGATCTCCCGTTTCCTCCGCTTTTGCATTCCGGCGCTGCTCCATATCCTCTTTGTTTCATCCTCATCGGCTCTTGTGACCTCGATGTTAAGACCCGTCTTAACCTCCCCACTCCATTCTAGGAATAGGTTAACGCTTTCAATACTCGGCGAAATTAAGTAGCAATATTATCGTTTGCAACAACCTAGATGCAAAATATTTGCACTTTAAATCAGAGTCAGTGAGAATTTCAATGCTTAAATCAATTAAGAGCATATTACTTGTTCAACAGTCACTTCAATCAATTTAACTGAAGAATTAGTGGAAAAAAAAGGTAGTTTTCCTTTCCTTATTGATTTAGTGACATTTTCCGCTGATTCATCAACCATTTCATTCGCTGTTTTAAAGTGATTTGTTTTTTAACAGACGAATCAGTTAAACGACGTGGTTGAAATTAAATAACAAGTTATAAACTAATAAAATCCATAAATATAGTTTTAATGCGAGTATCTTTTTTTATAACACCACTTTACGAGACATGAACATTCTACCTTTCATTCCGTTTTTACGTTTTTCATTTCGTTTTCATGTAATAATCATAGTTAGTAACACCCGAATTTCGCGAAAATATTTCATGACCAGTTGTGTTTCATAACTCGGGCAGTGATATTTCGCGAAAAGATTTCGAGCCAAGATACAGTTAAAAGCACTGTAGGGTCATCCAGCTTCTTTGATTGGCTTAATTAGGTTCTGGCCCGTGTTAACCGTTTGGGCACGAATCCCGAAGGTTCAGTGTCGGAGTCACTTAGTCCTGAGTGGCTTGGTCATAGACGGACACGGCACCAGCAGCCAATGGAGGTATAACAACAGCTGAGGTGTGTATATAGTATTGAAGTCTACTGTGTGCCCCGATTTTTACGCGAAAAGTCACTGGCCCTATTCATAACACTTTAGCGTAGAGTCACATTCGTGATTGGATTGTATCCGTGTAACTCGTCTTCCCTGTCTCCCCATGACTCGCACACACACAGTGGTCGGAGGTACCTTATTCTGATTGGCCATTCAAGGAATAGAACGTCTTCTCACAAAGACATGCCACCAATTAGCAAAAGAAGACTGCTGATATGCCCGTGGGGTATTGAAATATAACATGTGCGGGAATCTTTCCACGAAATTCGGGCGTCCCTTGTCATAGTGCTCGGTTTGAGGTCTTGAACTGCATTAAGAGCACACAGGGAAACAGCCCCTTATACCGCGATCTCTAGAGACCCGGACATTTCGCGAGTTCATTTTAGGACTAGCTAGACTTCGAACACTTATACATTTGACTTTCTTTCCGATTGGATCGCAATTTGTAAGCCACGCCCTGGACGAATNTGGATCGCAATTTGTAAGCCACGCCCTGGACGAATTTGAGCCAATAACTAACCTGCAAGAAAAATACGGCCAAATACCGTGTTACCTGGTCTGCAGTTAAACTGGAGAAACAGCCAATAAACAACTAACTGAGCCCCGAGTACATAAAGGATTGTGGAGTCTAGCTTGTTGCCGAATGTAGCCAAGAAATGTCCGGGTGACCTCCAGTCTCACGCGCCCCTAAAATGGCGTCACTAGCCGGCAACATGCTGGAGCGCCGTTCGCCAATCAGCGCCAGGTATCCCGCACGCAGTAGCCAATCAGACACGAGGCCCGCTCCCGCAGAGTCCTGTGCAGCCAATCAGCGAGAGAACATGCCCACAAGGAACCACCGGGCCGTTTCGTCTCTTTGCCCTCGTCATGGCAGAAGCCAATGAGTGAAAAGTTGTTGTCCCAGTAAAGAACAGAAATACCTAGGCTGCTGCCAAAACAATCCGCAAAATTCACGTATCTAGTGATCTGTTACAAGGACACGTTTACAAATAACTCTACTAAAAGGACCACTGCCAACGAGCACACAGGCAGGTTTCCGCTTGTATACACTGTAAAAATGTTCTGGTAAAGTTCCTAAACTGTAATGGAAGTTTTCGACCTATATACTGTATGGTAGTAATACCACACAACAAGCTGCAGATATATAAATGTTTAGAGTCGTTACTATACAAAGTTGGGAACATCCCTACGCATTTGACTGTTTCCTGAGCAAATGTAGGAACGCTACAATGAATGTATAGGGGAAAATATTACCATTATCGCTTTCTCACTAAGAGTGTACACTGGTATGGTAAATTTCCGAATAATTTCTTAGAGTGTAGGATAGAGAAGTATAGCTGTTAAAAAATAATGAAGGTAATTTTGAAGCTCCGTGCATAAAGCTAAGAGCACGATGTAATACGAGGTTTCATTCCGTTGTAAGGTATATATTTCATGAGTCCATTCTTTCGCTCTAGTGTTGTGATTGGACCGCATTTGTTCACAAACGCACTGTGAAACTGCGAGCCAGTAATAAATAGGGAGTAGTGTGTGACCACGCCACGAACAAAACAGAATGCAGACTTGGCAACGTGCGCAATACGCGATGAACAAATGATAGTGTTGTGAGTGTACCGGATGTAGTGTTTACTCTCTTTGTACGTCAATATCAGAGAAACTACTAAAGACAATTTGACGGGACTGTGTGTATCTGACTGTGTAAGGACAACCTCGGCGTGTCCAAGCGCGTGCGGCCATTCTGCTGCTGTGAGTTTCGTTTACAGTCGCGAGCGGGTGCACTACCGGTGTAGAGGAAACGGCGGAGGTGACAAGGTTCCCGTTCGAACGACGTAAGTGGTCTTCAAAGTGTGTGTGTGATGTGAAGAAAGGACGGTGCGGCAGGAAGAGAAATGAAAACGGAGGAAGGAAGTGTGGGGCAGTGTTGCACACGTTCACATGTTCCCCCGTGAAGTTCGAGTCAGTGCGGTAAGCTGTGCATGAGTCAGGTGTCAGTAAATCAAGCGAGTGTGTGTGATGTGAAGAAAGGACGGTGCGGCAGGAGGAGAAACGACAACGGACGAAGGAAGTGTGGGGGCTGTGTTGCACACGTTCACACGTTCCCCCGGGAAGTCCGAGTCAGTGCGGTAAGCTATGCGTGAGTCAGGTGTCAGTAAATCAAGCGTCTGTGGCATTTAAAGCAATTATAGTGGAGGCACTACATTACCTCATTACTTGACACCATAAATGAAAACAACCCAGACGTGCGTGTCGGATTTTGTGAGTGGCTCGTGAACATTTACAACGACAACGAACATTTTGCTGACTTGGTTGTTGGGTCTGATGAGGCAACATTTAAATATTGGCACTGTTATAAGCCACAAATGTGTGTACTGGCTGGCCGATGAAAATTCCCACATTGTGGTAGAGCAAGCAGTCAACCCCTTCAGTCACAGATAAGTCTATAATTTCAGGCATTGCAACAAACGGTATTTTTGTTCGGAACTGTACTTAAATCGATACGAAGTTTTGTCACACATCGGCGGCTATGAAGAATCTGTCCGTGTTTCCTCTTATTGGCAGTAGCGGTTTGTACCGCTACGGATGCCTGTAGTTTCAATGGCAAACGATGTTTCCCACACGTAAGGAAAGGTCCCATTGGACGGTATGTTCTACTGTGTACAGTGCGGACTATTAAAGCCACTTCATATGCAACGTCCCATAGACAGGACTCTGTGACAGAAAAGGTTAATCTTCCTGGGTTAACAGTGTTGTGTTGTATATCTGCCAGAGGACTTGTGGAGACATTCTTTTTTGACGGAATGGTGATAGGTGAAAGTTAACATTATTATAGTAATAAACTTGTAGCCCTCTTAGCCTTTAGGCCCTACCGGCATTACTTTCCATACATACATTTTTTTTATATCAAAATTAAATCTTCATATTTTTAACTGTATTAAATATCCATACTTAATTTTATGCACACGGTCTTCACTGCCAAGGGAACGTTTATTAAAAGTTTTTGAGGTAAATAAAAATTTTCGTTCTCAATTTTTAATCTTAAAAAAATATTTTTAGTTATATTATATAAATAAAATAAAATCACTTCTCTTTAAAACATAAATTAAAATCCTTATAATAATTAACAAATTCTATAAAGAAAAACCATTTAAATTTACAACTTTAAAATAAAAAAAAATTAGAAATTTTAAAAATTAAAGTTAATTCAAGTGAAAGCTAACAGACTATGTTGCAGGAAAACATTGTGTACGTTGTTCACAAACTCTACCCAGGTGACGACTGCATTTCCCAGCAGGAAGGTGCACCGCCATCGAGGCGTGAGGTAGCTCGTGGATGAGACATTTGTTGGGAGGTGGATAGATCGACGAGGAAGTGTTGAGTACCCACTCAGATCTCCAGATGTAACGCCGTTAGACTTGCGTCTGTTTGGAACTATGCTATGAGAGATACTTTTGTGACCTGTGCATCAGTTGCCATGGAAACCGTAGCTACTGTTTGCCGTTCTTTTATGCAGCGTTGCACACGATGTCTTGCTGCTGATGGAAGCGGACATTCTGAATAATTGTAACTGTTGTTAATATTATCACACACCTAGCGTCGTCCTTGCAGATCAAATACAGGCAGTCCCACGAGATTGCCTTTAACGACTTCTCTGTTATTCACGTTCAAAGGTAGTCAACATTAATTTGGGACAGTCGGTACACAAAAGCCTACAGCTATATCGGCTCGCTTTTTACTCGGACCCATAAACCATACAAATAGACTACAACTACTAATCACCAAAAAAAGGAGGCACTCTTCTTCGAACGGAAATTAGCTCTCTTTGAAGCAAACAGTAGTACTCAAACACCCTTCGTACTAAACACTTCGAGCTCTGTACTCATTTGCTGGCTTTTAGATAAGCCAGAAGTCAAAAAGCGAGCCGTTCTATTACCTCCGATGTAGTCGATACCAATTCTGTTGGCCTTCGCCTTTCTAGTACTGTAGCCATTTTTTTTTGTAAAACCTAGTGTTAAATTCTTTGTACATTTAAAAACACCTGTAAACATACAATAATATCAGAGCTGAGGATATTTCGCGGATTGATTCTGCAGCGACCTAGAATCCACAATCCTTTGGATATTACAGCCTCAATGAGTTGTTCGTTATTTGATGCTCCCTTTCTGCCCCGTGCCCGGTCATAGGGTACTGAAGAATGCAGACTTCGCTTACTCCGCGAACTCTAACAGCACACGCCAGCAAAATGGCGTCACTAGTCTCCATCGATGCCGGGACGCCGTTCGCCAATCAGCGGCGGCTAACGTACTCGCCGGCCGGCAGCCCAGCCAATAAGGAACCTCTCGTGGGACGCAATAGCCAGTTGGACCAGTTACCCGTTCCCAAAGCCAAGCGTAGCCCATTGAAGAATCACTTCTCCCGCGTCAACGGGATCGCCACGCCATTTTGCCTATATGTATTTATCTACTCCGTGACCTTGTAGCGAGGGTCTGAGTCCTCGTTTTCCTTGTCGGCTCGTTATTGGTTGAAAGTCTTCTACGGCATACCTAAAAAACGTTGCTGTGGTCTAATAGGGGCCTAGGTGGTATAGTGGTCAGACTACTCGCCTCTCAACTAGGAGAACCGGGTTCGATTCCCGGTGGGGTCGCTCCCTGATTTTCGCATGTGGGAATCGTGCCGGACGATGCCGCTGGTCGGCGGCTCTTGACATCGAGGTCTTGTGAGCCGATGAGGGAGAAACGTGATGGGTATGGAGCGGCACCGGAATGCAAGGGCGGGGGGAAAAGGGAGATCCCCGAGAAAACCCGCTGACCAGCGGCATCGTCTGGCACGATTCCCACATGCGAAAATCTGGGGGAGTGACCCCGCCGGGAATCGAACCCGGTTCGCCTAGGTGGGTGGCGAGTAGTCTGGCCACTACACCACCACGGCCCCTAATTGGGTAGTGTTCAAATCCAACTGCTGAATAAGAAATGTAATTCTGAAATGCAGCAATACTCTAAAATGACTAACCTTGGTATCCCTAGAGGTGATACAACCATGGGTTCTCCTTCTCCAAGTTAATTTACACGACAATACGTGCAGTAGCCTAGTGAACACGCCCTTACGACGTGAAACATGTGGGTTCGAGTCTCGGTGCCGGCGAAGCGGGTATCTTCCGTGAGTATTCGAAACTTCCCTCCCCTTTTCGAGAGCATACAAAAATTATTTTATTTCCACTTCTCAACAATGTAAGATGAAATAGAAGTATGAATGTGTAGGTATAGGGATATTACAGATGTGTAGCCGGTTGCAATTTTTGCAAGGAAACCTTTTTGTTGCTCTAAAATTTTTTTGGCAACAGTTTTCCATAAATGTTCTTGTTGTAGTACAAATTTTGTTTTAAGTCTGTATATGGTAGCTTTCCTATACTTTTCTTTAGGAAAAATTCAAATGTTAAGTGAAATTCCCAACTTAAGAAAATTTATCTCTATTTGGAATTTTATGTCTGGTAATATTTTCGCACTGTGTTGATAGGTTAAACATTGTTTATAATTTTAAAAAGTTAACTGTTTTTATAGGTCACAGTGCGTCTATGGATAAATACAATTATGTGTAATGATTTCCCCCCTCCCCTCCAGGGTTTAATTTCATAATTTCGTAGCTATCTGCTGAAAGCTAATCGCATCTTATTCTAAGGCTGGCAGCAAAATTTTCGTTGTAGTCAACAGTAAAGATTTTATGTTACATGTTACAACAAATTCTTTGGAGACTAGTAGCCAAAGATTTTCGTGTAACTCTAAAGCTTAAATATTCTATATTTACAACACATTAATTTAGAAAACGTACAACATTGTTTATGTAGCTCAGTATTTATAATACTTAACTTGAAGTCTACAACACGTGCTTGTTAAAAATCAACATGCCACACTTGCGTTTTGTGAAATTTACTCTAATTTATTTGTGGTGTTTCAGAAATATATTTTGCAACTAGTTCTCAAATAGTTCTTTGTAAAAAAAGAACAGCGTCTTCGATATTCATATTATTTATTGATATATTAGTCCTCGTCTATTATCGAGCAGTCAAACTGACAAATTTTCAAGGTATTAAAATCACCACATATTTACTGAACAATGACGGTAAATAACGAAATTATTAACGCTAATGACATTTTACGTAAATCACAATGCTAAGATTTAAGGAAATTTGCATGTTAGACCCATCAAGAAATTAATCACATTAAACTGAAATATCGCTAATGTTAGAAACTTCTGTAATAGTTCAGTTCAGATTTGTGATCTCATAAATGAGACTACAGAAAGAGCAATTAAATTTCTTGGCAATTACTAGTTAATTTACGACTACTAAACTCTAAAACTTGATCGGTGAAAATTATTCCAACTCAATTAAATGTGAATATAGATCGAGGAGAACTGCTTCAGTCAAATCACCGACCACTTAATGATTACTTTCTGGATTCAGTTTCACCAATTTGACGGCAAGTATACGTTCCCGCCTTCGGGTAATATTTAGTAGGTATTAGCGTTTTCTCCTTAATGATTAATATTGAAACATATAAAACAAACTTAAAAAAAAGAACTGTATATTTTTGGATGCATGATATTGCAGAGTAACTGAAAGTTAATATTAACTGTTATACTATCCATTATCCATTACATCACTCGAGGAGAGATGTATTAAATTTTCATGTTTAAATTTGAATGAATTTTAATCACGTGGATTTACTCTGGTAATTTAATAACATTTTCTTTGGTGCTATAAAAACTAAAATGTTTTATCTCTCCAACTGTCACATATTTATTCCTTAAACTTGAAATAAGTTTTGAACTGTCAAAAATTGAAAGGTTTCAATAGAGTAATTAATTATTTTTTTAGAGGTGAAGTTTACTTATAAGCCTCTTATTTGTGCAGGAAATTTTCGAACTTGTACGAGTTAAACCTCGTGTAATTAAAATAATATTTGATAAACTTTATTCCTTGGTCTTTATCAAATAACCTATAAATTTTTTTTTATTTGAAATTAGAATAAGTAATAACTCACTGTAAATGAGATAACTTATATTTATTTTTAGAATTCCACGAGTTACCTCAAGACATCTACGAATTCTTTTAAATCATATGTTTGCAACGTGTTACTAAGCAGCTTTTGTGTGTGTACTGTATTACCTCTAACATTTATTCTCAGAGCAAAGGCCCTGTAACAGAAACTCTAGGCTGTTTGTGATTTTACAAACGAAAGCTTGGAAACCAGTTGTCATGAGGAACTACGGGAAAAGTGCTGTTTATTTGTTACAATAATTAAAAAGTTTTAAACTGCCTGAGCGAACCGCTACTCTGGTAAGCAAGCAAATGCTGCAGATTCACAAAACGAAATTTTGTGAATCAAAACAATACAATAATTGGCCTTCGTCAGTTTCAAATGAACCTACCTAAAACAAACTTTCACAGTTAATTTGCACTTCATATTTGTACGATTTACTATCTCAGCAAAATCTAGTTAACTGATTATTTCCCTTAGGCATAAGTTATTTAGACCTCTGGTTGTGTGTTGAAGTCTGCAAGCAAATACAGAAGATTACAATAAAATCCACAAGTATTGCCTGAATTTAACATAATTATTCAGATATTCAAATAGAGAAACCTTGAGTTTTCTGCAATTGCGATATCACTGCCGTGCAAACGTAGGGTAGGTTGAAGAAAAATTCCATCAATTTTAAGTTACCAGAAAATAATTACAGGCATGTATTTAATTTAGTGTTAATATATGTGAATATATGATTATTTAATTTTTTTAAACTTTGACTCGCATCAGAAAAGTTTTTAAAAACATTAACAATAATATTTTGATCTGTCAAAAATACACAAAATATTTGGCCATTCTAGTTTTATTTGTTGTTCACTCGAGACATCAATGGGATTCTGTACACTTTTCGGTAGTAATTATTGTTACAATTTGTCACGCAACAATTCAAATTACAATAGGCCTCTCATATGGAACAGTAAGATAACTGCAGGATGCCGCCCGCTTTGAAACCAAATTCACAAATGCTGTAAATAGTTTCTATTATATTCAGAAAAATTCTCCGAACACGTGTTTTCACACAGTAAAAAAAAAAGTTGTACTTTTTACAAAGAATTCTTTGGAAACTAGCTGCCAAAGATTTTCTTGTAACTTTACAGCTGAAATATTGTACATTTACATCACATTATTTAGGGACACGTACAAAATCATTTATGGAGCTCAATATTAAAAATAATCTAGAAGTGTACAACATTTGCTTGTTAAAATTGAACTTTCGTTTTACAAATTCCACACTAAGATGCTCGTGAAATTTACTCCAATTAATTTTTAGTGTTACGAAAATTTATTTGGCTTCTAGTTACCAAAGAATTCCTTGTACTAATACAGAATGTCTTTAGAGCGTAGTATAAATGGAAAAATATTATAGACTGATATCATAATTAACAAAGCCATCGTAAAAGTACATAAGAAGTCCATTTTCTGGGTGAGTCAAGTGAGTGGAGATGTTTGGGCGGTTCTTAACAGCGAGGTCTTGAGAGCCGATGAGGGCGACTGAGTGAGTACGGAGCAGCGCCGGAATGAAGGGGCGGTGAAACGGAAGATATACGAGCAAACACGCCGACCAACGGCATCGTCCGGCACGACTGCCACGTTGCCTCAGGGTGAGGGGAGATATGCCATGGCGATGGCACGGCGGCGTGTAGACGCGGTGACGTGGCGGTTCCACTGATGTGGGAGAGCCCATTCTCTGGTTGGATGCACGAGGCTCTGGGACCAGGCCGTGTGTCTGATTGGCTACTGCGTGTCGTGGAGGGTTTGAAGGGTACCCCATTGGCTGGGCTGCTGGTGAATAAATACATATATTTTATTTTATCCTTAGAAGTTAACTTCCGAGTCCGGTGGAATATACACACTGTGTTTATTATTTGCAAGGCAATATTTATTTTAAAAGGTGGGTAAGGATAAAAAACGGTTGAAAGGAAAAAGTAACCAGGGCCTCAGAAGTGCTCACTTTACCGTGATCAGACTATAAGTAACGTTACCAGGCGCTGTTTGGCAAACGGCTTTCCGACATTTTGCTGGCCAGTGCCTCCATTTTGCCGGAGTGTGCGGCTGGAATTCGCTGTATATGCGACTGTTTCACCTCTGTATACTTTAGTATTCTCTGTCGAGATGTTTCTTGGCGTTCCAACATTCTAATTGTCAACACGTCATATTTACGTAGTAACAACGTTTAAAAATAATCTCGTAAACATTCAACAGAAAAAAAATAATTTAATACACACACAAGTACATTCGTACACGGATAATACATCACAGGTACAAATTAAGTGATCGGATTTTATAAGACTTCAAAGATTTTTCTTTTGCGGTAAAATTATAGGCTACACTTTTCTAATTGTTTTTACTAACAAGGTGAACATCAACAATAAATATAATGTTATTTATAAAAAAATATTTTTACCAATTATTTTCTTCAAAAATATATCATATTATACTTTTTAAAACCTTTGGAAAAATACGAAAATATTATTTATTTATTTTTAATTTAATTGCATATAATGTTGTTTTTTTTGTTTATAGCGGTTTTCGTATTTTGCTCTGTTATTGGATTTAAGTTATTCTCCCAGAATTCTCACCTTTAATTTCTACATCCCACTTGTGATTTGTAAATCGTCAATTTAACAGAAGTTTAAATGTTCAGGTGTGGATCGTGCTATGCTCCTGCTTCGATGGTACATTGAACCTGTTCAGGCCAGTTAACGTTTATGGACCGGTTTCGGGTCTGTGAAATCATGCTTCCGAATAATAGGCTGTTATCTCTGCCTACCGGCGCCAGATGGCCAATTGGACACTTCCTTTCTCTTGACGCGAGCCGCCAATCGCGTTGTTTCTAGGCAAGTTTAGGCGAGTGTGTTCAGCGGATTTTATTTCTAACAATTTTTCATCGTTCTTTACAGCGCAGCAATGCCCTTTTGGGCATCAGCCAAAACGTTTTTTTTACGTAGAAGTGGCAGGGAAATTTACTGAACACGAATGGAATTAGAATCTACGGAATTTGCCCGAAGTTTGGTCAAAATTCATTGGTAGCATATGAGAATTGAAATGATATAGAATGTGAGCCGTTTCCCGTCAGCCATTGCGGTGAGGCGACGGGCAAGTTAAGCGTCAACTACAGTGTACATCTGGATCAGCGAGAATTTCTCTGTCTATTTCAGTAAACCGCGACTGATTTATTCAGCAGTCACTGAAAAATTACTGGAAAAAAAATCGCCATTATCCTTCACTTTTTGAATCAGTGACATGTTTACTAATCCATAAACTATTTCACTAGCCGTTTTTCCATTGATTTGCTCTTTGGCTGATGGATCTGTTAAACCAGGTGTAGAAAATGAAATAATTATCTACTTAAATGGGCAAATACACTCTAAACCTGACTCAGTGAAAATAGCCTATCTCTATTTCAATCAGGGAATAACGTCTGACCAAACAAAAAACACTTTCAAACACTTTACCTGGAAATTGAGTGAATATACGCCCGTTTTCTTTCACTTATTGAATACGTGGCATCCCACTGAAGTGATAACAAGTTGCGCTTCTCACCACTCAGTTAGCAACCCTATGTAACACGTTTGAAAGTAAATATCTTCATAAATGCATACAAACGTGAACAACTCATTAAATGATAAAAACCCATAGAATATACTTTTTGAAATGTGGCGTTTGTCTGCAATAATGCCATTTTACGAGGTGACATGAACATTCAGCCTTTCATTTCGTTTGCACGTAATCATTGTAGTGTTCGGCTCGGAGATTCAAACTACATTAAATGTGGCGACGTGAATGCATTCATACGTACAATTTGTATTGACCACCCTAAAGTTACCAATACAGTAGAATCCCGATAATTCGTATTGTCAAGGGACTGAATGTTAAATATGAATTATCGAGATATTCAAATTAGCGGGATTATCAATAATCGGGAGCAAAAAAAGAAAAAATACATAATATCGAGATTAATGCAAATTTGCATTAATATGTAATGATAAACGCATTGCTACATATTATGTATACATATGTACTGTATATATAAATCAATAATTACATCAATAAAAAATACTTAAAAAATATACTTTAAAAAAAATTGTAATTTTCTGTTGGTGCAAGCCTTGCAGACGGGTATTGTCGATGGCTTTGTAAAGCATGTTCAAAGCAGAAAATACTTCATCGCCAACGTCTGATTTCGCTAAGAAATGGCGCACGTTGTTGATGTATTGTTTAGCCACTTTAGGTGTAATTGTCAGCACATCATCTTCGTCATCACCTTCACCATCAATGTCCTGAGATGGAGCCAAAATTTCGTCATCAGTTAGAATCCCCGCTACCGCTAGGCCATCGTCAAAATGGACGAAATCTTCAAACGTTATAGAATTTTCTTCATTTTGAGGAAGACGATTCCAATTCACAGGGCATTCTAAGTCTTGTTCAGTAACTGCTGATGAAAGTTCCACCTTCGTGAATCCACAAGCACGAAAACAGTTTTTTATTGTGCTTTCGCTAACACTTTGCCACGCCTTGTGAGCAATGTTCATGGCTGAAAATAAGGTGATTTTATGATCCTTCCCATCCTCGATGCTGTCAAGGAGTTGCATCACTACTTCCTTGCGGTAAAAGGTTTTGAACGTTTTAATTATGCCCTGGTCTAGAGGCTGCAGCTTAGAAGTAGTGTTGGCAGGCAAAAACACAACATTTACATGACTGAGCGGTGGGGTATTGTTGTGGGCCGTACAATTATGCATGAAAAGCAGAATTTTTCGCTGCTTTTTCTCCATATCAGCATTCACTGATCGTAGCCATTCCTTGAATAATTCGCCCGTCATCCACGCAATTTTGTTTGCTCAATAGGTTATCCTTAATTTCTCAGATCCATCCATGTTGGCGGCCAACAATATGGTTACACGTTCTTTACTATTTTTTCCGCCATGACACTTTTCTTCCTTAAAACACATTGATCGGTCGGGGAGACACTTATAAAATAACCCCGTCTCATCGGCATTAAAAATGTTGTTGGGCTCATAAGAATCGATTATTTCTCCCAATTCGTCTTTCCACTCAGAACAAACGTCGGCCGATACACTCGCACTTTCCCCACTAAGCTTCTTCAATTTTATGCTGTGCCTTTTTTAAAACATATCAAACCAACCATCACTTGCACGAAAGTCTTTAATTCCCATTTTTTTCTTCGAAAACTTTTACCTTTTCTCTTAAAATGTTTCCTCCAACTGGTACATTCGAATTCCGTGCTTGCGCAGACAACNTGCGCAAACCACTTTTTTAAATTCTCTTCTAGTTGTGGATACTCACCAGTCTTAAAGCGCTTTACTTTGCTGTCCGATGTCTGGGAGGCGATTTTGTCCTTGTTCTTCAGAATTGATGTTATTGTGGAAGGAGGAACGTTATAACGTTTGGACACGTCAATTTGTTTATCACCACCGGCCACGGCGGTAATGATTTTTTTTTTCTCTAATGGAAAGACACTTATTAGCTCTTTTCGGAGGCATGGCTAAGACCGAACTGACTAACTTTTCACTCGCTCTGCTCCTTCCTACCCTCTCATAACCCTAGGCCAAACACCAGGGCGCCTCTTAGTTCTGAGAATCACAGACACATCGCCTCACAGCCTACTCGACGTCATTTCCTGCCCTTCAAACCCTCCTACGTCCCTCAGTACCCTTCCGGTATTTTTTACTCTGCCTGAATTGCATAAATCTAGAGCTGGTGTACAGTCTACGGTTAAAAACATTACGAGTTAACGAGATTTTTAAGTTGTAAATAAGAATTATAAGACATTTTATTCGAGCTCGAACACCAAAAGAAATGTGTATTATCGAGGGGACCGAAATGCAATGTTTTTTTACGAATTAAAGGGATTTTCTCAAGGGACCGGCAAATTTGTACGAATTAGCGGGATATACGAATAATCGGGATGCGAAATATCGGGATTTCACTGTATATAGTTTTTATAAAAAAATGTAATACTGTCACACACACATATATAAATATATTTGGCTATATATTATATACTAGAGAACCGGTCCGACTTCGTCCGNAAATGGCATCTATTTTATTTTGTTCTAGCGAACCGGTCCGGCTTCGCCAGGTAACAATTTAGTTTTTACAGCGAAACTTTGAAAGACAAAAATGGTTACTGTGGGTCATCCTTAAAAGATAAACATATGCTATCGTGGACTTTTCTGTAGAACGTGAGAACTCCCAGAGCTGTGGTTTTGGAGGAAGGTGATTGACACTGTTCTCTAAAGGTCCAATTTCCTAATAAATCAATACACTGTAATGATTAAGAGTTCAAGAAAAATCTCTAGTTTTATTATTGCTTTAAAACAAGTTAATTGCCACACAAGTTCTCGAGACAACTCCCTCCCGTTCCTGTACGTAGATTACGTATAGTTCGCG
>NQII01001098.1:554257-569474 GCA_002778355.1 Clitarchus hookeri | reverse complement strand
TAGGAGTCGGGGGTGGGGCGGGCGTGGGCGCAGGTGCGGGTGTCATGATGGTCGACGTTGCTACGGAGATGGGCGTGGGTGGCCGCAACGCTGTTGCAGTCACCATGCGAGGCACTTGCGCTCGTACCGGCTGCCACAAACCACAATGTACAAATTTCCACCTGACTGCCAGTTCACAAATTAAACACTTGTGAATCATATTAACCAAATATAGTTTTATTTTATTTGAAAGAATACATACCAATATATAGTCTGTTTGTGGTTATTTGATCACTTTCAAAAGCTCTACTTAGGATCTATATTACTTCATATTTTGTATCTCCACTCAAATCATAAAATTAACATTGCAATGGACTTAACTTAACAAACAAACTAAAATAAATAAATTCAGTGTTGACACATTTAAACATTCCCATTTTAATATGACATTAGGGCAGGGAAGTGTACTTTTCCAACACTGCTGCCAACTTTACTGGGAACACAAGTATTTTTTTTTAAGACACCAAAAGTGCTGAATTAACCACAAAATAGATAAAATTCTGAAAAGTGTTTATCGCTCCATTAGTATAACGACACAACATACAGGACATTATTAGTATAAGTCTGCGAGTACTCAAAAAATTGAGCTGGAGCCGAATACCTGCTTGCAGCTGGAACTCAGTTTGAAATATTTCTCAGGCTCGAAAAATTTGAGCTTCTATATCAATGTTAGATCATTCAGTCGGCAACCGATGAGACTGGGCTTTACTGTTAATTAAATAAAACAACACATTGTTTATTAATGAAACGTAAATATTTAATAGTTAGGTGTGTTCACGTAAAAGCATTCTTCGAAAATGTAGATATGAACGCTGATTAACAGCAAAATTAGCCTAAAACAGGGCTGCAAATCTGCGTAAAATGCAGCACCTGACCGATTAGTTTGTTAAATGTTTGCTAGGAAAGACAATGTTGTTCATTCACGAAACAAATTTTTAAAAGGCACATGTGTTACAGTTTAAATTATTCCTCAGAACTGCATGTACATACACAAATTCCTCTGAAAATTTGAATCTGTTAAAGACGGGCACTTGTTTTTCACAAGGCATGAAATCACAAAATTAACTTTAGTTATTTGAAATTGCCAAATAATCAAACACTTTTCGCGGGTGGGGGGATAAAGAGCTAAGATTTACATGCAAAGTAGTAAAAACGTAGTTGGCCCAAGCAATTAATTACAGAAGTGTGGGTTGAATTGATTGCTAGTCGGAAAGCAGAACGACATTGAAAAGCGACATGGAAAAATTACTTTGTGATAATGGTTTTCTCTTAGGTTTTCGCGGGTTATCGAAAAACACATTGCTTTAAACTTGATGTTTAAGTTTTTGATACAACATAAGTTACAAAGGGAGAATTTTATATTTGTCAAAACATTAATGTTGCAATGTGCCAACAT
Organism: Clitarchus hookeri; assembly: GCA_002778355.1. Lineage (NCBI taxonomy): Eukaryota > Metazoa > Arthropoda > Insecta > Phasmatodea > Phasmatidae > Clitarchus > Clitarchus hookeri. Next base: position 568,039 of record NQII01001098.1, on the reverse strand, counting down.
TACAATACAAATATAACGTGTGTGCCAAACATACAAACTCCAACAGTACAGCATGTAAAGATGAACAATTGGTCCTACGCATTTGAGTGTTTCACAAACGTCAATGCGAAACTTACAGAAAACATAAATATACAATGATCAATAGGTTATTTAAAAACAACTTGCTTTTATGATCGAAAATGTGAATAAAAACAAAGTTATTTTGTGAAAATATTTTTTATGCTGTTATAATTTACGAGTTATGTACACAATGTGACATAAGTAAACTTAACTAGTTTTCATAAATTACAGTCTCTTATAGTTTTTGCAGTCAAACTATTGCGCTAATGCAAAATGCAACAGACTCCAAAAACTGCTTACTGTAATTTGTAAACTAGTTATTTTTATGCTTGCATTAAAAGTAGATTCAGGCTGTGTTGCAATTCACCAAGAGAACACTCTCTCGCACACTCTTGACATCACAAGGTACTTTCTGCAGTCCCAACTTGGACGGTAGAGAGCGAGAAGGAAAGTGAACGATGAATGTTCACTCTGTGAACACACCCCTACCCTCTGTGATAGTCATATTTTCAAGCCTAACTTCGAATATCCAGACATACAGTCGGTTCACGACTAAAAGAAACTTTTGAAAATCAACCTTTGAAAAAATACCCTAGCTGTTAGCTACATGCATATGACATTACAAACAGCGGCGAGCGCGGTCACAGTTATGCCATTAGGTTGCTAGCACAAAGAGAGGAAATAGTTCCAAAGTATTAACGTAATTGTTAATTTATCGCTTACAAATGGGTGTCGAAAAGACTTGTATCTTATTTTGCAAATTATTAATGACGTGATGCTAACGTATTTAGATTTAAACGTTTCTTGCATAGTCACATGATCACGCTCAAGATGAAAGTAACACTGCCATTTGTTTACTAACCTTCGTTCTATGTGTTGTTGACACACGTGCCACAGAATTTGTGCGATTATCTCGTTTAACCTATAATAATTAATTTATTTGTCTTGTTTTACTAATATCTGCTCTTCATTATTTGGTTTTTAATAATGTATGATTTTAATTTGTGCTCACTTTCTCGTTGTACTTGTGTGTTTCGTGCACGGTTCTTTCCACGATTCTAACGTTGCAGTATTTACACATAAGAATTGTTTTAACATTGTCGAAGACGTAGAATCCTTCACTCGCAAACTCTGCCGTCCTGTCGAAAACCGTCACAACCATTTTTAAATAACGTTTTACAATTGCGCGAAACATCCGACTCAACCACTACGCCACTTTAACGTCTGTAGCAATTCCGTCAATACTGATGATCTTGCCCTCGATATAAGGAAATTTATCGAAAGTCACTAACAATCGATTGCAAATCGACAACAACTATTAATTCATCAAAATACTCACATTTTGAGTTTATAGAATGAAATGTTTTTCGCTGGCATCGCATATTTTTTGTGTGAAATTCTCAAGATTAAAAACTTTACGCTTGTGGAATATCCATTAATAATATATACATTACATTTATAATGGGTACGTATGTACGAACACAGTGGCAGTCACATGGCAATGTTTGTTTACCTTTGGCGGAAGGATATGAAATGGACTTGAAAGTAAATCTTTAGCAGGGCTTCAAGAAACTCTCTTCCAGTCGTGAATCGACTATATATATTTTTAATTTCTACAGCAGTGTTAGAAATATTTTACTTGACAATCATTATGATTGTGAAATGTGCAAGTAATACCAACAATATTCCATATGATACAGAACATAAAGAATTGTGATGTGATTGTACAGGATTTGTTCGGGTTAGGTGTGCACATATTAATAAAATACTCTGCTTAGGACATAATAGTTGGCCACGGACACGTCAGCCAGGCACGTTTCACATTTACGTCAGACGTCACGCCACGCCACGCCAACCGGCCCAGTTAAGCATCTGTTTTCGCCACAGACCGAGAGAAGGAACCAGAGAGCGCAGCTCCGCCCACGGGAGGAGAAGCTCACCCCCGCGCCACAGAGAGCTCACGGGCAGGTGGCATATATGTCCGTGCACAGCCGCAGAATGGCACCTCATTCTCCGCAGCTTGCTCCATCACTTCGTGTGCTGGAGCTCTCTGCAGACATTGACGTCTTCCAGAAGGACCCCTGTTATCTACCAGACATCTTTAAGACCTTCACCAGCAACCGCCGAAGAAGTCTTCACCCCTTGAACACCCACTACCCTTCTGGTAGTGCCACCAGAGTCCCTTCTGGACAGCAGCATAGAGTTAATTAGGACCAGTTAGTATCATAGCTACATAGCAGCATCTGCTCTTGTCTAGTTTAGACCCAGATCCCATTCACCTGGTATTTGTAGTCTACTTCCATTTAAGTCCTTGTTAGTTAGGAGTTAGTATGGGCCACCATGTATTTCCTCACGGATATAAACACGTTTACTATCGAACCTCAGAGTACTGATTTTAGGGTGACTGTGACTTTTATCCCCCGTAGACGTCCATCCACCAGGGAAAAGCCGCAAACTGTGTCATCACAACCCAATTGCAGAACCTAGAGTAGGACTGCAGGCTCCCTTAACCGGGTGCATGTACGTCGCGAACACACCCATTAGACAGACATTCATACTGTGCGCCTAGTGTACAGTACGGTAGAGCCCCAACCACTAGGAACTCAATCCACAAGGTGGCTAGTCAACCAGCCCAGCCAATTCACTTCATCCACCACGCTGAACTGTTGCAGAAAGGAGTGATAAACTCGTTCTGGAGGTCTGACCACCTTTGGACTACACCCACGTCGCTGTCAGGCATCCAAGAAAAAACCCACGCCCACTTTGTTATAATTGGAATTTCACAGTTACTAATGTAATTCTTTTTGGTAAATGGTGGTAAGATGCTTTATTATGCATTTGGCCGAGACCAAGTTTATTTACATTTTGCTACAGAAAGTATTTTGTTAAACGGAATATTCAAGGAAGGTTTTGCGGTATAGTTTAATGTACAGTGCATTGTTTTATGCAGTCATTTACTCAGAGAATAGACTTTATTGATACTTTGTACTCTAAAGGAAGAATCAGCGGTATCTAGGAATCGAAGAATCAAATCAACCCATCCCTAGTTTTAACATTAATTGTTTATTTTTGTTAGTGCAGTTAGGTTTTGCAAAACAGTTCGGCAAATTCAATTTTTAGTTATCTTCGCTTCTCCTACTTTGAGCATTAAAATTAGCTTTACATATTGCATTAATCACACATATGAATACAGTAATAAATAATTTCATTGGTATCGGGTTAGGTACATGTACGCAAATGGTTTTGGATACTTCATATAATACTTTTCCAATTCTCGATTCTACAATTCTTTTAATAATCACTGGTACAGAGGAATCACTGAATCAAATTTGACTCCCCAAAAATTATATAATCTCATGAGAAATATATTAAAATACATATATCTGTATTAAAATCAAAGGAACAGATTTCTCTGTAATGTGTGTAAGGTGCGACTCACAGTGACTAGCCTCTGTTGTACAGGTTGGACGGGCCGAGTAACTGTTGTCATGCCGACACTCTGCGTACTGACGGGTGTCATCAGCCGCACCTGTGCCATCGCATTGCTGGGCACTGCCTGCGGCCTCAGCTGCGACTGCAACCATACACACTCTCCTCACCAATTTTCTTAACTACTTGAGGGCACTCCAAGCTTATTCTATGCACTCTCTGGCCGTTATGTCTACCAACCTCTCTAGAGATAGAAATTTGTAGCATTTAAAATATTAAAATTTAGCATCTACATGCATATAAGAATTTATGGTGAAAACTGTCTAAAATCCTACATCTATAACAAAACCTATTTGTCTCGTTACTAACATAACAGTATTATCAACACACACCAAAACTTGTAAAAACGACAAGCAATATTATTCCACTAAAACTTCAGTACAAGAAAATAAGTGGCACCTGTACCATATGTTCTGGGTCAGAAACATACTTGCTATACCATATTGGTCTGAATATAAAACGGCCACTAAAATAACATTACCCACTATTTTACCGAGGTTAGAAAATAAAAGATGGTCATGAATATAACACTACTATACCTCTTGCTGGTGTAAAACCGTACTTTTGTACAAAATTTCATAAGCAGTGAAGTCACAAATATTACTTAACTATAAGAACAAAAGCATTTAAAAATAAACATTTTAGATTACTGTACCTCNGCAGTGAAGTCACAAATATTACTTAACTATAAGAACAAAAGCATTTAAAAATAAACATTTTAGATTACTGTACCTCGTAACATCTTGACCCTGCACAGTTGTTTGTTGTGATTAAACATTTTTTTACTGCATCTTAAAAAATCCCATTACCTTTGTTTATTTGATGAGCCGTAAACCCACTTTTCTCCACCTTATACAGTGCCATTTTACACCCTTTAAAATAAAATCTCTTACTAATGTGTAAGTTTTCAAATTAATAACACATCAACACAGCCATCAATGATGCATGTACGAGTTTGAAATACACTACCCACACACACTTTCTTTTTCAAAGTGTCAAAATGACTGAAGCAGCACCAGCAGTGTTATAATCGGTACTCGCAGATACGTTCACGTAATATGTTACACATTGCTTCACTGTATGCATCAATGACTAGTAAAAAAATAAAATTTACAATCCCGTCTCATCTTTATGTGATGTCACGTGACCCAGAGCGGGGTTTGAACGCAGGACAATTTGTTTTCAGTGCCAAACTGTACACCCCTAGGAAAGAGGCATCCAAGGAGGAAAACTGCCACTTCCAGCCTTCAAGAGAATGTGGCCTGCGCTGCAAGGGAGGAACTCTCGCCCGAAAATATCCGACCAGCTGAAGGAAACCGAAGGACCCGCAGCCGGCCAACTATGTACGTCATCGCACAGCTCTAAAACGCCAGTTGATACTCCGCAGTTTGCTCCACCACCTCGTGTGCTAGCGCTTTCCTCAGGAGAGATCAATCAGCCTTCAAGAAGTCTTCCAGACCACGACCCCCGAAGAAGTCTTCGAACGCCCCTTACACTCACTACCACTGTGGTAGTGAACCCCGAGTCCCTTCTGGACAACAGTATAAATTTGTTAGGGTCAGTTGTTATAATAGCTATCTAACCTTTTCTGCTCTTGTTTAGTTTTGACCCAGGTCCCGCTCACATGGTTTACCATAGCTTACTTCCACTGGTCTAAGTTCAATTGATAGCTAAGAGATAGTACAGGCCACTTTGCCTATTCCTCTGGGGAATAAACACCTATTCTTACCTAACCCCGTGTGCTTATTCTAGGGTGATTGTGACTTCAATCCTAGTAGACGTCAAACCCACCAAGNCTATTCTTACCTAACCCCGTGTGCTTATTCTAGGGTGATTGTGACTTCAATCCTAGTAGACGTCAAACCCACCAAGGTGAAGCAGGAGACTGTCTCTAGAAACCACTTTGCCGAAACTGGTGTAGGACTGCGGGCTACCCATAACCAGGCGCACGTAGGTCATAAAAACATAACCCAGTAGACGGGCACCCATACTGTGGANGACTGCGGGCTACCCATAACCAGGCGCACGTAGGTCATAAAAACATAACCCAGTAGACGGGCACCCATACTGTGGATCAGGTAGGCAAAGGTATCTAGTGCGCACATACGGTAAGAGTCCCTACCAATAGAAAAACACGAGATGAAGCAACTNTCAGGTAGGCAAAGGTATCTAGTGCGCACATACGGTAAGAGTCCCTACCAATAGAAAAACACGAGATGAAGCAACTAACCCACTCCATCCACTGCCTTGAACTTTGTTCGTTGGAGTGACAAGACTGATTATGGTTGGCCTAACCCCTTCTGGTTACACTTTTAGCCAGGGAACTATCACCTGCTCCTCTTTCGTGTGGTAGACTGTAGTACCTTCCCGTTTGCCCTTCATTCATAGAAGGGGTGCAAAGTGGACAACTAAGAGGGCAGCTAATGCCTCTAAACAGTCAGTTTTTCTGCAACCCATTGCAGTCTGCCCTCAGCAGCCCCTCCCTGCGAGACAGCTCATTCTGCCAGACAACTGGCAAGGCCTCACCTCTCAGTTCCCTCTGATTCCCTTTTCCAGCCACTCCAGAAGACTGCTGGAGAGCATCACCCGCTCGTAGTACGCCTGCCCCTACTTCAGGTGTGCGACTTCCAGCAGCCCGCCGCCGCCCCAGGACAGGGCCCCAGTTCCAGCAAGCAGCTGCCTAGCCAGGGTCCACCCCCAAGTGAAACCCACTGCAGGTAAAAAGAGTGCCTTTGTCCAAACCGCCAGTGCGTACAACAGTCATCACGACACCTGACTTTGTGCAGTGTCGAAGGGCTACTTGCCCCACCCTATACTGTAGCAGGGTTACCAATAGAAGACAGATAATTCAAACTCCCCCTCAGTAAGTTTAGCCAGCATCTCAGTCTGGCACCAAAGGAACCTATATATGACGGTGACTTCGCCGCCATTTTAACCCAACGTCATGCGCCAAATACATAGGTTTCATTGTAACGTATAGTGACGTCGCTGCCATTTTAACCCAACGTCACACGCCAAATACATAGGTTTCATTGTAACGTATAGTGAAATAAATATAAAAGTATTTTGAAACATAACTTACATCAATAGGTCACTATTGAAAGATGAACCCCATATTTCTGGATCATATTTTTTGGAAAAACAGTAGTCTTATATTCAGGCCAATACAATACTTGCATACTGCTCTCTACTCATCTGATAACATTTCACATGCTCACTGACGGGACTACGCTGATTTGTATTTGTGAATTTGTCAACATGAATACATAGCAGTAAGAGATTTTGTATCCACATTCACTATCATATACTTCATAAAACAAGTGATTAAAAATGATACAAATGTAGTAAATTAAAAGTTTTATTAAATTAATATGATAAAAAATTGGCTATTTGTTGAACTAGTTACTAATGGTTAGCGTAGAAACAAGTAGTGGTACTAGCATGGTGAGTTTTATGTAGTGTAAACAGTAGTTATCGAAACAAAATGTGATTTTTAGCAGTTATTACAAGAAAAGGTAAACTTTAGAATTTTATAGCATTTATTTTGAGAATAATTTTTTTTATCTATACAAAGTATTAATACACACTTAAAAAAGCTTCACAAATAAATATAATTACCAACAAGCATGAAATATAGAAATTACAACTNAGTATTAATACACACTTAAAAAAGCTTCACAAATAAATATAATTACCAACAAGCATGAAATATAGAAATTACAACTTCAGCATACAAAATTAGAGAAACAAATCAGACACACAATAGAAGAATAACATAATGACATCAAAATTGACACACACAGTGGACATCACAATCTACTAAATGACAACAGTATATTCAAGTACCAATTACATATAACAAAATATATTCCTTGAAAGGACACACCATTATCTAAAACTGACTGCACTGCATTGAAAAACTACCTCACCAATAGCATTTTGAGCCAATGAGCTTGTCCAGAACAAAAAAGGCTCCACAATTCCAATTTTGCCAAGTACGTTATTACTATTACTACACTACATATTCAACTGAGAGCAATGGGGCCAAACACCTCCTTACCTGAATTTGAGGCACCATGTTTGAAGAGTTTGGTAGGGAGAAGACAACAGTGTGTAGCGGGGGACGAATTCCATCAATCACAAGCTCTTTTGTGACCAATGACTGCCTGAGGAGGGGTAAACTTTTCTGGAAATTAAAGAGCATATGTCACTTTAAATTCTGATAAGACAGTTTCGTACACAAAAAAATTTCTTCAGAGCCTATAAACTTCCCAGCATTTACAGATTATTATATAACATGATGAAAAACTCCTGCACAGTAGCGAAACAAAAGAGGAATAAAATAGCCGGCATTACACAAACTACAGCGAGTCTGTAAAGTCACGCACCGCAGGAGAGTTCCCAAGATTTCTTAAATATGACCACCCTCAAATTTAAAACATGTTTGGAGGTAGAAATGTGTGTTTTGTACAATGTAGCATAACATGTTGGCCCTAATATTACAATATTCTTCCTCAATACGTTGTAATGACGCAATATTCTGAATTTTTCGGGACTCAAGTGTAAAATTCTTTCGTGTTTGTGAAGCTTTGGNAATAACATAATGACATCAAAATTGACACACACAGTGGACATCACAATCTACTAAATGACAACAGTATATTCAAGTACCAATTACATATAACAAAATATATTCCTTGAAAGGACACACCATTATCTAAAACTGACTGCACTGCATTGAAAAACTACCTCACCAATAGCATTTTGAGCCAATGAGCTTGTCCAGAACAAAAAAGGCTCCACAATTCCAATTTTGCCAAGTACGTTATTACTATTACTACACTACATATTCAACTGAGAGCAATGGGGCCAAACACCTCCTTACCTGAATTTGAGGCACCATGTTTGAAGAGTTTGGTAGGGAGAAGACAACAGTGTGTAGCGGGGGACGAATTCCATCAATCACAAGCTCTTTTGTGACCAATGACTGCCTGAGGAGGGGTAAACTTTTCTGGAAATTAAAGAGCATATGTCACTTTAAATTCTGATAAGACAGTTTCGTACACAAAAAAATTTCTTCAGAGCCTATAAACTTCCCAGCATTTACAGATTATTATATAACATGATGAAAAACTCCTGCACAGTAGCGAAACAAAAGAGGAATAAAATAGCCGGCATTACACAAACTACAGCGAGTCTGTAAAGTCACGCACCGCAGGAGAGTTCCCAAGATTTCTTAAATATGACCACCCTCAAATTTAAAACATGTTTGGAGGTAGAAATNACGCACCGCAGGAGAGTTCCCAAGATTTCTTAAATATGACCACCCTCAAATTTAAAACATGTTTGGAGGTAGAAATTTGTGTTTTGTACAATGTGGCATAACATGTTGGCCTTAATATTATAATATTCTTCCTCAATACGTGCCCGTTGATGTTCCAGGTCATGAATCTTCACTCGGTATACTTGCAATTTTAGGTGACCTGAGAAAGAACATCAAGCTGATTTAGGTTGGGTGACCAGAGAGCTCACTTTTCAGGTCCTTAACAGCCAATTCACCAATTACAGAGAAAGTGATATTGAGCAAATGCCCAAAAGCATACTCTGATGGACTGCCTTCTTGTACGAACCAGCCTAATCATTCACGTATCAGATCAAACTCGAAAAAACGGTCCATTGAGGCATCCAACTGCAATTTCAGCATCACAACATTAGTCGCAGCCTGACATGCTCCTTGTACCTGCTNGCTGCTATATTATTATACGCTTGTAACTGAAAAGACGGAACTTTACAATATGGCGCTCAACTGTGAGCTATTATAAATAATTCTAGTGCGAAGGTCACAAAAACGCATTATTACAACGTGCCCGTTGATGTGCCAGGACATGAATCTTCACTCGGTATACTTGCAATTTTAGGTGACCTGAGAAAGAATATCTAGCTGATTTAGGTTGGGTGACCAGAGAGCTCACTTTTGAGGTCCTTAGCAGCCAATTCACCAATTACAGAGAAAGTGATATTGAGCAAATGCCCAAAAGCATACTCTGATGGACTGCCTTCTTGTACGAACCAGCCTAATCATTCACGTATCAGATCAAACTCGAAAAAATGGTCCATTGAGGCATCCAACTGCAATTTCAGCATCACAACATTAGTCGCAGCCTGACATGCTCCTTGTACCTGCTNCGGTCCATTGAGGCATCCAACTGCAATTTCAGCATCACAACATTAGTCGCAGCCTGACATGCTCCTTGTACCTGCTGTACTAACGTGCCTTCTTGACAAAGCAGTATTGGAGATTTTGTATGCTGACTTTCTGTTCAAGTAATAACTTGCCTTAAGAACCGGTTTCTCAATGTCTGATTAAAGTATTGGTTATCTGACCACACGATACATTTAAATCTTTGGTTAGTCTCTTAATGTTTCTCAACAGAAATTTCCCAACAAAGAAAGTGCTGGTTTGGAAAGTGGTGTTTAAAGGCAATCTTTCAACCAAGCAGTGAGGTTTTAGTTTGTGATTGACAGCTTTAAAGTGACGCACGACACGTACTGGCATAATAATTCTTTACAACTCTGCCTCATCTTCATGTGACATCACATCAACCCGAGCAGGGTTTGAACCCAGGACGACTTGCTTCCATAGCCAACCAGTACACCTCCTAGGCAGGGGCGCCCAAGGACGCGGCAGCCAAAGCCATCTATGCCGTTATGTCAGACGCCACATGTCTTGTAATCCCCCCGCGTGCGACAGAAGCCAGCTACGAAGCCCAGTGCTGCACCTGAGCTCACTGCAGCGACACAACCAGCACACAAGGAAAACCACCACTTCCAGCCTCCCCCAAGAGAATGCAGCCTGTGCTGCTAAGGGAGGAACTCTCGTCTGAATATACCCGACCAGCTGAAGGACCCACAGCAGGCCAACTACATACGCCGGCGCGCAGCCCCAAAACGTCAGTTGTATACTCTGCAGCTTGCTCCACCACCTCGTATGCTGGAGCTATCTGCCTACCGCTTTTGCCACGAGAGATTAACCAGCCTTCCAGAAGTCTTCCAGACTTGCATCCAATGACCCCTGAAGAAGTCTTTGCCCCCTTACACTCACTACCACCAGACGTTACGCATCATAAGTTATTGTCTGCTGTTTATGTTGTGTTAGTTAAACAAAGTTTGTTGTAAAGAATGAAAGGAATCAATCATCCGTTATAAAAGTTTTTATCAGAAAATATTCTATTATTTTACTTGTTTCAAATTTTTTTTTTACGTATTACTGAAAACAAGACAGATGCATTGTCCTAACCTAGTGATTACTAATTAGGTTTTTTACACTTGAACAAAGCATTTTGATAAACATTTGTTCTTGTATTTCTGGCATCATACAATTCTACACTTTCGTGGCAATTAATTTTTTTTTTTTTAATAATTAAGTCTAACTGTTTTAAGTTGGCGACATTTGCATAGGAATAGTTCAGGTAAATTTTCTGTAGTGTAGAGCCACGATTTTTACATGAATGGAAAAATAAACTTCATTTTGTGTATAATGGACTTCCTGAAAACATACCCCAAGTAATCATACTTTAATATTGCATGTAGTTACCACAAAATATAATTTTTTTTTCAAGCAGCTACCTCTCTATGAGTTTTTAAGATATGTTTTATATTTTTAAGCAAAATCAAAACAATTAGTACCTTGTCAAACTAAGTGTTACAAAACAAAATCTTTCACCTTAAAAAAANTTTTTAAGCAAAATCAAAACAATTAGTACCTTGTCAAACTAAGTGTTACAAAACAAAATCTTTCACCTTAAAAAAAATATATCTGAATAAATCTTATCAACACTTGTGTCGCCATCACACGAAACAATTTAAATTACAAAAACATANAAAAAAATATATCTGAATAAATCTTATCAACACTTGTGTCGCCATCACACGAAACAATTTAAATTACAAAAACATAACCTCACATCAGCCAATATTGACAATCCCATTTGCTGTTAATGTTCTGATTCGCCCAGTAATCAGAACCTATTCTTGTGTTTACGATAACCATTGGTTACAGGCAAATCAAACTTTGTTATATATTGAAAAACAGAAAACGACGCTAACCAACACTTAAATTTTAATCACACCTTGATTGGAACAAAACAAGACACTGTGATTCTGGCCCTTATTGGAGAAGAGCATGCTGGCTAGGAAATTTTCGCTTGTGGCAATATGAATAAAGACTGTTTCACAAACTTCCAGTGATATACCTGGATGTTCTGAATGAGCCATGTAAGCAACTGGTCCCGTTGTCATATGGAACTGCCCAGTAATTGGCCTACAGTGCTATGCTTCACCTGTCTGTCAATATGTGTGTTGAATTCTTCTGCCACAGCTCTGTAACCGGCCCTCATGTCCATGGAGTAAAATTATCTCAACATTACACTCCAAAGTCAGCATTGTTAACCTACAATTAAAAATAATCATTAATTAACATTTGTTTCTCCTTTCGTGCTGGACTTTTCAGACGTCCTGTAGATCCCTGCTGTGATAGTTTTTCCTGGTTATTTGTTACTCTGCTCTATTTGTTATAGCAATTGTCTTAGTTAACACGACAAGCAATGATAACCAATAAGGAAAAACCTTCACGTTATCAAAACATGGCTACTTTCTGAACATTAGAAGCGCTAAATACTTCCTGTTTTGTAATACCTAACCTTTACAAATAGACATAACTGTATTGTATCTTTGATACTAATAAATATTCAACCAAATATAAATGACAAATACAGTACCAGTCCTCGCTGAGCACTCTTAATTTCAGCAGAAACATCACTTTTCACACACCTTCCTACATTATACGTTAAGGTATTGGAATAAAAACACTTGACAGAGAAAAAAGTTGAATACAAAACCTTTAGAAAGCCAATTAGACAAGGTTGTGGTGAAGCATTTAGTAGCCTTTCGAGACGATCGCAGAATTCCTCTGGCTCCACCCTCGTGTCTATGAGCTCCTGTATGAGAGTCCGGACATTCTTCTCCACAGATTTTGGTTCTCTGCTCGACAGGTCTAAAAGGTTGGCCAGGAACTTTCGACATTTCTCTTTGGTTGTATCTGCGGCCTGCCTCTGTACGATAAACACAAAAAAACCTTCCAAAACTCCCTGTTATGGGGAAATTATATACACAGGACTAATTAATTTTTTCCATCATCAAAATTAATAGCAACATTAACTAAAACACAAAAATATAGCAAAAAAATTAATAACCATCACCAATTTCAATGTTTCATTTACATAAATTTCTACAATTCTGGTCTGACAGTTACCTGTCATTTCACCAGATATCACTACACTATAACAGAAAAATTACCCCACTCCCCATCTTATATNGTCTGACAGTTACCTGTCATTTCACCAGATATCACTACACTATAACAGAAAAATTACCCCACTCCCCATCTTATATTTAAAAAAAAAAACAATTATTTATAATATACAAAAGAATAAAATTTCTGTGAACAAACACAATTACCTATATTGTGTAAATAGATAATGTAACTGCTGCCATACTTTTTAATTTTATAATGCCAGTTCGAAAAAGCATAAAAGTTAAGGTAACTTTAATATATAAGGTATTTTAAAATTCCTATTACAAACACCTAGAGTTTGTAGAGGGGACTGGGTAAAGGTTTTTGAGTAGTTACAGATAACCCGGAACATAACCAGAATGTCCACTGAAATTCCATGACTGTTCCCTGTTTTCAAGGCAGAATCTTACCATTTTCCCTGACCTATTTGCAGGACAGAAACCTTGCAATACCATATTTTTCCATCGCTGACAGAACAAATATGCTATCAGTGAAGCAGAATTAAATTACACTGCAACAGGCCAAGCAAGCAGGGCTAACTTTTCATACAGCCCGTCTTATATTTCTCGCAATACACGTCATTGAATTTACGCGAGTGTCCTTTACAAATACTAAAAGTACTTTATTTTATACATATAGGCCCTGGGTTACTTGACCAAAAAATTATAATTGCCAGTTCACGAACTTGATAATTAAAACTTTAGCTCGCATATGCTCATAATTACACTACCCTGTGTTCACCCAACTAACAACTATAGCAGAGTAGCCAATTATTTACATTTTCCCTGAGTCAAGTGAAAATTCCCTCAATTTCCCCTGTAGGTGGACACCTTGTTACCTGTCATACAGAGGAAATTAAAAAAGGTTTACACCCCCCCCCC
>NQII01001098.1:530118-544118 GCA_002778355.1 Clitarchus hookeri | reverse complement strand
CCCCCCCCTACTTTCCAAATGTGCTGAATTGTGCGGATTGATTTCCGTTGTGCAGTCGGGCTGCCAAAAAAATAAAAAGGTGTTTGTGGCATGCTTTGAAAGCTGTGAGCTTGGTGGCTGTAGAGGGGCGAAGAGCAAGGTTTGCGCTGAGGGTGTGGTATTCGATAAAGGTGACCGGAAGGATGTCCTGCCGCGATTGGATGGCGAAGTGGCATGAGGAAGAGAGAGAGAGCAAGAGTTGAAGTAGGAGGGAGAAGTGGAGAGTAATTGCTTGGACGCATAGAGAGACGGGTAGCTTGGAGGGACCGCAAGAACTTCTGATCAGGACGTAGCGGATAAGTATTGATTATTTCATTTTCTTCGTATTAGGACTGTTTTCTCTTTTTTGGGTGAAAACGGGGAAAGTTGCTAACATGGTAGTGGCAGTCGGTATAGGGCAGTCGGCGAGTGAAGGCTGTGCTGTTAAGTTAGCAGGTACGGGCAAGGGCATATAGTATATCAGGGTATGAAGGGCTTCAGCATAGTAATGGAAACAACAAAGTGTTGGGCAAGTTCTCTGATAACGCTGCAGGAATCTGCCTTTGCACATGCCTTATGACTTTAAACACCATCATTACCCATTCTTAACCTGTATCCTCCACCTTACACATCTTGGAAAACTCTGGACACCAGCACAAAATCTTTCAAACCAGTGACTCATTATACATTCTTAAGTCTCACCACATTACAATTTATGTTTTTACCACCCAGTTTGAACTTGTGCAGCAAAATGGCTCATAAATCACGATGATTCAACAAGTTATGCAGAGCACCCTGACATGTCCTATGATGCCTGCAAACACTGCAAATGGCATTAGCTTCTGTTTTTGTGAACTTCAGTTTGTTATGATTCAGCAAAGGTGGACAAGCCGAGCGAACTGCAGCGCCCCGTCGCAAACCAGGTCAGGCGAAGAATCCAAAAAAACATTACAACAATGATAGTTTATTAAACACAGCACAGAAGTGCCAGCAGATCTCCCCTTCTAGCAGCACGGTATTTGGGACAATTATGCTACCAAAAACTACACAATACTTGGCAACACTTTAACACTTTGTATGGGGTCTGTCTGTCCGAGGACCCACGCCGAGATGAAGCCCTCAAGATGCAGCTTGACGTGCCGCTCGTCACTTTCCGCACAACACTCGGTCTACGGCGACGGTAACATTCAGGTTAGTCACATTGTGACGGTGCTGGAACAATGTACATCCAGCATTAATATCAGCGCAGGAAATTGTACTTCTTAACACGGAGATGGATCGACGAGGGAACTGAGGCTTACCTAGTTGGTGACCCGCTAGTCGTAAGTCGTCGAGGATGTAGGTGGGTGGCTTGGCAGGCGAGCACAGACTATCAGCGTGGAGGCTGCCCCCACCCCCCCTCCTTCCAACATGTATGGATGGCATCTACCAACAGTCCGACGCTACCTTCTACGTCGTCAAGATTTGAATCTTACTGCACACAAACCCCAACGAAACCATCTGGAATGTTCCTCAACACCCTGGTCAATGCATTTCCCATCTATAAAAGGGGCTGTCTTGAGAGAGAGAATGGATAGGGACCTCATGATGAGAATATTATAACTTAGCAGAAGGCATATCCTGCCACGTTAGGTGAGGGCATTTTTATAGGGCATGAATAGGGAAAATTTTAAGACAAATTTTTTTTATATGCTCTGTAATTTTGCAATTTTATAATATTTTTATGGCTACGTTTGTATTGCTATGGGAGCCCATTATTAAAGGTAACTTCCCGTAATTTTCATAACAAACATTATAATAGTAACATATTTTAAAGCTTGTTTGTGCTTTTATAATGCTTGCAATTTTGATATGGACAGTTTATGAAGAAAAAATAAATAAATAAATAAACATAATAAGTTTGGAGATAAAAATATGAAAACTAACAGTTTGTTGAATCATTTATCACTATTTTGGGGGTCAATTAACATTTATTCAAATTCATAACAGGGGATGGTTGAATTTTCGCAATATATTGTGACTGCGTTATTTGTTTGTACTCTGCTGCTTGAAACTTTTTGGTAAGACTCATTTTGCTTAAATGTGTACAGATGGTCAAGGAAGGGGAACTGAAGGTCACGGTCATGGAGTGGTGGGGTTTCCCGCGGGTGCTCCCGCTGTGTGACAATACACATATTTATATTTAAGGTAAATCATAATAGTTCAATTAAATATATGTTGTCTTCATAATTAACTTCAGCTCTTCCCTCACAAAAGCATAAAACTTCCATAGTCCAAGAATAAAATATTAAAGACATAAGTTGGCATTACAGTTCCATTGGTCCTTTACAATAAAGAGGCGGGGAGAGTTTCAACCATCTACCAACAGAGTCATTAAGTTCGTGGACTGGCGCCCCAAGTGTACGCAGCCATGTACCACTTTGGAGGTCGTGTGAGGAAATGACCTCGCCTAACCCAATGGGTTTGGAACCAGCTCCTGTACCGATTGTGCAAAGCAAAACATAATACTATAATAATTGGACATATCAACTTATCTGATGAGAAATACATTTTCCTAACGTTTTATTAATGTAATTAAATTGGACATCTATTATAGAAAATTTCTTAAAAGTATAAAACATTTATTGAGTAGAACTGTGTAGTCACGCAGTTGTACACCACTTAGGTATGAATTTACGAAAATAATCAAAATTTGCAAGCAAAATAATATTGTTATGGAGAAAAATTTCCGGTATTGTAGAATTTTTGACATTGAGGTTTTCTATTATGATTTCATTCTGATAATCCATGTCTGCGGCGGATCATGAGCATGCATCGTCAATGGGTACGAAGGGCTGGAGGAGCCCCTTTCAGGCTAGAAGATGAGGACTTGGTGATGTAAGAGCACCCGTCCCCTTTTTTCTAACTTCAAAAGACATCAGTTACGATTCATGCGAAGTCACATGAAAAGGTGGTGACCGCGTGAGACTCAGGTTCTCGTAATGAGGACAGGTGTCATGAGGCAATGCATCGGCCTAGAGAGTGGCACCTGTGCATGCAACAGGAATTGAGAGTTAGAGCTCTGGGTCATTCGTCTACCGGTAGTTAAGGAGGCACAAAGGGAGGACATCAGCTCAGGAGAGGCTCATGGGAGACTTTCAGGGAATGAGTTAGATTAGCCAAATTAGGCTCAATCAAGTAGTGATTTTTAATTATATTTGTTTTTTTTTTTTCAATTTACATGCTTAACTTCTTGAGATGTGAGTATGTTTGAAAATAACTGGTTGCTTGCATTGTCATAAGGTCGTGTCAACATAGAGTTCAAGGGTAAAATTCAGAAGTGTACCAATAGGTTTTTTTTTATAAGTAATAACTCTTTCTGTCAACACTGTTTTAAGTCGTAAGTAAATTTAGAAAACTGAAATTGGCTTTTGGCATGAAAATGAATTCTGAGAAAAGAACACCCATGTGTCCTTTCTGTAAGAAATCACACTGCCTGTTATATAGAAGTTGTAATGACTCAGTATTATTAATTTTCGGGACACGTGTTTCATTTTATTTCGTTTTGCTAAGCTTCGTATATATTTTTATCGGGTTACAAAATTAAAGCCAAGGTGGTTTGTTTACTGTGATAGTTTGTTTATCGGGCATACGTTTGACGTTTTCAAAGTTTTAGTTTTTGTTACGCGTCAACATTAGATTAGCTTTTTTCAAACTGCGTCAACAGTTTTGCCCGACAAGTTCGATAATCTTTTACTACGACGCAGTTTCGATAACGTGTGGAGCGCGAGCGTGGCAGTCCACGTCGGGTCCTTATCTGAGGAGAGGGGGGTGATATGCAGCACAAGTGCACGTGTGCCTGTTGCCTCTGAAGTCAGTCGTCATCGAGTGCTCGCCTAGGCCGCATCGGGCGTGGCGCAAAACCCCCACACCGGCAAACTTGAACTCGCCAGATTATTTCTACGCCGGTGTGGGAGGTCGCTGCATTTGTTTTTTCTTCAGGCAACTTTTATGAGATAGATAACCAACGACTGTGGCGCCGCTCTCTCGTTTGTCTGTTTATCAATGAACCCTGTTTGTACTTGGCATAAGTGAACACTATGTGAACTGTTGCATCTTGGTTAATAAATTAAAGTAAAGAACACATAAACCAGAACTTGACTTTATTTAACATTCCATTGGAGTCCTTTTTAAATACCTTGACGTGCGACATAACAAATATGGCGGCCTAACTGTGTGGCTGCAATATTATAAAGCCGGCTATAACTGTGCGCGTGCCACATTGCAAAGTGTTTAGGCATTGGAGAAGTGCCATTGTAATTGTTGAAACGCAAATGTTGTCAAAGGGATGTTGGATGGTGTGGTCATCGCTGCTGATCATTTATAACTTTAGAATCTGCCTGGAGGATCTCCCTGTATAGAGGAAACAGATGACCAGCAATTAACTCTCCGCAGTAGAACGCAGTCGTCAATTGATGTAGGGTTGGCATGTTTTCTACTTTAATGTAGAAAGCAGTAGTTATGCGCCATGTTTCCACCCATTTATCCCTTAGCAAATGCACATTGTACCCTCCGCAAATATTATACGATAGCCATCTCAAATGAAATCGATGAATTTCATACAGCATGCAGGTGGTGCAGGTGCCACATGTCAGAAAGCAATGTTCTACAGATGCACCCAGTTGCATAGGACCACTTTTATGTTGTACATCGCTAAAGAAAATTATTTCCGAGTGGTTTCCTCCAGGCAAGTGAACTTACAATAATGTTATGCTTAATTGTATGGTATGCCTGAGAACTGAAGTAAGATGCATATTAAATTTGATGTGATATGTTGTATATTAATTAACTTATCTAGCATGAAAATTAATCCATTTTAGTCTGGTGGAATTTAAGATAGATTTACTATGTGAGAGACGCACACATTCAACTGAATAATAGTAATATAATTCAGAGTCACAATCAATATTCTTTCCATCTTGTATTCATCTTCTGTACTGGCCAGGGTTAGTATTGCTAAAGGACCTCTTTCTGATGGGTTAAAGCCAGACCAAGATAAAACTTGCAAAAGGTTATTCCCACTCCCTACAACATAATGGGAACTGTGGATAGAATCTTTAAATTTTACTCTGGAATACAACATAACTGTTTTATATCATCCACGCATAAGCCAATTAGGCCATTAGTTATGGGGACGGNTAATGGGAACTGTGGATAGAATCTTTAAATTTTACTCTGGAATACAACATAACTGTTTTATATCATCCACGCATAAGACAATTAGGCCATTAGTTATGGGGATGGCTCCCAATGGGCAGGGAGANATGGGGACGGCCGAGACACACCCGATCACTCTGGTGGCAGTCTGCATTTCCCCTTTATCTCTTTATCTAATATCTTTGTGCGAGAAGGTACCCCGATAGCCATCCTGCATCATCTTGAAGAAATAGTGAATGCCGGCATATTGACAAATAGTGGCAGCGGTAGAATGTCCCTCTGAAACACCAAGAAGCCCACTGAACTCTGCAGTGACAGTCAATAAGTTCATGGACTGGCTGCACAGT
Source organism: Clitarchus hookeri (assembly GCA_002778355.1). NCBI lineage: Eukaryota > Metazoa > Arthropoda > Insecta > Phasmatodea > Phasmatidae > Clitarchus > Clitarchus hookeri. The sequence goes on along the minus strand of NQII01001098.1, from coordinate 538,557 downwards.
GTTACTGTAATGCACTAAAGCACACAGATTGCACCACGGGCAGTTGTGAGTATACAGTATAGTGTGAACAGAGTGATGGCCACAAGAATGTTGCAGTTTGAGCAACAGGAAAAATGTCAAGTTTCATCAAAGAGTACGTAAATCCACTGGCCAAAATTTTCAGATGTACGAAACACGCGCACAGCAACACCACCTCGCCAATCTCTTTCAACAGTGCTTCCAACAGTTATACCAACATTGGCAGATGTGCAAAGTGGACAGTGGTGACTATGCTGAAGGTCAACTTGCATCCGAGTAAGTGGACACCATGATGCGTGGGTGCCGGCACTTGGAGCACCTATCCACGAGCTTATTGACAGTTGCTGTCGTGTGTGGCCGCCTACAATCCAGGCATCAGTTCACGATATTAGTGGGTGAACTGAATATTAATGAACAATATAGTAAGTATGCCTCAGGAAGAGATTGCCCAGACCACTGCTATACAGCTTCCAGGGCAGGGACTAGGTCTGCCACATCCACTAAACTGGCTGCTAACCAGACATCAATAGCATTAAAAAAAGAAATTAATGTAACTGTTTTGAAATGTGATTGTTACATATCATAAATATGTATGAAAAATAGACTAGATTTTTCCTCTGCCACGAGATTAATTCTGTGCACTTGTGAGTTTTTGTCAAAGAACTGTTACGCAGATTAGATAGAGCTGTGAAACTTTGCCGATATTCTCATGTTTTCTTGTGACTCGTGACAATACTGTTAAGGTACCAGGTATCACACCACCATTAAAACAGCTTTAGAAAACAGCAAGCAGGAAGAGAGAAATAAATGTGTGAAAACTTACATCAACAAAAAATTACAAAATAGTACATGTCTTACTGCATTATCCTGCCTAAAAATCCAGGAGGGTCCACATCCAAAGGCATACCTACCGCTGGAACAGATTGAAGGCGATAGGTGGTGCCACTTGGGAGGGAGCCAGTTGTGTTGTTGGGGGTGATGCCTGCACCGGGTGTCGTGGGAGCCGGGCCCACCCGCAGCAGCTGGTACTGCCCATTCTCCGTCTTGAGCAGCAGATGGCCCTGCGTCCCAGGTTGAAGGCCTTGCAACGTCTGCAGAGTGATTTGCTGGGGAAAAAAAAAAAAAAAAAGAGAACACAAATATTTTATCTTTTTTATTTGGCATTTCATGTACAGGAATGGAGATGAGGCCTTAGTATGGAAACACAACTCAGGAAGTGGGAAGGAATCTGCCAGAGCATGTATTAAGGAATCATCCCAGCATTCACCTGGAGTGATTTCAGGAAACTGTAGAAAACAGAAATCAGGATGGCGGGTCCCTCCGAATGTGAGCCAAGTAGTTTTACCACCGTGCTGCCTCAATCGTTAGACACATTCCAGGAATTATCTCTAAAGACAATAAAAAGTTACAATTTGGGTACAACATTGCATGATTAATTTAAAAATAAAATAAAAGTGAAATACAATTGGACTTTCTGATCACCATACGCTCCTGACCATTCGGGCACGAGTCATGTTGGGGGTTGGGATGATATCACCAGTCACCATACTGTTACGATAATCCTAACTACAAGAAACATTGAACAGATTTATAGCCAAAAAATGGCACACAAAGTTATTTTCACCGTAAATTAAATGAATGTGTCATAGTTAAAGACATGCTAAAAATTATGCTATCTTCAATGGTATATGTAGGACATCCTACTTTCACCAAAAAGAAATTGTAAGTGCCTATCTCTCTTTGAGAAGTACTGGTTTCTATATCCAAACCACTTTAATAATTTCTAAAATTTGAAAAGTAAAAAAAAATTATTTGTGAGGTCTAAGACAACTACTAATAATAATAATAATTATTATTTATTTGTTCTATGAAAAAAAAATAATATTTTTAATATCCAAAATGTATGTGCTATGGAAGCTTGACAAAAGAGAAAATGTTAAACAGCAGTAAATAATTGACAGAATGAAATGAAGATTTAACTCCGGCAAAGCAAGACAAATTGTCAGTACGTAAATAATGCTAAAAAAAAAAGTATTCACTTCGGTTATGCAGTGTCTAATGTAAAGTTTATTGTGAGATTTTTGATGGACATTTTTCATTAAAGATCTGAAGTTAGGGACAGACTGAATAATACAAAGGTTCAGTCCAGCAGCCGAGACGAATTATGGATTGCGCACAAGACCAAGTTCCAGTTCCTGAGGACGTCTGTTGCCTACAGCTAAGGCTAACAGGGAAGTGAGTCATTATCAAGTAATTTTGACTTTGAGATTTAAATAATGAATCATATTAGTAACTGTGAGTGGATTTAATTCAATACCCACTACAAACCTAAGAAACCAAAAAAATATTTTATTTTCACTTTAATAATAATTAGGTAAAAAATATATGGTTTTGGAATCCCAGGATGAAATAAGCATCAAAGTTAAATTTCCTTTTTTATTAAAACAGCATTACATTCAAAACATTTTATTATAGTTCCTTATCAAACACCACTATTCAGTAAAGTCATCAGTAATAATTTAATAATACGCTATCATCAATAAAATTATGTAAATCTATTAAATTATCTAACACAATCAGACGGTACTGGCAATTGAAAACTCTTTCCCACCATACCTAGACATCCACTAATTACAGTACATAATAAAAAACGGCTGTCCATTTGAATGCATAATGAAATGAAGTCAAAATTAAATACTTTAATTTTGGATATCTATTATTACAGTACCTACAATAATAATATGTATAAAATTATGTTGCATTGAAGGTGGAATAAATAGCACATTCAGTATTTGTTGACAAATGAAATAGTAATTTTTTTACAGGGTTGAAAAATATCTCAAGACAACTTACAATACTACAGATGTGTATAGGAATAATGGTATACATTTTATTTTTTTTTGCACTAATTATCAAATAAACTAAAGTAAATATAAAAATGCATACAGGTGCATACACACATATACATACTATATTTTAAGTTATCATATTGAGTGAAATACAATAATTACACTTTACAAAACTTCCTGACTTTTTTTCCCATACACAACCCACACATATAGACCAGTGCACAATTCCTATTAAGATAACATGGGTTCAATTCTTGCAGAAGACTCACCAACACCATTTCTAGTGCCCAGCAGAAATCTTGACAAAAGAGTTCCCTTATGCTTGCTGGTGTAGAGCCCATCACAATCAGTTCTCAAGACCGGGATGTTAAGAGACGCCCAAACTTCACCCATCTAAGATTGGTCTGTAGCTAAACGACAACAGAACAGCCCAGCAGTACTCGTATATGAACCATCTCACAAACAACCAGTCTTTAAGTCTTTGGTAAGAGCAGTAAGGATGCACCACCTGATGTTTGTGAGTCCGCTGATATACTGTGTACCATATAAGAAGGCCACATTCTTGACAGTTGACAATCGCTGTGTCTTTTCGTTTATGTATCCATTCGCCATCAACTGGCGTGTCAAGAATAGGCTTTGATGTGGCGAGTCAGCGTGTCCATGAGGTGCTGCTACGTGCGGCAATTGGTGAACTGCTTGGGTGGCGCTGCATTCGTAAACGGAGCTTGGTGGACGTGTGTAGGGTCGTTCGTAAACGCGGTACACGAAATATATGTTACTTTAAAAATGATACAGAGCTCGCGGGAAAATATAATTATTTGTATATGCGCGTAAATACGTTATTTTAAACAACAAAACTATGATATGTTTCTGGATGTAGTTCGGGATATGGATAACAGATAGCATGGGAGGCATATTGCAACAGATGGTGCGCTTTTAACTGACAAGATTGCAGCACCTGGTTTGAGAGTCTGGAAACTTTGGATTTTTTCGTCACATTTGGATACGTATCGTTTTATTGTGCATCTCATTTTGAAAACCTATACATTACTATTTTATCACAAAGTTTCGTTTCTAAAACTAAAAACTGCTGTTTTATGACCACGTAAAATAAAATGTATTAATTAATCTACTAACTCTTTCTAATCCGCGTATCTTCTGCTTGTGTGATGTGCTTCGGCACTGCTCTCAGAATAGCCAACGTAATATTAACTTTTGTTCGTTCGTGCATCAGCTGATACAGGATTTTGTAAATGGCAGGTTATTTGTTTTCAATATATTAAGTTGCCACTCACTGACTGTCAGAATGTGGCCTTCTTATATGAAATGAACTATAGCATGACCAGTGCTGCATGCGTACCCCCCTCCTCCCTTTCGTGATGTCCCCCCTGCTTCCGCCTCTAAGACATACCATTTTGCCACAGCCATGACTTTTATCACTGCATCCACATGAAGTAGGAAATCACTGCGAGCGTATTCTCGAGTTTGTGCACCAGCTGATCAGATGTAATCTGCTGGTCTTAGGAGAGGTAAGGGTGACAATGCAGCCATCTGTCTCTCATTACTAACGCAGGCTTTTAAAAACCACATTTAATTTGGCTACAAGTTGCTAAGTATCCAACCAACATAATCTGAATGATTTGAATGTGCACGAAATGGTTGTTATTCAATGAAAGAGATTACAAAATAATTTTTTGTTAGCCCAAAAAAAAACAACCAGGAAATGTTACCATGCACTTCTTTTATACACGAAAGAAGTACTGGTAACAAAATCTGTTGGCAAAGGTTTAAAGGAAGTTTTAGAAAAATTTACACAGATGGTAAATTTAATTAAAAGCACACCTGTTTATAATCTCTCACATTTGTTCTTATAAGCCACAAATTAAGGGCAAAACAACCCGTTATTCTCCATACTGCTATGTGATGGTTGTCTGGACGAGTGTTAAATTGTGTACCAGCTCAAGCTCACATATGTAACGTTGGAGTTATTTGAGCACAAAGGAAACACTGAGTTTGTAGATCCGCTGACAAAACAAACTGCTACATGTTTGTTGCTCTGCATCACTTCCCTCGCCTCATCCCACTTAAGCGAGGAAATCAGCGTCGAGGTTGAGCGGTAACCCGAGCAGAACGTGGAGATTTACAATGGTTTGTCACTGCGCATGCCAGATGAGCCTATTGTGACTCAGGCGCTCCTTCCCTTGAGGACATTCAATTTGAAAGAGTGTTCCGGTGATCGCTCTAACCTCTTTCAGCAAGACTCGGGTAGCAGGGAATCTTCTAGATCGGGCCAGCGAAGACTATTTAAGCTGCGACGGGCATCTCAGCAGTCGGTCTAAAGTTTAAAGGATTGCACGGCCTTTAAGAGTTAGGTGTGCGAAGACATCCCAACAAGTGAGCAAAGCAACGAATGGCAGGCAGCGAGAGTGAAGTCTGCAAACTGTGAGCATCAGTAAAATGAAAAGTGGGACTGCTAGGCGGGACTATTTAACTGAATGTGCGAGTGACAGACATTTGAAATAATGGCAATAGACAGATTGAATACGTGAAAATAAAGAGTGTGATTTAAGTGACTGTAAGCAATATAGATGCATTGATAAGGACTTTAATTAGAATGGAGATAGAAATTAAATATTGAGCTCATTGAGAATAACAAGAGTAAGTTTAATGCTGTAAATAAAAGCTGTGAGAATAAATTCAAAAACAAAGTTATTTTTATGATATTTATTAAGACCTCTGTCCCTCACAAACATAGGCTATTCATGGCAAAGTGAGTACTTTTGAAAGTTCTCATTTGTAATAATACTCAAAAAATAAATTTAATTTTAGCCTTAGATGTTGAATCCCGATTGTGGTGGAATATACACACTGTGTTTATTACTTACATGTCAATATTTATTTAAAAAGCTGGTTAAAGGATAAAAAATGGCTGAAAGAAAAAAGTAACTAGGGCCTCAAAAGTGCTCACTTTACCATGAACAGCTTATACAGCCCTGCATTGTGTATCAAAACCAATGTGCATTACATTAGCTTTCCCGTGCAATGCCTGAGCTCTTTAGCTACACTAATTCCAGTCAGCAAGGGAAGGATAAGAACACATCGACTGCAACTGACAGTGTTCCAGTGTCAAGAGCAAAGAAAAAGAGGGAAAGCTATGAAATTTCCTTATATCATTGACTGTAACTCGAAGAAAGGAATACAAACAAGATTTGATTCAGGCTATCTGGCATTACTCAGAGATTAACCTTTAAACTAATTTTCCATTTAAAAAACACAAATGCTTATGACTGGATAAGAACTCGTTTCATTATACGTTCATGGGCTTTTCTTGGCAGAAGAAGAAATGACAGAGCTTAAAATTCACATACACTTGAAGTAAAGACAACAAAATACAAATTCTGTATTTAAAAAAACTTTCCACATCTGATTAACACTGTAATGTGGTTAATATAAAAAGTTCTGACTGAAGAAATGACAGTATAGTCCAGTCACTCTTTCTTCGGATGTTTTAAAAAAATCTTTCGAAAAATCACCCTATGTGTAACATGTTAACTTGTTTTTTCAATAACTTGTATGTAATAAATATATAACACTGTGATTAACTTTAAGGTACTGCATTCTTGAATAAATGAAACTGTAACATAGTGTCTTCTATAAATTGTAATATTTATTTTGTATTAAATACAAATTAAAAACAGCGCGAGCAGCGATGTATTGGCAATGGTTAGTAAGAAATAGTTCACAGATAATTATTGTTTAAACCTAGTTTTTTTTTGGCATGCTATTTGTAAATTAAACATTGCCTATTGATATATTTGAATCTTTTGGGAGCACTGAATGAAACATATTTCATGGTACAGTTAAAAATATCAGCGCAAATTACAGTGCTTAGGCCCTAGTGACATGGTGTTTTCTTTTCGCCCAAGGAAGAAAATGCAATAGGCGGCGCAGAGTTTGTCACTATCTCTCGGGAAGTTTCCCAGCGCCTGCAGTAGCAGGATTATAAAAGTTTTCAATTTTAACATATTTCATACTTATTACAGCAAAAATAAATGATTTTTAAATTTGTAATTTACATCTGAAACAAGATGTTATTGTTTGAATACTTATTATAATATATTTATATGCGAAGGTAGGATGGTTAAAAATCTGAACTTGGCAGAAGTGGTGACTGGCGATGGCCAACATGACAAGGATTGTTTTTGAATGAAGCATCAAGTTCGTACTTGTTGCGTTTTTTAAACCTACCTAGGTAAGTTATGATGTTGTGATAAATACGTTCTTCCACGGCAGGAATAAATATACTCCCAAGTGCGCCATGACTGCTGTATGTGAAAGAGTACTGTTGCCATTACGTTATGTTGGACCTGTGTGTGTGTGTGTGTGCACGCACGAGATTTCAAATATTAGATGTGTGAAATTTATAAGTTTTAACCGTGAACTGTTTGGTAAGATAAAATTATTTGTCCGATGGTCACGTCTGTTTATCACAAGGTTGTAACCTTGCCGTAGGTGTTTGAAACACAACTGTACATCGTGCTTACGTTTCTGTGATTTGAATGTCTGCCCCAACCCCAACAAAATACTAAACCCAACCAGATGAATTCACATAAATAATGAAATAAACCTAGAAAACATTAAGTACCAATGCATATAAATATAGGCAGAATAAAAGTTATGGTAGATGTATTTGTGTGCATGTTCACAACTATCTTTTAAGTTTGTCCTTGCTAGTCACGTACTTGAATATACTGTGTCTTTTCGTTGGACTGGTTCATCCTCGTTTTAATTTTTATTCCAATTAAGGCCGCCCTTTTAATAAAATAACCCAACCCTTATTAATATCAAGAAGTTAAATACTACAGTTCTTTAACCACAGTTATAACAGGGTTAAACACAGTCGCTGCAAAATATTAAAGTGTATTATGTGTAATGTGCTATGTCATGTAAAACAAATATGTAAACATTGCAAAATAATAACCGTAAGAATAATCGTCAACATAGACATTGTTAAAAAGTTAAAAAGCTGACCTCGATATGGTTATAGGCCTAAATTGTGAACATTCTTACGAAATTGTTTTTGAAATACGACTAAATTCTTTGAACAGCTGAAAACAATAAACAAGCATTTATTTGACAGTTGAAATGTAGTCAGATCAGAGTGTTTATGTTTAAATGGAGTGGAAGGATACGTAATCGGTAACCAAAAGTAGAACTTTTTCAGGGCTTCGGGAAAGTGTGAAGTAACCGTGAATGGCCTATAGACATATTTTGCATTTGTGCCACTTAAGATTAATTCGTACAACTTGCCAAATACAGGCAAGCCAGACTAAAACTAGAAACATAAGAACCATTTCCTTTACCGCATATAAAATATGAATATCGTAAATGTGTTATTACTTATTTAATTACTATGCGTAAATTGCTATTTGTGTGTGTGTGAGCAGGGAAAAAAATATTTTTTTGAGCTTGCTCAGATGTCACCATGGGAAAATTTAGAAAACATTAAATCACGGTCGTAAGAATTTTGTAGCTAATGATTTAAATTCAGCAAATTCTCTCCCCCCCCCCC
>NQII01001098.1:486809-530098 GCA_002778355.1 Clitarchus hookeri | reverse complement strand
CCCCCCCAACTATAATAAAACAACTTTAAAATGGAAAAAAATAATAATAATTGAGCTCCTCTTTCATAAGTATTTCCATGCTTAAATAATGACAAAAGTCAGGTCAACCCATTATTATTAACTTAAATTATAAGCAATATGCCCTAGGTACCCCCAAATATGCTGGAAGAATATTTCATTATTTATTATGGTAAAAAAATCAACACAAATGTGTCAAACTACTATGGTGAAGTGCAAAGACAAAACTTCACTGCACAATTTTTCTGAGAAAAACTTCCTTTCTTACAACATTATAGTAATTAAATTGTAAAACCTTCACAGGAAAATAAAGAAAACAATTACCTTTACCTCAAAAAACTTTCACCCCCTAAAAAATACAACTAAAAGTATGATTAGATATATTCATAATACGATTTTTTTTAAGATGCAATGAAATTGTTTTGAACAAGGGAGGTGGGGGAAACAAATTAGATTCTTGAAAATGCCATTTTACATTTAACACATTTTAATACTGTATTTGAAAAAGTGCACACGTCATAGGAAACTTTTACAAGTCAAACATTCCACAAACACTATTTTATTGCAGACATTCATATTCAAATGAATCACGAACATCCATAGGCAGTGTGCGAAGCACCACAAAACAGGACAATATAAATGAAAATAATCCAACAGGAAGGCAATCTACCTTTACGAGTAATAACAAAATGCAAAAATCACAAAATAACAATTTGCATGCATCCATGCATACATACATATAAAAACCAACAACACAACACACACAAGTATGAAAAAGAATTACCTACGTTAAAACATGACCTACAATTCTCACATCTCTCTGGTTCCCATATGTGACTGTACCTATTATTATGGTACTGATGATCAATAACAGGCATGCTGCAGTTGTACAACGCATAACAGTTCCTGTGAACAAGGGATTCACAGTCTTGCTCTGGGCATGCTACACGGCACGAGTTGCCGAAGCTATGCATTACGACAGACACCAGGCAAGCATGCCACAAAACACTTGACTGCTGCAATGGCGGCGCCCACTATCTGCTGTAATTCAGGGANCAGACACCAGGCAAGCATGCCACAAAACACTTGACTGCTGCAATGGCGGCGCCCACTATCTGCTGTAATTCAGGGAGACATAAAAAACTGAGAGCAGGCCATAAAAATATGACACCAAGAATTTCCCAACCAACAATGCAATAATTAACATNGGACATAAAAAACTGAGAGCAGGCCATAAAAATATGACACCAAGAATTTCCCAACCAACAATGCAATAATTAACATATGCTTTACGTAGGTGGGAGTGTAAAATTAAGTTATAGTCCTGGAGCTGTATTGGAGATAAGCAGTGGCTAGCAAAGTTCTACGCTGTTTACGCAACCAGTTGGAAACACTACTGGTTACGGAAACTCTGCAAAAGCATAAACTGCAATGTGCAAATTTGGAAGCCATCAACTGTCTTATTTAAGGGAAAGTAAGAAAGCTGTAGTATAGAGTAAAAAAATTTAATGCAAGCCATAAGCAAAACTCAAGATAAGTATTAGATGTTATAATCAGTATTTCAGCATTTTCCAGCAGATATTCTGATANAGCCATAAGCAAAACTCAAGATAAGTATTAGATGTTATAATCAGTATTTCAGCATTTTCCAGCAGATATTCTGATACGCAGCTAAGTGATTTTTTGTAATAAACTATAAGCGTAATAAATTTATTTAAAATTTAACTAAGACTACTTGATCAGTTTTGAAAATGAACCAGCATTAATTATTATACATACATTAATAAGTTTTCAAAAACTGCATCTTTTAAGACAATATAGTGCAACTGCAATGTCAAAGCTATTACCTGTTCATGCAAAATTTCTTAATAGGGAACTTGTGACACTGTCAAAGCCAGATTCCAGAGGGCNAGCCATAAGCAAAACTCAAGATAAGTATTAGATGTTATAATCAGTATTTCAGCATTTTCCAGCAGATATTCTGATATGCAGCTAAGTGATTTTTTGTAATAAACTATAAGCGTAATAAACTTATTTCAAATTTAACTAAGACTACTTGATCAGTTTTGAAAACGAACCAGCATTAATTATTATACATACATTAATAAGTTTTCAAAAACTGCATCTTTTAAGACGATATAGTGCAACTGCAATTCCAAAGCTATTACCTGTTCATGCAAAATTTCTTAATAGGGAACTTGTGACACTGTCAAAGCCAGATTCCAGAGGGCNTCAAAGCTATTACCTGTTCATGCAAAATTTCTTAATAGGGAACTTGTGACACTGTCAAAGCCAGATTCCAGAGGGCATTTAGCCACATATTATTTCAAAGCAAGAGCAAATTGCTATGGTGAAAATCTCAACCATTGGATTACTTAATCTTCATCACACTCATTACCCTAGCTAATGATGAAAAAATTAATTATGAGACAAATGACCTAACTTCTGAACTGAACTCTGTCATTACAAGTACCATAGGCCTAAAAACTATAATGGTAACTAACTAAAAAGATGCCTCCCTGTATTACACTGCGTTGAGGGATATTTTGGAAGGCACCTAACTAGGTCTATAGTGCCCATGGGGCTGAAGAAGGATGGAGATGGAGCAGTGATTGAATGCAACAGTGGAGAAATTGGAGTACAAAGAGAAAACCTGCTGACCAGTGACATCTGCCATGTATCCAACATGCAAAATCTGATGTGACCATAAATAAAATTGTCTTTTCTCTGTCCGCACAATTTATTTAATCAAGATCATAATGGAACTTTTGTGGAAGTACTAACTACTTTAAATATAAATGTCATACATGTTAAAAAATAAAATGTGTTGTGTAAAACAGCAAAATTATAATATGTGCCACAAAATCTTATTTGTGAACTGTTCTAATTCCTCATTTTTGTCTGATGACTATGGAATGAATTTCACTCGTCTACATTGAAAAGTACACTGAAGAACCAAAAAAACTGGTATACCTGCCTAATATCGTGTAGGGCCCCTGCGAGCAAGCAGAAGTGCTGCAAGACGAAGTGGCATGGACTCTTCTAATGTCTGAAGATATGCAGGAGGCAATTCACACCATGAATCCTGCAGAGCAATCCACAAATCCATAGGAGTGCGAGGCNTGTCTGAAGATATGCAGGAGGCAATTCACACCATGAATCCTGCAGAGCAATCCACAAATCCATAGGAGTGCGAGGCAGTGGAGATCTCTTCTGAACAGCACATTGCAAGGCATCCCAGATATGCTGAATAATGTTCATGTCTGGTGATTTAGGTGGCCAATGGAAGTGTCAAAGTCAGAAGAGTGTTCCTGGAGCCGCTCGGTAGCAACTCTTGACGTGTGGGGTGTCGCATTTTCCTGCTGGAATTGTCCACGTCCGTCGGAATACACAATGGACATGAATGAGTGCAGGTGATCAGACAGGATGCTTACGTATCTTTCACCTGTGAGAGTCTTATCTAGACGTATCAGGGGTCCCATTTCATGCCAACTGCACATGCCCCATACCATGACAGAGCCTTCACCAGCCTGAACAGTCCCCTGTTGACATGTAGGGTCCATAGATTCATGAGGATGTCTCCATACCCAAACACANTGTTGACATGTAGGGTCCATAGATTCATGAGGATGTCTCCATACCCAAACACATCCACCTGCCCGATACAATTGGAAACGAGACTCGTCAGACCAGGCAACGTGTTTCCAGTCATCAACAGTCCAATGGCGGTGTTGGCGGGCCCAGGCGAGGCGTAAAGCTTTGAGTCGGTAGTCAACAAAGGTACACGAGTGGGCCTTCGGCTCCGAAAACCCATATCAATAATGGTCCGTTGAATAGTTCACACGCTGGCACTTGTTGATGCCCCAGCATTGAAATCTGCACCAATTTGAGAAAGGGTTCCACCTCTTTTACGTTTAATGATTCTCGTCAGTTGTCGTTTGTCTCGTTCGTTCACGATCTTTTTCCGGCCACAGCGATGTCAAAGATTTGATGTTATACTGGATTCCCGATATTCACGGTACACTCGTGAAATGGTCGTACGCGAAAATCCAAATTTTATCGCTACCTCGGAGATGCTATGTCCCATCTCTCGTGCGCCGACTATAACACCACATTCACTCACTGAAATCTTGATAACATGCCACCGCAGCAGCAGTAACCGATCTAGGTGCCGACCGCATCACGTTACTGTGATGGGTTCCATATCTCTGTTATTTCCATACGCATGCCTATACCAGTTTTTTTGGCTCTCCAGTGCATAAAGAACTAGTTCAATTTAATCACAAAATCTTAAAATCCACTCAATAACACAAAGGCGAGTGGATACTTGGAAAACATTATTTAAAAGTTGTATCTGCATGCCAATGATAATTATGTAATAGATACAAGGCACTAAACATGTTGCCGGCATCAACTGGTACTAAGTGAGAATGTTTGAAAATTAAATATCCAGGGTGCCACAGGGCGTGACATCGCCATGTGGCTATTTATCTAACGCCAGTACACTTACCCTTGCTCTTCTGTTCTGCTGTTGGCCAGAGAACACACCTCACACTGTAACACTACTGGGAAGGTGCTAGACTACACACACAAGACTTGTGCGCGAGCAACCCATGGCGGCCTTATGCCGGCCGAGGGACAAGGTTGGGTGACAAACGTCCCTCCCGCTNTACGCATGCCTATACCAGTTTTTTTGGCTCTCCAGTGCATAAAGAACTAGTTCAATTTAATCACAAAATCTTAAAATACACTCAATAACACAAAGGCGAGTGGATACTTGGAAAACATTATTTAAAAGTCGTATCTGCATGCCAATGATAATTATGTAATAGATACAAGGCACTAAACATGTTGCCGGCATCAACTGGTACTAAGTGAGAATGTTTGAAAATTAAATATCCAGGGTGCCACAGGGCGTGAAATACGTGCATGGCCATGTGGTAGACAGAGACTCCACAGGGCGTGACATCGCCATGTGGCTATTTATCTAACGTCGGTACACTTACCCTTGCTCTTCTGTTCTGCTGTTGGCCAGAGAACACACCTCACACTGTAACACTACTGGGAAGGTGCTAGACTACACACACAAGACTTGTGCGCGAGCAACCCATGGCGGCCTTATGCCGGCCGAGGAACAAGGTTGGGTGACAAACGTCCCTCCCGCCAGGTTGGCACTGGCACGAGACCAAAACTCATGCGTCTTGACAAAAAGGGGTTGGGCTGCCCAACTAAGGTGGGGTNCAGGTTGGCACTGGCACGAGACCAAAACTCATGCGTCTTGACAAAAAGGGGTTGGGCTGCCCAACTAAGGTGGGGTTGATTTGTGGGTGATGTGTGAAAGGGAGGGATAGAGATTGCAGCAGCTTTGCACTTGCCGGCGTCAATTTGTTAGCAGATTGTAGCACATTGCCGTAGTGTCCGCCGTCGCGGTGCATGCGCGTGTCTCCTCCCTGCCTGGAGCCATTGCTCATTTCTCTCTCCTCCATCTGCGGGGGGTGGGTGTGTATCCCCTGTAGGGTGCCCCTTACCCAGGACTCCCCTCCACCTGCCGTCCCTAGCTGTTGGAGTGGTCAGGTTGCCAACTCTCGTGGCCCGCGTATCACTGCACGGGACCAAGACTCGTCGTCCGCTTCCTTGACCACGCAACGAAAAGTGGAGTTGCTCAGCGAGATGTCATCCGGTCACTGTACCCAGGACCCTTCTGGGGTTTCCGGTCGTGACTGAGGAAACCAGACTGTGAGTTCCTTGGGGGAGAACCCCGCGAACCCATTAGGTTTAGTGGACGAGCAGCCCACATCATCAGATGTCTCCTTCTGTGCAAGGGTGTTGGGCCCAGCGCCCCCCAGTTGTTGAGCTACCGGCCGGGAATCCCGCAAACCCAGTGGGTGTGATGTCCAAGTTGACGTCGGCCCCACGATCATGCTGTTTAAGGGGATCATTGTCGTCGTAGTAGTCTCCCTCCACGGGATCGTCTGTCGGAGTGTTTGCGGCACGCAGGGGTTGTCACAGTGGATCTTTTGAGGCTGCTGCCACCTAGGCGCACGAGGTACGTCAGTCCGGCACTTACCACAATTGTGCCAGGTCCCATCCAGCAGGACGCCACACCCCTGCAGAAAACTATCTCTGACCAGTCGATAAGAGGTGTGCAAGAGCTTAGACCAGTTGGCACGGCCTTAATTAAGGGGGTGGGGGGTGTGATGGTGACGGCGTGAGCCATCCCTATCATGTTGCAGCTTTTCTCCTTCTGCACGGGGTCTTCCAACGGCTCCTCCTGGTTCTGCACTCAACTGCCCAGGCCTGAGTAGGTCCCACATCTGCACTGATCGTGCTGGAGGAACTCCCATAGCGGCATTGGCGCGCTCCCTCAGACAGAAGAGTGACCAGGGTAGACGAGTGTCCCATTTTGCGTTATTTTCCTCAATTCGGATTCGCAATTTGACTAACTCCTGGTTCCGGCGCTCATTTGAGTTAGTCTAGGGGCGTTACATAGGGGTTGTGCAGTGTTGCACGCGCCACCGGGTGCAGTTGGACAGCCACTTCCTGCCTGCGAACTGGGTGCCGTTGTCTGTGAGCAACACCCGGGGAAGGAACTCCGAATCCAGCAGATGCGCAATAGTACTGTAATGACGCAATATAATCATTATCGGGATACTTGGTTCATTTTCTTTCGTTTTGCGAGGCTTAGTAATATTTAATCAGGATTCAAAGTTATTGCCGTGGTAGACTGGGGCGAGGAGTGCCGTTTAGGGACGGGCAACAAAAACCCTAGGTGCCTACCGCCAGCTAACGGTATACAACAGATGACGGACAACGATATACAGTAGACAACCAGTTTCCGAAGAAGACGCGCTGGGCGTGAAGATTAATTCACAAAACTACTGCGGCGCTGCTCTTTCTTTGCTTGTTTATTTGTCTGGTGCAACTAACTGTTCATGGCTCTGCATACTTGAAGAATATATGTGAACTGTTAATTTAAAAGATAAAAAAAATACAGAATAAATAAACCAAAACTTGATTTTATTTTTAAATTTAAATCGTGCCGTTTTTATAGTTTCATGTTTCTACCGATAGAGCTAACNAACCAAAACTTGATTTCATTTTTAAATTTAAATCGTGCCGTTTTTATAGTTTCATGTTTCTACCGATAGAGCTAACCGAGTTGTAACTTCCAGTCGACAATCCAGACAGCTGCCATGCTACAGTACCTGCTTGGGAGTTGCTTACCGGGTACAACTCCACCCACAGTGTGAACACGTCGGTCACAACAACGAAACTCTTGCCTCGAGCGGTCCTGGGGTAGGGACCCATGATTTCAAGGGCGATGGTGTCAAAGGGTTGTGGGAGCACCCTTGGCTGCTGCTGTTCCCTGCCATCGCTGTGACGGGTCTTGCACATACTGGTGGGTCTCCTTGTGGACACCTGGCCAGTTAAAGTGTTCGCCTACAGCTAGTCTGGTCTCATCTGCCCTGGAGTGGCAGCCGGTGGTGGTGTCGTCGTGATGCAGTTGGAATACAGGGCACAAACAGCCTCCAGGGGGGGTAGATGTGGTACACGCGGCACTGGAGGACACCGTAGACCATCCGATAGTACTCAAAATGTTAGGACACGCAGGCCGCTCGTTTGTCTAGTGTGACCTTGCCAGTTTCCTGTGCGCGGAGCACTTTGTGCCACAACTCGTTGAAGGCGTGCACAGAGTCTGCCTGCACCATCGTGCACAAGACCACAGCGGTCGTCCCCGGGGCCCGGGGTCTGTTTAACAGGCTCCTGACACAGGTCAGGGGGAAGAATGTCGTCCTAGGTGGAGTCATCACCTGCTTCGCGATCCAGGTCCAGGTGGTGTGAGAGTTTGTCTATAGCTCACTATATTTACCCGGGACGTGTTCGACGACAAAGTTCAGTAACTGGAGCCATAGTGCCTAACGAGAGAACTTAGACTTGCACCCCTGTGCCTTCTCCAGCCAACGTAGGCACTCGTCAGTCCACACCATGAATTCACTGCCCTCCACAAAGTGGCAGTAACGCTTCAGTGCCCATATAAACACGAGGCATTCATGCTTGTTTACGTTGTAGTTCCGTTCAGCTCTCCCAAATGTAGCGCTCGCCTAGTCTATGACGAGGTGCTCATCCTGGTCTCCTAGCTGATACAGCACAGCGCCTAGTCCTTCCTGGCTCACGTCGGTCTGGATATAAAACCGGCGGGAGTAGTCTCGGCGTGAGAAGGTGGCACTCGCGGAATCTGCACTTAAGTTCGTCAAAAGCATTTTGCACTGCGTCAGTCCAGCGATAGCGGTACTTAGAGGAGAGCAAGTCTGTGAGGGGTGCAACGATGGTGACAAAGTCTGGCACATAGATTCACAACCAGTTGATCAACCCCACAAATCGCTGAAGCTGTTTGCACATGAGGGGAGACTACTTCTCGATTAGCCGCAGCTGTTCCGGCAACTAGCGGTTACAGCGCTGGTCTATGACGTGACCCAGGTAGGGGAATTCGGTCACCCCGACGTAGCATTTGTGAAGGGCGCACTTGAGGCTGTGGGTTGCAAGTCTCTCCACCACCTGGGTGAGGTGGTGACCATGTTCCTTCCAAGACTGGGACCAGACCACGATGCAGTCTAGGTACGCCGCGGTAAATAGGCAGACATAGCCATCCAGCACACGCATCAAGGACTGAAAGGTCGCAGGTGTGTCTTGTAAACCAAAGGGCCTTGACCTGAACTGGAAACACTGCCCGTCCGACATAGTGAACGCGATCATGGGACGGTCCTCAGGACACACGGGAATCTGCCAGACTTGAAGACTAGAGTGGAAAAAACTTTTGCCTGCCCCAAGCCCGAGATGTTCAACAGTGGGGACTGCGCGCCTACAGTCAGTTTGTGTACAGGTTTGAAATTTACACAAAACCTAAGCAACCCGTCTTTGTCAGCCATGACCACCTGACAATTATACGGGCTTTCACTAGGCTGGATAACCCTGTCCCTGATCACGTCCTTCATCTGGTATAGGACTGCTTGCTGGGTCGGACCATTATAGTTAATGGGCCTTACGAAGACTGGGGAGTCCTTAACATTCGGGATCTCATGCTGGGTAATGGTGGTACAACGCAGCGGGTCAGACACTGAGAACATGTTGGGGTGTCAGTTTAGCAGTGTCTCAAACAAGGGCACGTGCTCGAGCGGGATGGTATGGCTGAACTCGTCCAGTAACACGGGTCCCCTGAGGGACATGGGGAGGGGATTTTGATTCCACAAATGGTACATCGGACAGCAGTGCCAACATGAGTCTCTCCTTGCTTACCTCGATATGGGAGTCTTGCTCACGTAACCAAAGGCTGGCCCAGGATGACTTCCAGCTGCAGCCCCTACATCACGAGGGCTGTGACTGTAGTAACTAGGTCTCGGAGTTGGACGGTGATGGTGGCTCGGTTCTGCGTCTCCGTCGGCAAGCCCCAGGTGGCAAGGATGCGCAGCAGGAAGTTTTTGCTTATGGTGACGTGCCCCAGAGGGGGTGGGGGGCGGGTGACAAAGGCGTCATGCAGTGATGGTGGTGGCCAGCCGTCTCTGAGGGGGTGTAAGCCAGCAGGATCGAAGCCTCTTACTGTGCGTTTCCATCCGCAGTGGCCTCTGAGAGGAGGAGGAATCTCTTCTTGCCCTTGGTCACATCCAGCCACTACCCCCGCAGCTTGCCTGCGGGCCCCTTGCTGATATGACATGCATCAATGTGTTGTGGCCGGGGTCAGGGGTGTCGGCGACGTGCTGTATCTTACCAATGCCAGGTATGGTGTCCTCTGGGCCAGCTCTGGGCGGGACCACCCATGATGGCGAGGGGAAGAATGCAACACGCCACCCGTAGCTCTCCTGCAGTGTCATGCTACACCGCACAAACTTGCCGGATAAAGCCCTCCGCCCTCTCGTAGACGTTGTAGCAGTTCTGGGTTCAGGAGCTTGAGCGCGGCCTTTTCCCCTTCGCTCTCTTGCAGTCTGTGGAATAGGTGCACTTTCCCCCTTATGAATGTCTTCGCATTCGCTGTCCACCTGTTGCCGGCACAGTTCCATCTGACATGCCACTCTTGCCCTCGCATCATCAAAGCGATACTGCAATGTGCAGGTGAACTCAGGCCACAGCACTTCTTACTCGCCTGCACTATCCCACCAGTCCTTGGCACCCTCACGGAGTTGAACAGTAGCACGGCTAGACCACACCTGTACCCCAATACCGCATCCAGCCAGTTTATCTACGCAGTCTTAGAAACTTGGCAGAGACTTCCCACGGGCACCCCGCAAACATTGGCAACAGGAATTCAGTCATGTGGTTAAATGGTGCACGCTGTTGATGTGGCACCTCCGATTTTGCGGCCTCTACGCTAGGGCTAGTAAAAGCACACCTCGCACACAAAAAACCTGCATGTGAACGAAGGATACTCACCTAAATTTGCAGTCTTGATTCAGAAACCGGTACCTGTTATATGCCTACCATACCCAACTGTAAAGCAGTACCCAGCGATGAGGAGAGCCCCTGCAGGAGCTATGGCAAGACATTGGGCGGCTCTCCCAACTATCTTTNAAAGCAGTACCCAGCGATGAGGAGAGCCCCTGCAGGAGCTATGGCAAGACATTGGGCGGCTCTCCCAACTATCTTTGGAAGGGTACCCCCAGGAGGTACGTAACATTATCGCAGTCAGTTTTGCATTGATACTATTGCCAACACAGAGGTACAGCAAGCAGTACATCTGGCTGCACCCCACAACAAGAAGGATACCCTGGCCCAAGCAGTGGAGGTGGAGTCAGCAAGACAGCATGAAGAAGACACTGAAGGAGTTGCAGTTTCTTCATTCCTCTTCTCTATTACAAACTTTCTCCAGGAATTCTTCTTTTCATTTATTATATTCTTATAATTCCACCTTGTTACTGTGCATTCCTCTCCTACTATTATTCTTCTGTCATCGTCTCCTCGTCTTGTAAGATTTCTTCTTATCTTCCTGACCTGCTTTCCAAGTTGTTCTAATTCACCATACCACCAGTTATTTAGTGGGACTGCTGGTATGGTCCATACCGTATAAGAAGGCCACTTTCTGACAGTCATTGAGTGGCAACTTAACGTTTACGAAACAAACAAAGCGCCATTTACAAAATCCTGTATCAGCTGATGCACGAACGAACAAAAATTAAAATTACGTTGGCTATTCTGAGTACACTGCCGATGCACATCAGAAAAGCAGAAAATACGCGGACAAGAAAGAGTTTGTAATTTATTAATACATTTTATTTTACGAGGTCACAAAACAATGGTTGTTAGCGTTAAAAACTAAACTTCGTGATAATGTAGTTATGTTTAGGTGATCAAAATGAAATGTACAATAGAACGATACGACGTGGAAAAGTTTTCTGAAGTTGTGATAACTTCAGAAAGCTTTTTCACGTTGT
This sequence comes from Clitarchus hookeri, assembly GCA_002778355.1. Taxonomy (NCBI): domain Eukaryota; kingdom Metazoa; phylum Arthropoda; class Insecta; order Phasmatodea; family Phasmatidae; genus Clitarchus; species Clitarchus hookeri. The sequence goes on along the minus strand of NQII01001098.1, from coordinate 518,660 downwards.
ATCATCCATCTCAAACCTTGCTTTCAACACGTCCATGATATTAATTCCGAAAGCATACAAAAATATTGTATAATATTGTTGAATTATTTTTTCTAATAATTTGACGAAACAACACAAATTTTAAATATATTTCCAGCCCGTAACATAAGAATTATCAACTTTAAAAAATACGCTATCTGTTGACCATAAAGAGAGTTACTCAAAACTTCGCCGTGACGTGCTGCGCGCTATCTATCAGATATTTTGCAAGCTATTACCAGCCAGAAATGAACCTCTTTCCTGCGTGATATATAACGAATTTACAAACATATACCAATAGTTATATTTTTCCACGAGCTCTGCATAATTTTTAAAGTAACANATACGCTATCTGTTGACCATAAAGAGAGTTACTCAAAACTTCGCCGTGACGTGCTGCGCGCTATCTATCAGATATTCTGCAAGCTATTACCAGCCAGAAATGAACCTCTTTCCTGCGTGATATATAACGAATTTACAAACATATACTAATAGTTATATTTTTCCACGAGCTCTGCATAATTTTTAAAGTAACATATATTTCATCTACAACGATTTGGAGTACAAGTCATTTATATTCGGCCGGTAATCGTTCGTCTACGTAAATTATACGCCATATTGTTCTCTCGAAACCCATCTCCTTGATTCCGTAGACACGCGTGAATAGTTTTTAAGCAATTCTAACGTTATTCCACGTCACATATTTCCAACTAGTATATATTAGCTATAACGTCCAAAGTGTAATAATAGATGCAACAGACCGACTCGCAAATTTTAACCCAAATTCACTATCTCGGACAAATTAAAAAAAGAGTTATCAAATATCTAACATTTTATATTTTTACTTTTATAACCTACTTATATTTTTAGACAGATGTCCATCTTAAAATATCTTAAAATTTGTTTAGCATTACAGTACAATGAGAAGTGGATTAGCTGACAGCGTGTTGATAAAAAATACAACCCCGACGTGACGGACCAACTGATGGCGGAAGGATACGTAGTCAGATGTAAACGTGGCGCTACTTTCGCCGAGCTGTCAAAAAGTGGCCTTCTTATTTGGTACACAATATACTGAGGTTTGCAAAACCTTGTCAAGACTTCTGGAATAATATTGTTAGGTCTTCTGTCCAGAGGTGTAGATTTTACGAAATATCAGCTCTGTATTTCTGAAGTTTCTCCATTAGCACTTCATCACATCTTCTCCAATTTGCATTATAATGTATGTATTTTGTCATAGGAGTGTTTTCGCTTTTTCTTCCACTATTTTCTTTTACATCAGAAAAAATTAATTGGTGATAGCCGGTTGAGTCTTCTGTAACAGTCCAAATGTCAACACGGTGATTATTAAGTTTAGGAGCTTTTCTGTAAAAAAAAAAAACAAAAAAAAAACCAAAAAGTAGTACATTNAAAAAAACCCCAAAAAGTAGTACATTTCCACTCTACTAATCACGTAGAACACTAATATACTAGGGGCATAGCTTTAAAATAAGTACAACATATTAAAAAAAATTGTGAAATGACTGTTCAGCCAGTTTGTTTACGTTTCTGAACTAAACGTCCTAGACCAACAAAAGTTGCATTAACAGTGCAGGTTCTGCACAGCCTACCTTGTTCATATTCAAGAGAGCGTAATGTTAAAATAAGTAGAACATATTTAAAGAAATCGCGAAATTTGTTTGTTTACGTCTATTGTCTACTGCCATTAAAAATGGCTGCGCATTGCAAATTCCACGCTATCTAGCGACCACGGAAGTCATCACTGGCAATTTAGCGGGACAATTTTTTACCTGGTCAGCCGCTGTCGCGCCTTTGCCAGCATGTTTCATGTCGTTCTAATCCGGCGGATTAGAAAGCAAGAAAGAGTTCTCTTGTGCGTTATATTAGCCTATTAATGAGTGCTTCTGTGTATATATTCTGCTGTAAACGAATGTTTCAGTGCGTTATATGCGCGTATGTGGCGCTTTGTAGAAGATTGTGATTTCATCGAGTGAGGTGAGGTTGAATTGGCCGTTGACAGAGGTATTGTACCACCCGCCTACATTGGTGAGTAAATTGATATTATTTTGGTGTGTTTTACGGCTCCTTTAAATACCAAAAATCCTAAATTCGTAGTTTAGTGTAAAACCCTACAATTCTAGGTTAGTTTAAAAATGTACAATAGTACAATTCTAAACTAACATAGGATTGTAGACTAACCGGTAGCTTAACGTGCACATGTAGTTATATTACGTAATTCAAACAATGTTTTTCCGGATGTTTTTACCCCACAATTTCACATTCTTTCTAAACTAACCTAGGATTATTGGTAGGTAACGCAGAACACGACTATAGTAGCATCATTAACGTATGACTAATTGTATATGTGCTCACCTAACCTAACAGAACCTAACCCCATGATAGGTGAATCACTATTTTACATTTTTAAACTAACCTAGGATTNTGCTCACCTAACCTAACAGAACCTAACCCCATGATAGGTGAATCACTATTTTACATTTTTAAACTAACCTAGGATTGTAGCGATTTTAACTAACCTAGGATTTCAGTTATTTAAACTAACATAGGATTATAGGGTTCCCATATAGTCTGTGATTGTAGGGTGTTGATCAGAGATTTGATTAATATTGTATAATTTTATATTACTTTACAACCTTACAATCCTAGGTTAGTTAAAAAATGTAAAATAGTGATTCACCCATCGTGGGGGTTAGGTTCTGTTAGGTTAGGTGGGGACATATTAAGAAATTAGTTGTACGTTAATGCCCCTGGTATATTCGTGTTCTACGTGATTAGTAGAGTGGAAATATACCACTTTTTGGGGGTTTTTTTTGCAGAAAAGCCGCCAAACTTAATAATTACAGTCAACAAGTGGGGCTGCCTTCCTGGTTACAACGGTAATGTCTAGCATATATTCTGTGCCATGTGCAGGTGAAACATAGGTGGGAAGGTTAACCGGTAGATTTAATACATGAAGATTGTTCCCTAGAAGGAAGCAATCTACTGCCATGCCATGGTTGTCCGTTTCCGTCCGTTTCCTCTGCGTACCATTATGGCAATTTTGCGTTAACATCAGTTCCAATGACCAGCTTCTCCCTCCCTAGCACCTGTTATCACTTTGTCCCTCTTCTCTAAGTGTATTCAGATCTTGTCCGAATATTGTAAGTAGGAGCTCATTAGATACATTCCATTGGTACTTGCTCGTAGCTGGACACAGATGTGATGTTCCTTAGTTAATGACCTCATACTCATTATTCCACGGTCAGGTGCTTGAATTCATATTGCTGCCACAGGTTTTTCGCCTGTTGATATTACTCATCCTGGAAAACAGCATCAAGCAAGCTGTCCACGGTGAACTGAGCGCTTCTGAAAGCCCTGCTTAAAATCTGCTTGTATGCGCATTATGTATTCTTCCACCATAGATAAAATTAACATAACTAGAGGCCTGATTACATTATTCATGCATCTGTCGAGTAAATCCGTAAAATTATTGCAAAAGTATAAATTTATAAATTTGTTAACTGGTAAAAGGAAAAATAATATACCACAAGGAAAGAGAAATTTGTTCTGTAGACCTATTCAGAAATCTTTACCTAATATTTTGCATTCAACATTAAAGCATGGAACTACTTTCCCTCCATAGTTACCAACTTTACTGGGCACATGCGAGTCAGTGTGCCATTAAAATATATACGCAGGCAGGGGCTGGTATTTTCCCGATTTTTTTGGGCATCTGCTCTATAATCGTATGTACAGTTTATGCCTTACAAATATGAACAGTATTTTATATGTATATGTATGAAGGGTTGTTCAAAAGGTACAAATCAATATTAAATTATCTAAAATTTATTCAATAAATTACTGACAAAATATTATAAAGAATAGATTGTTGTACAAAATTGTTTAGAGTTTTTTATAATTTATTTTTTTATGCTTCTAATTTGTAAATATTTGTAACTGGAAATCTTTATAAAATGATGTGCTCTACACCTTGGAGCAATTATAAAAAATAAAAACCAATTTACCTGATATTCAAAGCTTTCCCCTAATTGCAATTCATAGAGTGTTATGTGGATAAAAGAATGTGATTATGATTCAGTATAATGCATACTATCAATACATAAAATTTCCCAGAATATTTTTTAATTTTTTGGAAATTGCTATTGATTATAAGTAGTCTACTTCAAATAGGGCATAGCATCAAAGTGCACTGTAACCCTGAAGTGTATTTCACTATAATAGAATTTTCAGTTGCAATCTAGATGCCAATGAGCATGTTTGACAGTTCGTGTAGTCATGTAATGTTCATTTATGGAGACTTCTTAATTCGAAAGTATGAATATTTGTGAATAACACATAAAGAATGGAAGTTGAGTGCTTTGGGGCTTGTGGATCAGAATCATTGTGCAGTTCTGTCCATTTCTTTTTGAATATTTGTTAGAAAACTGTAACTGTTCATGTGAAGTAAAATGTGACTCTGGTAATTGTTAAAAATTGTGGCTTTTCCAAAGGGAAAAAAACCCCTGAGAAAATGGTATGTACCTGTATCAAGGTTACAAATCACACTGAACACAAATTTAACCAGGGTATCGCAATATTCACATTACATGCAGTGAAATGTGGAGGGCTACGAAGATCAAGAGACATTGTGGGGTAAAACATATAAAAAAATATGTTTGAATGTATGTCAATCGAGTTGCTTTACCATGCTAAATACAGAAAGATATAACCTAACTTCATGTAACTTCCTAAAGGTGAATCACAAGGGGTGTGTGTGCCGACGCACTACAGGGAATTGGCACAACCCCTTCCAGATTGCAACTCTTTTTACAGGGAAACTCCAAGCTTTGCAGATGTGCAAATGCTGCATGCAAGGCACTTGCAAAACTCTACAGGCATGATTGGAATCACTGCTTTGGGGAATTATTTCCCTGGTGCCACTGAGAACTCTGGATCTGTGTGTAATATTTGGCTACGCTTGAACATCATTTACACAGGATTACAGAATTAACTATATTGGTTATAGCTATAACTGCAACTTATTGTGAAGTTAGGTAGTTTGGTTAGGCATTTTTATCATGGCTAGAGACCAGCAAAACGTAACACCGTAACACCAATATCCACGCTAACATGCAATACAACACCATTGGTACAATTCACTACAGTGAATACAATTTCCACATTAAAACTCTATGTACAGCCCATCAAATGGATTAAAACGAACATAAATAACGTCACTCACTCCCATATAAGTGGCGGCTGTACCTCCTTGGTGACGTATTGCTGAAAAATCATGTACAGGGCACGTTTGCCTTCTATTTTAATGAATCTACACTCTACAAACACTTGTATTTCAGCACAGTAATTGGATTAATACTTCACAGAAATAACAGCATAGAACACTCCACTCGTAAATCACAAGCCTTCACATGGTCAAATCCACAAAGAACATAAAACGCCAACTGCACACACTAGCATATGGCAATCAACCAGTTGCTATATGGTACGGTAAAATTAAAAGTGGACGGCCACTGTTGATTCACATTTGTTTCCTCCACTGCTCCACTAGGTACACCAATGCAGTATGGATATATCAAGGGTGATACACATAAACAAAGCCTCGTAACACCTCGTCGTACAAAACACATACGTATATTTTTTTACTACTTCAACAGAACATATTACAATCCTCTTGTGAATTTCACCAAGGTAAACCTTGCAAAAGCCAACAGGATTAAATGTTGTTTTAAAATAGTTTACTTACCGTTGTTTATTCGTGTACGTCCTTGGTGTGTCGACACCCCCCCCCCTGTGATTAACGTATCATGAATTTACGTTTAGAAGTGTTAGGTTTTCTATTTAACGCGGTTACGCAATCCTATTGACATATATTTTACAATATTTACCAAACAATTTCCCTTATCTTCATTGCTCTCCCCAATATTGCATTTTATAGAATATACTACGAATAATGTGATGCCGGCATGAAATTCACTTTAAGTACGATTAGTTATGCAGACATTAAGCATTTTCCGGAATTGTTTTCCCATTTTTTGGAAACTCAGGTATTCATAACAATCTACATAACGTGTGCAGATTTGCACACAATCATTTTATTTTTTGTCATTTCAAGTGCCCCTGAATGGCACAAGGACTTATAAAGAGGAAAAATATTTATCAAGTATTGGGAAGAAATCAGCCAATGNCAAGTGCCCCTGAATGGCACAAGGACTTATAAAGAGGAAAAATATTTATCAAGTATTGGGAAGAAATCAGCCAATGGTCTGTAGTAAGGGACCATCCCAGCATTCACATGGAGTGATTTAGGAAAACCGAAATAAGGATGGTCAGGCCAAGAATCGAACCCAGGTCCTCCTGAAATGTGAGCCGAGTAGTTTAGTAATATGCTAATTTGCTCATTAGTACTTATTAGAGAATATACTGTAGTCTCTACTCTACTTTGTTTCACATATGTATGCACTTAAAATTATTTTTTGTGTCTATTTTGACTAAATTAATTCCTTTATGCTAATGTTGCCTTCTAAGTTTCGGGTTCCTAATAACACAGATCTTAATTTTCAATGTATGATACACAAATATTTATACTGTAAATTTAAATTGTCAGTGGCAAAAAAACAATAAAGTAACTTGAAAATTTAACACAGAAAATACTAATTGCGTTGTTGACAGGCTGATTCAGCTGTCACCACTGGCTTGAAAAGCACAATAACAGTCTTGCCAGCCAATCTGATCAGTGATATGGCACACATATTGAGACGTCAACACCTATTTACATGGAAACCTGTACTGTTTCAGGAAACCATTAGTGAATCACAGTTTTTAATGTGCTAACCTAGCTGGCTATGCTATAACATTATTTCAACTTTTATACATTGTTAAGATATAATGAAATTATATTATGCAAAGAGAGGAGGCGGTAATTATTCAGAGCAACAGATTTTCTGAAGGAAAATCCCTAGACCCACAAAAATAACATTAATGGGTTCTGCACAGCTTACCTTGTTCATATTTAGGAGGACGTAATGTCAAAATAAGTAGAATGTACTAAAATAAAATAGTTAAAAGTACGAGCAGCCCGCCGCATTGTTTACGCCGGACNATGTCAAAATAAGTAGAATGTACTAAAATAAAATAGTTAAAAGTACGAGCAGCCCGCCGCATTGTTTACGCCGGACACCATACTAGGGTCATTAACATATGACTAATTTCGTAATATGTGCCCAACTAAACCTAACCCCATGACGAGTGAATCACTATTTTACATTTTTTAACTGANGACTAATTTCGTAATATGTGCCCAACTAAACCTAACCCCATGACGAGTGAATCACTATTTTACATTTTTTAACTGACCTAGGGTTTTAAACCAACCTAGGACTGTAGGGTGTTAATCTAACCTACGATTGATAGGATCTTAAACTACCCTAAGATTGTAGGGTTTTATACTAACCTAGGACTATAGGGTTTTAATCTAACCTAGGATAGTAGGGTTTTAAAATAAACTCGGATTAACACCCTACAATCCTAGGTTAAATTAAAACCCTACAATCCTGGGTTAGTTTAAAAAGGTAAAATAGTGATTCAGTCATCGTGGGGTTAGGTTCTGTTCGGTTAGCACATATTATGAAATTAGTCATAAGTTAAAGACCCTAGTANATTCAGTCATCGTGGGGTTAGGTTCTGTTCGGTTAGCACATATTATGAAATTAGTCATAAGTTAAAGACCCTAGTATATTCGTGTTCTGTGTAATTAGTATAGTTGAAATGTACCACTTTTCGGATTTTTTTTTTTTACAGAAAAGCCCCTAAAATGGATAATTACAGTAACGTAAACAAATGCGCATCTCGCAGTCACCTTATTGGCTGTGGATGTGTAGACGTCACTGTATGTTAGTTGCAGTTTAGATGCGAGGCAGTGCTGTTCGTGGTGTGTGTGTGTGTTGCGCACGTCCAAATCAGACTGTGTGAAGGTTTGTGATTTACAAATGGAGGGTGCATGAACGAGTGCTTCTGTGTGTAATATTCTGCTATCTGGCGGGTGTTACTCTGACGTTTTAGTAGATTGTGGTGTTTTGACGAGTGAGGTAAGGTGCACGACAGTTGAATTGGCCGAGGACAGTGGAATTGTACCTGCCGCCTACCTAGGTGAGTTAATTTCATATACTTCCGGTGTGTTTTACTGTTACTTTAAAACCCTAACATCCCAGATTACACTAAAATCGTAGGTTAGATTAAAACTCTACAATCCTAGGTTTGATTAAAACCCACAATCCTAGGTTAGATTAAAACCCTATAATCCTAGGTTAGATTAACACCCTACAATCCTAGGTTAGATTAAAAATGTAAAATAGTTATTCACTGATCATGGAGTTAGGTTTAGTTAGGTTAGATGAGCACATATTACAAACTTGGGTGGACAAATGTTAAATTGAGGTGTTTTTGTATTTTTTTGGGTGTATTTTTAGTGATTTTGCCCCTCAATTTCCCTGATATTCATAGCCCTCGCCCACTATCGTATTTGTAGTTTGTATTGCTAATACGTTAATGCCCCAAGTATATTCGTGTTCTGCGTAACTAGTAGAGTGGAAATATACTATTTTCATGTTCTTTTTTTTTACAGAAAAGCCGCTACTCGGAATAATCACCAATTTAGCTGTGCAATAAAATATCAAAATTTTATGATTCTGCCAAAAATGTATTGTTAGATTTCCACAAAGTTGCCTATAATGGCACATACAAAAAAATGCTACAGCACATAATACACAATCTATTTGCCTTAGGTATTTGGATATATAAATATCTCTCTCATAACTACATGTAATCGATAACTTAACAGTTTCAGTTACCCAGGATGTGCGCTTCAAATTATTACTGAAACTTTAAAAAAAACCTTAATTACATGTCAAAAATCAATTTTAATCTATTCTATGCATAACAAATTTGAAACTGTCCACAACATATTGTGATTTAATTCAAATGTCAAATGGTTTTTTCACTTGCTTCAATCCTTAAAACAGTAGAAGTTACAACACTAAATTCATGTTATTCAACTAAATTTTTATATGGACAGCACTACTGAATAGAATCTAAAGAACCATCCAAAATTCCCACACTCCTGTTTGATCTACTACTGTTTACAGTATCTCATTTGTTTTTGTGTACCATGTGTGCTTTGGCTCCTGCCATTTGCTGAGAGCTAATGTTTATCAACAAATAACAACAGTCCACACAAATACTATTTATATTATGTATGTTTTTTCTTAATTATGCCATTATGTTTAACAGAGGCTGTTGAAGCTGACAAAATTATAAACATCCATTTGAAGTAAACAATTGTTATAACTTACATCAACATAACAAATCTTTTAAATGCAAGGCTGCAGACTGCATAATGAAAACTCAACACACAATCTGAAGGGCATAGNCATTTGCTGAGAGCTAATGTTTATCAACAAATAACAACAGTCCACACAAATACTATTTATATTATGTATGTTTTTTTCTTAATTATGCCATTATGTTTAACAGAGGCTGTTGAAACTGACAAAATTATAAACATCCATTTGAAGTAAACAATTGTTATAACTTACAACAACATAACAAATCTTTTAAATGCAAGGCTGCAGACTGCATAATGAAAACTCAACACACAATCTGAAGGGCATAGNTCAACATAACAAATCTTTTAAATGCAAGGCTGCAGACTGCATAATGAAAACTCAACACACAATCTGAAGGGCATAGAGTTACAAACAGCTTTGGTTTGTGAATGTAAATATAACTAAAAAACTAGGACTATATGACTGCGCCTACAAATACACAAAAAAAANCAGCTTTGGTTTGTGAATGTAAATATAACTAAAAAACTAGGACTATATGACTGCGCCTACAAATACACAAAAAAAACAGAGTACTCGAATGCTTCATTGATATGATGAACTTACCCCTGGTTGTCCTGGTCGAGCTCCAACCANCAAAAAAAACAGAGTACTCGAATGCTTCATTGATATGATGAACTTACCCCTGGTTGTCCTGGTCGAGCTCCAACCATATGAGGTGCTCCAATGACAACTCTAGGAGGAAGGGTCTTCTGTCCAGCTTGGACCGACGTGCCAGGCCTGACAGCATTAACATTAACGATCTGAACATTTGCTGGTAATATCGTCGGGGAGTTTCCGACAATAGTTGTTTGCGAAGCACCAACATTTTGCGATATAGGCTTGGCTAATGTCACCACACCAGACATAGTTGATACCGTAACGGCTGTGGTACCAACATTGGCGTTTGTATGCGTTCCAGGCAAGCTTGTTGTGTTCACAGTCATTGGTACAGCACCTACTGGTGTCCCTTGTGTTACGTTTGTGCTACCGCTAGCTTTAATAACTAATGCCGTCCCTTGTTGTTTCGCGCTATGATCTACATTAATAACATTGCCTACAGGCTTAGAAATATTACTAACAGTCTGAGCATGTGTGTGAGAAACTACACTTTGAACACCTGAAGAAACTGTGTTTAGTACCGTGTGTGATGGCAGTGAGGCAAGCCCCAAATTACCGTTTGGGAGCGCACCACTAGGAAAAGCAACACGATTGTTTATGTTCACTCCACCCACCGACTGGGTACACGCAGGATAAACAATCTTGACAGCCTCGTGGGGTTTCGCAAGATTTGGCTGGTTACCACTCGAAGTCACTTGATTTACATAGCCACTTCCAGGTACACCACAATGTAGAGATGCTACCACTGTATTAACAACATTCGGGTGGACGATATTACCACTTTGGAGCGAATTCGTAGTAATCGTTTTACTGGCGTCCGAGTTTAAAAGAATATTCATGGATCCCGAACCTCCGTTCGTCACACTATGTTTCTGTGAAGCTACTGTGCCCCCATTAGGTATTACACTATTTAAATGATTCTGATTTACACTGGATGTTACCCCTTGTTGAGCGGAAGACACAGGTGCAGGGGCTACTAACTGTGTCTCCAGTGACCCAACTAACGCACTGACTGCTGATTCATCGACGTCCGTACTGAGAGCTTCCTCAAGAAACTTTGCCGACGCCATTTTCTGACGAGCTCTAACTGTAAACTGAACAGCGCATGCGCCAAAACAGAGCAGTTACCCACAATGCAACGTCAAGACGGATAATATGTACAGGAGGGGGAAAGAAGGGAGTAGTGGAGGAGTGGCGAGAGAGCAGTCACAACTTACAAACGACAGTTTGTGCTGCGCAATGGCGGTTGGCGTGCTTCGATGTCAGTGTACGATTATAGGGAAATAATGCATAAATAAAATAAACGGTGTTACAGTATGGAAATAAACTTTATTTTGATTTCAAATAACTGAAATTGCTGTTTTTTTTATGTAAAAGATNACGGTGTTACAGTATGGAAATAAACTTTATTTTGATTTCAAATAACTGAAATTGCTGTTTTTTTTATGTAAAAGATATTGTTTACAGGATGAAAGAAAAAAAATGCCTATATTTCCGCACCCAAGGTTCACGGTATGTAAAATTGCGTTAAAATACAAATTAAATTTAAAAGTCTCCTAAAACCATATAAAATAAGTAAAGGACAAAGCATTCTTCAGTCACAATANACGGTGTTACAGTATGGAAATAAACTTTATTTTGATTTCAAATAACTGAAATTGCTGTTTTTTTTATGTAAAAGATGTTGTTTACAGGATGAAAGAAAAAAAATGCCTATATTTCCGCACCCAAGGTTCACGGTATGTAAAATTGCGTTGTAATACAAATTAAATTTAAAAGTCTCCTAAAACCATATAAAATAAGTAAAGGACAAAGCATTCTTCAGTCACAATATTTTAAAGCATTATTTGGAGTGATGTTAACCCCATCCATGTACAAATTTTATTTTCTCCGCATGTGAAATGGCTGTAGATAATGCAAAACGGCCAAAAACGAAAAACAACATAACCTGGCCGGACTAAGCGATTCAAAGCAACAAATAAGTTTAACAAAAAGAAAACAGCACTATATTCACAAGATAAGGAGGTGATTACATATCTCTCAATACATATTTTAAATCAATTTCCTGAAGTGAGTAATGTTGACCACAATTACCATTATTCAGTATTATTTTTCCGATTTCCGGAATGGTCCCAATACTGAACAATTACCAACGAGGTACACTAATAGAGTTACATACTTGGTTGCTCATCGTATACAGAATAATTTTGAGCGTAGGATTAGGTAAGGTTACTTCTAGTATAGAAAAACATAATGCATTAATTTTTTTTTGGTGGTAATTTGGCCAACCGTAAAGCAAACGGACATCAGAAAAACAGGAGCAAAGACAAATACGCTGTAATAACCACCGCGTGTACGAACAAGGAACAAAACCAGACGGGATCACAAATACTATTCTTCTCTGTAGATGCCTATCAACCATGGAGGGAGAAAAAGGTGACGTGAACCATGCGCCTACGAGCTGTTTTAACCCCCTCTGACCACCACAGTCACATCAACTACACAAGCTGCACTGGGTCGCACATGAAACATCAGGCCAAGAGTGCGCAGTGCAGATTGACAAGAACGGAACTTGTACATTCTTACCAACACGTACTTTGTAACTCAAGAGGTCATCTTACTTTGTTTAATACAAGAGGTAACTCTTGTAATAAATTAGTAGGCAATCCGAAACAGTATTTACCCCAAAGCCACAGCCGTTGGGTGGACAGGTCATTGGTCGTTACATCGTAGCAGCTCGCGCCGAGACATACGATGTAACGCTCTGCCAAGTGGAATCAACTGGCCTGTACGCTAAAGTGCTAAGTGTTCCAAAGAGTGACCAATAGTACGCAGCATTTTTCTATACATATCCCACAACTTCATCTCATTCAAAGCTACAGTCAGGGGTGGGTTTTATTGTANCGCTGTAATAACCACCGCGTGTACGAACAAGGAACAAAACCAGACGGGATCACAAATACTATTCTTCTCTGTAGATGCCTATCAACCATGGAGGGAGAAAAAGGTGACGTGAACCATGTGCCTACGAGCTGTTTTAACCCCCTCTGACCACCACAGTCACATCAACTACACAAGCTGCACCGGGTCGCACATGAAACATCAGGCCAAGAGTGCGCAGTGCAGATTGACAAGAACGGAACTTGTACATTCTTACCAACACATACTTTGTAACTCAAGAGGTCACCTTACTTTGTTTAATACAAGAGGTAACTCTTGTAATAAATTAGTAGGCAATCCGAAACAGTATTTACCCCAAAGNCATACTTTGTAACTCAAGAGGTCACCTTACTTTGTTTAATACAAGAGGTAACTCTTGTAATAAATTAGTAGGCAATCCGAAACAGTATTTACCCCAAAGCCACAGCCGTTGGGTGGACAGGTCATTGGTCGTTACATCGTAGCAGCTCGCGCCGAGACATACGATGTAACGCACTGCCAAGTGGAATCAACTGGCCTGTACGCTAAAGTGCTAAGTGTTCCAAAGAGTGACCAATAATACGCAGCATTTTTCTATACATATCCCACAACTTCATCTCATTCAAAGCTACAGTCAGGGGTGGGTTTTATTGTANTTTTCTATACATATCCCACAACTTCATCTCATTCAAAGCTACAGTCAGGGGTGGGTTTTATTGTATTAAGAGCCATTGAGCATGGAAACCCACATCCCATTGCCCAGGTGGACTCGTCCATCCCTTCAAGGGACAGCCACCTAGCAACACGGTAGCCAGTGAAATACGAACACGTCACAGGAACTGTAATAGACACTTTTCACAAGAAAGCGTAATAATGCAATGACACTCCCCGCCAACTTCACATCATCACTCTTAACAGACATTTGTTAATAAAGAGGGGTGTCACCATTGTGTTTCTTTTAATTTATATAATTTATCACCATGGCAATAATGTTGCATAGTACTTACAGTTGAAGTGTATATTGTGGCACAATTCTGTAAGTCTCTCCCTATTGATTGGTTAAGGAGAGGTGCTGCACTCTACTGTCATACTTTGTAAAAGAGTCGGTAGTCGTCGTGTATTTCTGTAGTGTAGTTCGTTGTTCTTATAATAAAAGTGTTCTCTCAATCAGGTAGTCTTTATTTCCGAATTCATACCACAGCAAGGTATCTATGTTAATAGGTTATGGGCCCAGGTACGGAATTTGGAAAAGTTTTGTTTAGTTAAGGCAGAAAAANGCAAGGTATCTATGTTAATAGGTTATGGGCCCAGGTACGGAATTTGGAAAAGTTTTGTTTAGTTAAGGCAGAAAAAACGTGTTAGGCCGGAATTTATTGTGTGAAATGGGACGTTCTCATAGCAAGCATGGCGGCGGGAAACAACGTACCTCCAAGCCTAAAACAACTCGACGTNAGCAAGGTATCTATGTTAATAGGTTATGGGCCCAGGTACGGAATTTGGAAAAGTTTTGTTTAGTTAAGGCAGAAAAACGTGTTAGGCCGGAATTTATTGTGTGAAATGGGACGTTCTCATAGCAAGCATGGCGGCGGGAAACAACGTACCTCCAAGCCTAAAACAATTCGACGTTACTGGTTTTTCTGACTGGGAGTTTAGATTGAAAATCCGTTTGGAAAGAGAACAATGCTTGGAAGCTTTAAGTGAAAGGAACAGTGAAACTTCCGAAAATAATTTCCAGAAAATGGACTTGAAGGCGTGGGACATTATCGTGCAAGCTGTTACAGACAGTGTGATGGGAGTCATTAACACGAAATCTTCAGTGAGGGATACGTTTTCAGCCCTGAAAGCTACATATACGAGACAAGGTTTGTCAGTAAGAGTGGATTTAAAACGAGAACTGGAGGAAATGCGATTCAAGAGACGTAGTCTCGTCGATTTCTTAGAAAACTTTGTAAGAAAAGTGCATGAGATACGTTCAACAGGTGCTTCCTACGATGACGGAGAAGTGATATCACAGCTTCTTATCGCTATGCCCAGGTCTTATTAGGCAATTACCACATCGATTGACGTCCTATTTTCGCAAACATCTGAAACAGTGACAATCGAGTTTGTAAAAAATAAACTGATCCAAGAAAAAATGCGACAGTTGAGAGAAAAAGGACAAACAGGAACACAGGCAGATGTAGCATTTTATGTGTCAGGCTCTAGGGGACGAGGTAAATGGTATAATTTTAAGCACTACAACAAACCAAAGCTATCAAAACCCCNCATCGATTGACGTCCTATTTTCGCAAACATCTGAAACAGTGACAATCGAGTTTGTAAAAAATAAACTGATCCAAGAAGAAATGCGACAGTTGAGAGAAAAAGGACAAACAGGAACACAGGCAGATGTAGCATTTTATGTGTCAGGCTCTAGGGGACGAGGTAAATGGTATAATTTTAAGCACTACAACAAACCAAAGCTATCAAAACCCCCTACAGACTTTCCTTTCAAGTGTAATGCGTGCGGAGTCCATGGGCACAAGAAAGTTGACTGCCCAAATCGAGGGGTAAAATAATTATAACATTGGTGGTCGTGATAACAGGTACAAAAAAAANCAACAAACCAAATCTATCAAAACCCCCTACAGACTTTCCTTTCAAGTGTAATGCGTGCGGAGTCCATGGGCACAAGAAAGTTGACTGCCCAAATCGAGGGGAAAAATAATTATAACATTGGTGGTCGTGATAACAGGTACAAAAAAAAGTGTTCATGATGGCTATGATAGAGAAGAAATAGCATTCTCATCAACAGTGAAAGAAGAAGAAGAAGAATCTTTGGTATCAGTAAGCCATGATAAAGTTAATGTAAACAAAGGCAGCAGTGTTATGTTTTTGGCAGATAATGCATGTACACATAATTTGATTAAGTCGGACGCTGCTCATTTACTTACGGATGTAGAAGATGTGAATGTTTTAATAAATGTTGCCAAGAAAGATCATAAATTTAAGGGCAATAAAGTGTAGCACTTCGTTAATGTCATATGATGACAAACCCATCAAATTGAAAGACTTTTTTTGTGCGGTGATTTGCAGTACAATTTAATTTCTGTACCCAAAATAGAAAGTTAAACATATACTGTGATTTTCGAGTGTAGGACAGTAAAAATAAGGAAGAATTGTGTTACCTACATTCAAGGTGAGAAACTTGGAAATTTGTATACCAAAAGATTTTACCAAAGAATGAATCATTCTGCAAATCTGACTGTGAATAGTGACATACTTCATCGAATAATGGGACATTCTTCAGTATACCCAACCAACACAATGTGTGATGTATGCCTTAGAGGAAAGATGACTCGCTCTTCATTCAACCCGATAACAGACTACAAGAAAGCAATGCGATTTTTGGAAATTGTGAGCAGTGATGTTGCCGGGCCAATCACACCGATAAGTCGTGAAGAATGCAGGTATTATGTGACTTTTATTGATCACTATTCTCATTTCACGTGCGTATACATGCTGAAAAATGAAGGGGACGTTTTTCAAAACATTTATTGAATATGAAGCCATGGTGACAGCGAAGTTCGGCTGCAAAATTTCCAGATTTAGATCAGACAAGGGAGGTGAGTATAGTTCCTCTGATTTACGAGATTTTTGCAAGCAGAAGGGGATTCAGCTCGAGCCAATTATAGCCAGGAATTCTGAGCAGTCCGGAATTTCTGAAGGATTAACAGAACATTATTGAATATGGCAAGATATTTTATTTTTGACTCAGGCCTTGACAAAACAATGTGGAGTGAAGCTATCCGAATGGCTGTGTACATTATTAATCGTTTGCCTACATCTGCATTGTCCAACAAGCAGAAACCAGTAGAGTTATGGTACGGGTATCCAGTTGAGCTGAAAAAAATGCGAGTTTTCGGTTCTATCGAATATGCACATTTACAAAAGGAGGATCGAACCGGAAAATTAAGTGAACACAGTAAGCCTATTGTTATGATAGGGAATGGTTATCGTTTATGGGACGCTGAGCTTGGAAAAGTTGTTACTGCTCACTCAGTCACATTCAATGAAACTTCAAAACGTATACAGGAGGAGGTAATAGATGCTCCAAGCGAAGATGAAGCTGAATAAACCAAATTGTCCAACGGGGACGGGAATCACACGAGAACCTCACCAGTGACTAAACCGACATCGGAACAAACAAGATCAAAGAGGGAATCTCAATTGCCTTCGAATTTTGAAGGCTTTGACAAGACCATGATGGTTGCCTTATTAGTAGGATCCTTACCTATGGAGAATCCTACAACATTTGAGGAATGAGTTGAAGCCAAAAACGGATGGGAAGAGGCGATTACCGAAGAACTAGAGAACCATGCAAGGAACAAGACTTGGGAATTTGTACCATGTCCACCTAAAGTGAATGTTATAGACTCTAAGTGGGTGTTTACCCAGAAAACACTTGATGGTATAGATGTAAAGAAAGCTAGGTTGGTTGTGTGTGGGTTTCAACAAGAAACTTCAGTTGATGAGGATGTGTATGCTTCTGTAGCACGTATGGTAACACTCAGAGTTCTTCTAGTTTTTTGAGTTAAATTTTATTTACAGATCCATGTGATGGATGTTAAGTCTGTATGTTTAAATGGTAATCTTGAGGAGAAAGTGTATATGAAACCTCCAAAAGGTTAGGAAAATGTACCTAATATTTTTTTTTTTTGTTACATAAATGTTTGTATGGTTTGAGAGTATCTCCCAAATTATGGAACAAATGTTTAGATATAACTTTAATTGAGATACGGTTTATCAGGAGTAAAGAAGACCCATGTTTATACGTTAAAGATTCAAAGTTTTTACTTATTCGGGTTGATGACATAATTTTAATCTCAAAATGTGATAAAGAAATTGCTAGAGTAAAAAATCCAAATTTCTTGGAATAGATATTGAAAAATCNAGGATGTGTATGCTTCTGTAGCACGTATGGTAACACTCAGAGTTCTTCTAGTTTTTTGAGTTAAATTTTATTTACAAATCCATGTGATGGATGTTAAGTCTGCATGTTTAAATGGTAATCTTGAGGAGAAAGTGTATATGAAACCTCCAAAAGGTTAGGAAAATGTACCTAATATTTTTTTTTTTTGTTACATAAATGTTTGTATGGTTTGAGAGTATCTCCCAAATTATGGAACAAATGTTTAGATATAACTTTAATTGAGATAGGGTTTATCAGGAGTAAAGTAGACCCATGTTTATACGTTAAAGATTCAAAGTTTTTACTTATTCGGGTTGATGACATACTTTTAATCTCAAAATGTGATAAAGAAATTGCTAGAGTAAAAAATCCAAATTTCTTGGAATAGATATTGAAAAATCNCTTTTAATCTCAAAATGTGATAAAGAAATTGCTAGAGTAAAAAATCCAAATTTCTTGGAATAGATATTGAAAAATCTGATAATAGTATTTTTATTTCTCAAGAAATGTTAATTGAAAAAGTTTTGATATCATTCAATATGGCAGAATGCAAGGGTGGTAATATTCCAATTCAGGCCGGGTTGCAATTACCATTAGCTAATGAAAATTTAAACCATCATATTCCTTATCGTGAATTAGAAGGGTGTCTCATGTACATTATGTAAGGCACACGACCTGACTTATGTTATTCTGTGGCATATTTCAGCCAATTTCAACATAATTATACTGATGCACATTTTAGGGAGCTAAAGAGAGTTCTAAGGTACTTGAGTGCAACTAAAACTTTGAAATTAAAATTTACCAAGAGTTGAACTAATTCAAAATTAGAACTAACATCATTTGCTGATGCAGATTATGCATTTGATATTAACGATCGTAAAAGTGTATCTGGATTTATTGTAAAGTTGAATGATTGCGTTGTAAGATGGAAATCCAAGAAACAATAGGTTGTGTCTCTGTCATCATCTGAGTCAGAGTATGTAGCAATGACAGTCTGTTTGACCGAATGTCTCTTTCTTAAGCAACTAATTGAGGGAATGTGTAGTCAGGAGTTAGGCCCAATTTTACTTTTTGAAGACAACCACTCAGCTATTAAAATCGCCAACACTGCAGAGACCAAAAGGTCAAAACATGTGAGTGTAAAGTATGATTTTATAAAGAATCTAGTAGCTGAAGGAAATTTAAAGAATAAGTATGTCGCTTCAAGTGAACAGGTCACAGATTTGATGACCAAGAGCTTAAATTTTCAAAAAAAATTATTTTTTTTTTTGCCAGAAGCTTGGTCTTATTTAAAGTTTTACTTTGTATAACTACTATTTTTGTATTTTTCATATTCTGTATACCTACTTAAGTTCTTAATGTTATTTTGAGTAATACTTTTTACATTTTATGTTCTTGATAAGTATGACATTTCAGATTTATTGCTCTTATAGAATTGGCTGGGAGAATTGAAGTGTGTATTGTGGCGGAATTCTGTAAGTCTCTCCCTATTGGTTGGTTACGGGGAGGTGCTGCACTCTACCGTCATACTTTGTAAAAGAGTCGGTACTCGTCGTGTATTTCTGTAGTGTAGTTCATTGTTCTTATAATAAAAATGTTCTCTCAATCAGGTAGTCTTTATTTCCAAATTCATACCACAGCTAGGTATATATGTTAATACTTATGTCATGTTTTACCACTCGGCATTTGACGTCGGTTCATGCCACTTGTGACGGAAGCCGACACCACTCATTCAGTTCGCTTCAGCAGATGAGCCAGACTTGCAGCATGGTCGTCCGTT
This sequence comes from Clitarchus hookeri, assembly GCA_002778355.1. NCBI lineage: Eukaryota > Metazoa > Arthropoda > Insecta > Phasmatodea > Phasmatidae > Clitarchus > Clitarchus hookeri. The sequence goes on along the minus strand of NQII01001098.1, from coordinate 498,973 downwards.
CCACGACCCCCTCAGTGATAATCATTTAGGCTGATATCACTTCATTGCAATAGTAAGTTAATTAACCGGAACATTTGATTTCTTTCTGTACCGAGGGAAGAACCACCTGTACTCTCACCAGAGAGTTTAACACTATCGCTTATCCGCCTTACCACCATGCTGACTTAAGTCATTTTCATGCAAAGGTCACCAGCAGGCCATAAGTGCTGTGTTCATCTCTCTTAATGTTCAGTTCTTGAACGTGTAATCAAGTGTGTGAGTAAACAGCATTACAAAATTCAGTGAATGTTGATTCATTGTCCCTCNTTATGTCATGTTTTACCACTCGGCATTTGACGTCGGTTCATGCCACTTGTGACGGAAGCCGACACCACTCATTCAGATCGCTTCAGCAGATGAGCCAGACTTGCAGCATGGTCGTCCGTTCCACGACCCCCTCAGTGATAATCATTTAGGCTGATATCACTTCATTGCAATAGTAAGTTAATTAACCGGAACATTTGATTTCTTTCTGTACCGAGGGAAGAACGACCTGTACTCTCACCAGAGAGTTTAACACTATCGCTTATCCGCCTTACCACCATGCTGACTTAAGTCATTTTCATGCAAAGGTCACCAGCAGGCCGTAAGTGCTGTGTTTATCTCTCTTAATGTTTAGTTCTTGAACGTGTAATCAAGTGTGTGAGTAAACAGCATTACAAAATTCAGTGAATGTTGATTCATTGTCCCTCNCAGTTCTTGAACGTGTAATCAAGTGTGTGAGTAAACAGCATTACAAAATTCAGTGAATGTTGATTCATTGTCCCTCGGGAAACATAGGGCGCTACAACCCTTGTAGTACCAACCACAATTTTTCTAATACATTTCAGGCATACGAGATGGCCTACAGTCTCGCCACAAGGTCAACATGTGTAAGTAGTGTAATATTAAGAGTATGAAAAATCATCTTCAAACTGATGGAGGCATGCAGGGTACCCTGGGCCATCGACCGAACGACCCATTTCACTAACTCTCCGCTGAAATATGGCGCTAGGCAATTCTACACTCCACCAGCCCTGGGTCACCTCGACCATGTCAAAGGAATATCAAGTTGGTAGAATGCCGGTAACCTAGTACAACTAACAGGACACCAAACTCTCAAAATCAGATAATAATATTGTACNACATGTGTAAGTAGTGTAATATTAAGAGTATGAAAAATCATCTTCAAACTGATGGAGGCATTCAGGGTACCCTGGGCCATCGACCGAACGACCCATTTCACTAACTCTCCGCTGAAATATGGCGCTAGGCAATTCTACACTCCACCAGCCCTGGGTCACCTCGACCATGTCAAAGGAATATGNTGGGTCACCTCGACCATGTCAAAGGAATATGAAGTTGGTAGAATGCCGGTAACCTAGTACAACTAACAGGACACCAAACTCTCAAAATCAGATAATAATATTGTACTCCTCAACTAAAACCGAGCGAAAATGCCACAAACTACTCGAGGGTCATGAAGAAATGCCGAAGGGTAAGCGACAGGAAACCTCACACGAAGCCGCTGAAAGGCAGCATATAACGAACTTCGATCTCCGCCAGTGGAACACTGAAACAAGAGATGGGTCAAATCTGCACTAGGGGCACTGCAGATACTGGAGGGATTAGGGACAGCATTAAATTTATACCAATGAGGCTGGGATGCATTATGATGACATCCTTGCCGAGAATATGTAGAAAATAAACGTGCATATAAAGTATTAGAAACCGAAGTATAAATTTTCCACACCTGTTTCCAATGCCGGTAAATTTCCCTTTTTGATATGGCATATAAAAGCGAAAAGGAAAGTAGGGGCTTCGAAACACACTGTAACCACTCAATATCACAAGTTTATCCACCAATCTCATTCCCCTGAATCCCTACTGGCCATTGTACTCAGATAAAGATGACAGCAACATTTAGTTTATCCAAAACAACTTACTGTACCCATATTAGCAATATAATCACCTCCTTATGGAGAGTAGGAGAAGACAAAGCCGTAAATAAACTACGCGAATCCGATATAATCAGAGAATTTAAGACTTTTAAATCGTAAACATAATATAAAGCCATATACACTGCTAAAGGTTTGGCATAATAAACAATGGTGGAGGAAGAGAGCTTAAAGAATCCAGAACATTTATGTGAAGAATCAAAATAAGCATACCCAACACCTTCGACAGTTTTTGAGGCATCAGTGTAAATCAAAGTACAGTCAGAATATCCAGCAATAGTAGTTTTAAATTCTTGTTGAATGACAATGGAAGAAGCAGATCTAGTAAGAGATAGAAAGAGAGGAATACGGAAACTAAACGAAACCTCATACTGCAAACTGTGTAACAATCTAGGTTGAGGGCGAACAAAGTGTGCCATCGTTAATAATACTTTCAGTAGAATGTAATCAAGGTTGTCAAACGCCTGTGCAATACCCCTTACGTGAGATCTACGAGTATAGATCCAATGTTCACCTTGCAACAGCCTATAACGGTCTGACAAGGTCATAAGGAAAGATTCCATATGCATGACCATAATAGGATTAGAAGAGAAAGCACCAGAGGGTAATTAAAATTTGTTCACCAAAAAGAGTGGCAGCTGCCCAACAATCGGAATACCATTTAAACATACAGGATGGTAGACACATAAAAAGAACGAAGAACAAAAAAGTATAGAACCCCAACAGTAATAGGCAAGAGTCTTTTAAACGTTAATTCTTTTGCAACATTTAGTAATAGCGTAATCAACATGGGTTGTCCATCCACCACGATCATCTAAAAAGATACATAAATGTAATACCTTTGTCACACAGGGAAGAAGATAACCTCTGATAGTTGGAAAAGGTATTTATTGGCAAAGGGGACCATTTAAGCATGAAATACAGGCTGTGGCTCATATCCACAGAAAGATTAATACCATGGTCACCCAACCGAAGTGATAAAGAATCAAGGGCCGTTGTCAAGGAAGTACAAGCTTTGTCATAGGAAATGTGGATTCAACCCAAAACACAATGACATCAGCATATTGAATATAATGAACGTGGAAGCACAAGTGAAATATGGACACCTGACTAACAAAACTNAGCACAAGTGAAATATGGACACCTGACTAACAAAACTGCTCCATCAGGAACTCTAGGCATATAATAATGGACGCTAAACAAAGAATGTATATATTGTATGAGGGTATATGGTAAATCAAGTTTAGACATTTTATAACTCATTACGAAAACTTTTCAGTTCTCGTTTACGAGTATCCACTTATGAAAACTATAGACTAACAATGAGGTTGACCGATCGCATTGCAAAACCTGTGTAGATTGGATTTGAGGTTAGATTACTATTTAGTAAACAAGTGTTTTGAGATATTTTATTCTTCCTCTACCCAATTTGTAAACAGTTGGATTAAATTCAAATTGGTGAAAGTGATTTATTAATTAATAGTTGATGTGGACCACTCCTAAGTAGTCTGTCACGGCCATTGGCATCACTTAATCGGACCACAGTCGGTGCACCAGTACCGCCCACGGAACACACACGTAGAGCGTCCCGATGCNATTGGCATCACTTAATCGGACCACAGTCGGTGCACCAGTACCGCCCACGGAACACACACGTAGAGCGTCCCGATGCGTGTCCGTATCGTTCACTAGGGAACGGGTCATGACTCAGTACCGAGTGATCCAACCAACCTCCTGTAGTGTCCCTAGAGAGATCTGTGTAATTAGGATAAGAATCAACGGTTAGCATTTGTAGCAAATAGCATTAGAATTTATAGCCCACCGGCAAACGTTCCTGAAAGTCGCCCTTAGACGATTGCGAAGTAATCGCAGAATAAATGCACGCCACGTGTATATTTAATGAGGTGTACAGTAGCAAGACCAGGGTATTTGAAGTGTTCTATATATTTTCCCGAGTGTAATTGTGTGTCTAATCAAGCCAATTAGTGACATGGGAAATAATTAGTATTTCTTTCAACCTGACCGTTCCGGTCGTAGAGTGCCCCAAAACTTATGAGAACTGAATTTCCCACGTGCTCTACAAGGCAACACATAACAAGATTTTGTATATAAATTAGTTCTTATTTAAGAACTCATAACTTTCTACAGGATTAAGAACACTCACTCAGAAAGTTTCAGTGTTTTATGTGTATATGTTTCAAGTTCTATGCTAATGATGTCAATTAATTAAATTACCTCGTAGAGTGGAGCAAGCTCTTGGCAAGGACGCCGCTCGCCCACACCATCTCCAGAAGTCTGATTCCACAGGTCTTAGATGCTGCACCTGCGTCGCATCGCGGGGGACATTCTTACTCTGTTCTGAACACTTAACTTCAATAGATTAACGAAATTTACTGGAACTTTTATTTAGTTTACCAACAGTCTTCCCCGCTTTCGAAGCACCCCTCCATCACCACAATTTTACCGGCCCTGGAGGTTTTAGTACTATTGTAAGTTTTCGCACCATTCTTGGCCTTTTTGTACAGTAAAGGCCGCTAGTAGGCCTTGTGATTCAGGTCCGCTTTAATTTGCATTATATACATGTAACTGTGAACACTATTCGGCAATACAATTTACTTGACTTAACAGAAACTTTAAGATCTTGTTTAGTTTTGTATTCTGGGCCCTGGCCCTATCCAGGATATCATCGATACCTCAAGGAGGCATCCTTCATTTATAAGGTAAAAAGGTAATATTGAGGCATGCTGGGGGGCCTGAATACCCTGACTATACAGTATGATTCTAAAATCATGGGACAACCATTGAGGGGTGGTAGAGCTCACTAAAACAAACAATTATTGTATAGGAATATATGGGCGGAAGGGACGCGTTGAGACACAAACACAAAAATAACACATGAAATGCAACACATTGTTTATTTACAATGTCTCTGCTAAATGCCTTTTTACAGCAATGCTTATAATAATTGCTCAAAATTGCTACCACCGACAGTAATGCAAGCTTGGTAGTGTCGGTGGAGTGATTGACGAACAGATTCAAATACGCCGGGTATTTCACGCAAGCTTACTATTGTCAGCCAATTACGACATATGCAGAGGTCGCCAAGCTTGCGTGTCTGTATGGAATCACTCGTTAAGTATGCTGCTAATGAACATTTTATGTTTCCGTTAATGTGTTATGTTTTTTTATTTGTGCCTCAACACATAATTGTTTGTTTTAGTGAGCTCTACCACACCTTAATGTTTGTCCCATGATTTTAGAATCAGCCTGTATATGTCCATTTGTTGTAATTTTGTACAGTGTGTCAGGGGATACGGCCACGTGGTCAATCGGCCCACGATAATGAGAACTGTAACTTCGTGCTCACCCAGAGATCTAGCGCCCATTCTATTCGAAATAGGAATATTGTGTAATGTTTTGATTTTTCTTAACATAGTCGCCGGACGATGTCCGCAATGTTATCCCTAACCACTCAGGTAATATTAAAAGACTTGCCCAACCAGGTGTGGCAAAAATAAAGCGTAAAAAATATGCTTGTGCAAATCCGGAGAAGAAAGGACAGTCGGACTAAAATTTCTCCATTTTTTTTTATTAAGCCATTCCACACAAAAAAGCTTACTGGCTTTATGTTCTAAGAGTTATTGTATTGTTGCAAATGCCAGTTTATAATTGTACTATTTGTTAAATTTAAAGGAAGGCTGTTGAATTTAAGTGTTATGATATATAGAAAGAGTATTTACTAGATGTACTTATATATAATGGTTTAAGGGTTTTATCTTTATTATGGGCTATCTTTGTTACTTGGTTGAAGGAAAAAGGGGAGTACCCCCTGTAAAAAACCTTCAGTTGGGCCTTGAGCTGGGGGATGTTAGTTCCACTGATTCTGGTGCTGTAGAAATTACTCTATGTTGCCAAGCTCGCACATGGCGGTGAAGATAATCTGGAATCTGGCTTCTGGAGTGGTGGCGGACTGGATTTGTGAGTTTGCTTGCCTGATGTGGGGTAAGTATGGACGGAGAGCGTTAATGAAAACTTTGATGTCTTGGATGGCTTGCATAAGTTCGTTGACTGGAGTTTGTTCTGCAGGGTTGGGTTGTTGAGGCTCTGGTTCCATCTGGGAGAGGTGTTGCTGGTTCTGGGTTGTGATGGGCAGTTGCGGGGTTGGTTCTTGAATAGTTGGTTGTCTTCTTGTTTTCGGAGGCCTCGGTGCTGCGATTTTGATTAGTGCTGCTGTGGTGACTGAGCTTGAAGTATTTTTCTCTAGTTGTTGTGGTGGGAAGTTTCTAGTTGTCCTTGCTGGTGGTTCTATGGTTGGAGGCTGTGGATTCAGTTGTGGAGGTCGGGCGGTTAATTGCAGTTCTTTCTCTTGTCTCTTTGGGCATGCTTTGGCGCCAGCCATGTGGTCGCCTCCACAGTTAGGGCATTTTCGGGTTTCAGATTCTTTAAGTGTGCACTCTTCGAGAGGGTGTAGCTGTGAGCACTGTGGGCACCTTCTGCTGCGGTAGCAGTTGGATGCCACGTGTCCGTAGCATTGGCAGATCTTACATCGTTTTGGTGTTAATGAAGTGTATTTTTCCGTGGTGACTATGTAGAGCAGCACTTGCCTTGTTGCAAGGAGTTTGGATTCTTCTTCGGCGTTCTGTACTGTTACCAGTACTGGGGGTGAGTAGTATGGACTTCGTTGAATTTTCGGGTCTCCAAGTATTTGCACTGCCGGGTTGATGGATCCTTGGCTTAATAAATTGTCTTTGATATCTTCTGGCTCTGTATTTATGGGTATATTTCTGATGACCACTCTATGTTGTTTTTGGTCGGCTGAATTGAAGGTAAAAGGTTCTTGCTTGTTTTGGTACAGGAATTCTAGCAGTAATTTGTGGGTTTTTGTTGACTGTGGAAAGTATTTAGTTTTGCTTCCTTGTTGTAGAATAGTAAATGGGCCAATTATGTTCATGAGTTCTTTGAGAGTTTTGTTGCTGTTACCTTCCAGTGGGGGGCCACGGCAGTAGATTGCAGGTATTCTTGGCTTTTCTGAGTTTGGTTTTGGTTGTTGGTGATTGAATAGAGACATTTTGACGTTTGTTAGGTTTTCCAGTGTGGATGTCCTTTTGTTATCAGTTATCTTAGGGGATGCTGAGCCTGTGCTGCGATTTCTGCGTGCGTAGGTTACTGTTTGGAAGTCGGTTTCTGTTGGAGTAACATCTTCGGTGATGGACTCCATATCTAGGTCGCACTCCGAGTTGGTGTCATGTTGCCTGTCGGTGAAGCTGCTTTCCGAAAGTAGGTCTTCTGCGATGCTTTCTTGATAGTCCATCTCGGGGTCTGGGGTTGATGCTGTGGGGCGGTACTCCCAATTATCCAACCATATCACCACCTAGTCAATGTAGGCGAGCGTGAATTCGCTGATGAGCCCATCCAGCGCTAGCATCATAATGGCCTGGAAAGTGGCGGGTGCGCACATCAGTCCACAAGACGTGGTGCAGAATTGGAAACACCTGTCGTCAGGGGTTGTGAAAACTGGCTTGCTACGGTCTTCAAGCTTTGCTGGTACCTGCCAATACAAATTCCTGAGGTCAAGGGAAAGCATGATCTTGGCTTTCCCCAGCGAACTGAGTGCATCCCCATATTTTTTTTCGCAGGGGTNTATTTTTTTTTTTCGCAGGGGTGACTTGGGTGTTTTTTTTTATTTTTCTTAAAACTTTCTCACCCAATCAGATTCGGTTAGAATCTCGTAATGCAGAGAATTTGAAGGGTAATCCAACGTTATGCCGATCATTAAAATCAGATATTTTGTTAGCGAGAATTAAGGGTTTGAAGATCACTGAAAATTCCATTGAGGAACTCAATATTAAGTTTTCCTTTTTCCTCTTAATTTTGCCATGTTTGTACAACAGATATATCATATTCCTAGTTTTAGGGGGGGTGCTCTTCCATTTCAAATTAATCTTGGCGAGTGTGGTGTCAGCAGTTTCTGTGTCATGTCAAAACAACTCCCCCCCCCCCTTATTAATTTTTGGGATCTTTCGGTCTCTCTTTTAACTTTGTCTTAATCGGTTCAGTTTAAATTTTGTATTACAGGTAAGATAATTTAAAGGGGGATCCAACAATACGTTGACCATTAAAATCTGAACAATGGTTCGCGGCAAATGAAGGTTTAAATTTTGCTAAAGATTTCCTCCAGGAACTAATTTAGTTTTTTTTTCTTCTTAATTTTGCCAGATTGTGCAATAAATATAGCATATTCCTAGGTTTCAGGGGAGCTCTTTTGATTGAAATGAGTCTGGTATATGTGGTGATGGAAGTCTCCGAGTAAGGTATGTTATTTAGGGTTATTCAAACAGTAAACTAGAATGCTAAATTATGGACTGTAAGAGGTTATAATAAATTCCGTTCTTAACAGTTTGACACCAACATTGACCATAATAATGTATTTTTTTTTTTAAACCCGCTTTTTGGACGAAAAATGTTTTCCTTCAGGGTAATATTTTAAAATTTCTCACCTAATCGGATTTGTTTGAATTTCATCTTTTAGTGTGTTTAAAGGGGAATCCACTGAAACAACGGTCATTAAAATCGGTATGATATAAATTACACTGAAAAATTTCTCCAACAACTCAATATTAAATTTTTCTTTTTAGTCTTTTGCCATGATTGTGCAAAAAGAAACATCATTCCTGTAGTTTGCGGTGGTGCTCTTTCGGCTGAAATGAGACGTGTGTAGTAGTTTTTTAATTCCGTCAATTTTTTTCCTTCAAATTTCTTTCTTAAATATCGTGTAATATATAATTTAACGGTTCCCTTCAGGAACTCATTAGTTAGTTTTCCCTTTATCTAAGTCTTCTTTTTTCCAAAATTGTGCAATAGATTGATTGTTCCTTCAGTTTCCAGGGGTTCATTTCCATTGAAATGAGTCTTGATGTTATCAGTTTCCGAGTTATGTTATTTAGGGTTATTCAGACAGTAAATTACAATGCAGAATTTGGAGTGTCAGAGTTTATAAGCAATTCCATTTTAAACAGCTTGATACCATCATTGAATTCGTTTTTTTTTTAAATAGTTTTCCGGACCAAAAATGTCTGTCTGCAGTTGGATCCCTTGGTTGATTATTGGCATTTTTTGATTTCTCTTTCCATTACATCACATGTGATATGACAGGACTCTAATTGGGGGGGTCGGCTTGCGATCGTGGGTGTACGCCAGCAGAGCTTTAGAATGAAAGTATTATGTGGCACGTGTCAAAACTCCCATCGTCAAGCAGCATATACTCACTTCGAAATCACAGTTGTGACCATGTGTTGGAGTCTTAAAGAGTTCACCAACGGTCGCGCGTAACTTAAGACACAGCACTGTTTATGCAGTAATCTAACGAATATTCGATAAAACCGACATAGATCTGGCCCAAAAGGGTCAATGTTTGGGTTTGATGGACTGTAATATTTAAAAGCACACAAGTTAAACACCGTACATGATAAACAATCCTCACCTTGGCACCATTTTGAGCGGAACTGACAAACATGGTGAACTCCCACGAGGACTTCTTCAGTGGCACCGCCACAAGCAACAAGTTGAAAGCGGTACTGTATATACATATGTACAGCGGTCCCAACAAAGGTGATTAAGATTTATTTCCTCACTGTCTTTAATAATCAATTATCCAAAATCACGTCATCTGATTTTCCCATACACTTACGCTTGTTGCGAGTTACAATGTGTTCGGGCTTGAGCTTACCCATTATTAGACGACAAAAGGTGTTGAACAAGCCCTTACAGGATACCAGTTTATTCAAAAGACGCACGTCTATTGAAATAAATTAATATAAATCCTCAGATTTTCTTACAGGAAGTTACTGAAAATGAACTTTACGCTCGGTAATATACGTTGCTAGATTTTCAAACATTTATTGGCAACAAGGGGTTGTCAAGTGTATGCTTCTGGCCATACCATTTTATTTGCTAAGATACTATCCTTGAGTTAAATTAATATCAATTAAAAAAAATGTTGATTTTATGCCAGATACCTACAATTAAATACCAAATTTACAGGAAAAAAAAAAAGACCTTCAATCNGGTAATATACGTTGCTAGATTTTCAAACATTTATTGGCAACAAGGGGTTGTCAAGTGTATGCTTCTGGCCATACCATTTTATTTGCTAAGATACTATCCTTGAGTTAAATTAATATCAATTTAAAAAAATGTTGATTTTATGCCAGATACCTACAATTAAATACCAAATTTACAGGAAAAAAAAAAAGACCTTCAATCTCAAATGAAAACATCTCTGCAAATAATGATTCCTTGTTAAAATGTATTGCACAACANTCTCAAATGAAAACATCTCTGCAAATAATGATTCCTTGTTAAAATGTATTGCACAACATTTTCAGGCGCAACTATTTGCTTTGAAATACTAATGATAGGTGCAACTATTTTGAGCAACAGATAATATTGACATAAAATTTCAACGATTTGCCATGGGTGTACGGGGTGGAAGCAAGAACGCGCAGCGGAGAGGACGCACTTTTTTTTTTGCTAGAAAACTTCCACTCTTGAAGGCATGAAAGGGGAGCAAGAAAGGTGCACGGCTGAGACAGAAAGGGGAGGGGGTGAGAAGACGCAAGGTCGCCATGCTGGTTGCTAGATAACCACCTACCGTTTCGCCAAGCATGTACAGGGAGGAAGTAAGCTAGACTAGTACTGTTCCGCACGGCAGTGATAAACAGCGGCGTGCATGATGTTGACATGTTTCACATCCAGTTACTAGACATTTGAATAAACAACCAGTTTAAAAACTTTTGTTGCGGGAAATCTTAGGTGATGGTACCGAAAGATCAATGGAATATCCGATAAACAATAGAAGCGAGTAGGTTCATAATTATTTAATTAGAAATTTTCCTGGACCACTGAAAATTAACTGTGCATATTGTTTATCAGTACGTGCGTTTTCGGGAAACGTCCAGAGTCCACTGAAGCTACGAATTATTGGCACAATGTCTATTGAGGCCAAAATTTAAGTGTTGCTGCCTTTTTAAGCATGTTGCAGCAACAGTCAACCTTTAATTTATTTTCATTTTTCACAAATAATAACGCAAGTAAGGTACCAAATATTTGCTTCTGTCAGGACACAAACACATTTTGATTGTGATTCATACAGGAATAATATTCTGACATTAAAATTTAACAAAATAATGAAAACGGCTTTACTGGAAAGGTAAAACGAAGTTTAAAGGTAGAACAGACAATTGTGTCAGCAAAAATTTGCAGTTGATAGGAAAGCATGATATGAATGAAAAAAAAATGACGAAATAAATAATGATACGAATTAACCCATCACCAACCCAGTTTCCAGCCTCTTTTCATTTCTACATGTTTACCAGAAAAGAGATATACAAGTCTCGAAAAGTCTAGTTGTGTTGAGTCAACAAAGATCGACTTGTCACTAAAGTCGAGTATTTTTACAGCAGTCGTGGAATTACTGAACGTGCAAGTCGAGNGTCAACAAAGATCGACTTGTCACTAAAGTCGAGTATTTTTACAGCAGTCGTGGAATTACTGAACGTGCAAGTCGAGCCATGCTGCTTTCAGGTTACAAACAACAAATACCGTATTTGCACCAAACAATTACCTTTAGTGTCTAGCAAATCAAAAATTTTACGTCACTAAACCACTAAAGTTGCTCCGGAATGAAAACAATAACTCGGTTACATGCCTCGACACTTACTTGATGTTCGAGATGATCGGCTGTGATAAATTCCAGGTGGGTGTTATGTTCGTAACGAGCCATTTTGCTTCCCAAGGAAGCGCTTCATCTTTGCCACCATTCTGGGGGACATCATATAAGGGGAACCTTGTCAAAGTTGACAGGTACAGTCTNGAAGCGCTTCATCTTTGCCACCATTCTGGGGGACATCATATAAGGGGAACCTTGTCAAAGTTGACAGGTACAGTCTCTGCACTACGAAAATACCTACAACCATAGGATGCATGGTATTTAAACATGAAAAGCCTATTGTCACCGTGGCATGCTGACTGAACATTCTCAATGCTATCCTCCTCCCACTCCACTCGCTATTAACTATCTTTTTCTGACACACACACACACACACACACACACACACAGAGAGAGAGAGAGAGAGAGAGAGAGAGAGAGAGAGAGAGAGAGAGAGAGACAGAGACAGAGACAGAGACAGA